>JARFIW010001216.1:532500-1132500 GCA_036346225.1 Platerodrilus igneus
TCCCCAGCGTCCCCAAATGGCGTTTTTTAAAGGCATTTTTCAATATGGGGCAAAGAAAAAGTCACAAGGACTGTGGAACAATAGGAATGTCTTTTGAAGTCAAAGTTTCCGTGATGGAAGTGGTCGTGTAACATGGGGCGTTGTCGTGATGCAGCACCCGATTGTCTGCAATGTACCGTCTCACTCGATTCACCCTTTCCCTGAGCCTTTCAAGCACATCTTTGTAAAACACTTGGTTGACAGTTTGGCATGGAGAAACACATTCTATATGCACAATACCCCTGTTCCGTTTATATTGTAAATAATTTACAGCTAAATTAATTTTCCGTCGAGTTTGTTGATTATTTACGTCCGCCTCGTTATATTTAAATTTGTTAGTGTGAAATTTCCATGTTTTACAAGCACGCGCCAACAAGTGCCGCGAGTGATAAACTTTGTTATTCCGCATGTGCAAAAACGTTGTAGTAATTGGGAAAACACACGAAGCACAAAGAGTATCAATTTGTCGTTCTAGCAGGCCGCATCGCTGCTTACATGTTCTACCTAGAACCTAAATAGAAGAACCGTTTTTCTTCAGAACAACCGCTATCGACATAAATGTGCTTCACTACACCCGCCAAAAGAAGAATATATTTTTTAGACGGACAGATTCTACCGTTTTTTATTTTCGTTTTTTCGTTGGCACGGCTGCGTAAACAATAGGTGAGTGCTTTGATAATTTGGTTAAAATCAGTAATTATATGTTATTTGTTAATTATCACTTATTTTTGTATACATGTCCACTTCTCTACTAACGAGCTATTCAAAATTTACCGCAATTTTTACATTGTTCCTTCGAGCCGGATTTGAATAAACAACAAATTTCAATTGATATTTAAATTCACAATCATACCCCTTATCAAAGCATTGACAGTTTTAATTAGCATCATTTGTATCGTTGAATTGTTTACGAGCCTTTCTTGTTATCTGCTTTGCTATTAGAACTTCTTGTAATAGGCTTACGTATTTGTTATCGCCGCAAGACTATTTTAAATCATCCAGATTTCGCTTTATTTCATTCGCTTTTGTATTTATTTAATTTTAACCATGGCAGAAAAGTTGAAACGTAATTGTTTTCTACGTAATATTGCAATTAATTCGTTTGAGGAAATGTTTGAAATCACTCAAAAGTGTACGGTTGAAGCAACTTTTTTTGATTTATTTCGGGCAAAGTACCAATCTATCAAAACCGTTCGAGAAAATTTCCTTACACACCATAATTGAATAGTAGGTGCAATTTCTTCCGCCGGTGACGCTGATGAACAATTTGAAATGGAAGACGCTATTCGTAAACGCTTCGATAACCATTATTTTCAAATAAAAGCGCTCTATTTCAAGCTGTTTACCAGCCAATCGTCGCCTCGGGCTAATGAGTTTCCGCCGCTAGATACTTTAAGTCGAAAGTATCACTTCTTCCGCTGACGCTGCCTACGTTTGATGGGGAAAGTTGTTTCTTTGAAAGTTTGATTGACCGCTTTGATAGTTTAATTCATCTTAATAACGATTTGTCGGTCGTGGATAAATTTTCGTATCTTCTATCAACACTAGAAGCCAATTACCCTCTTGCATACACAAAACTTCGCGAAACATATCGTAATATTCGTCACATTACCTCAGCTTTATGGAACAATATTCATAAATTTCCTAAATTAAACTCCGATAACCCCGCCGGTTTGCAAAAATTAGTTGATACTTTTGTCGATAATTTACAAGCGCTTAAAAAATTTGATTTACCCATAGAGCAATGGGATTTTATTCTTGTACAAATGATCTTAAATCGCCTGGATGTACATACTGCTCGTAGTTTTGAATTGCATCAAGATCCGACCGCTATCCCATCTTATAAAAAGTTAATTGCTTATCTGGAAAATACGTGTAAATCCTTATCGAATTTGTCGGTAAACCATAAAACTGATTTAAACAAAGATATTTATTCCAGCAACCCGTCTAAGCCTCGATCCGCCGTTTCCATGTTAGTTCAGACGAAGTCTAGTGTTAATATTTGTTCGCTTTACAAACAAGATCACAATCTTTATCGCTGTAATGATTTCGTTAAACTTTCCTCGCAAGAACGCTACCATTTTGCAAAAAACCCAACATCTCTGTATTAATTGCCTTAGCAATTCTCACATTTTAAATAAATGCCAGTCTACTTTTTAATGCCACCAATGCAATCGTCATCATTCGTTATTGCATTTCGATCGCGTTTAGTCTAAACCCGCTCCCGCTGCTAGTAACCAGGCTCGCTTGAGCCCGGACCCCGTCGCCTCTAAGGTATCACCGCGCACTACTCCCGCTATTCAAGACCGCTACAAGCCTTCCGCTCCTCGTGCCTCTGATGAATCATCGACTTCGTTTAGCTGTAGTGGTTCGTCGATTTCGAATGTCGTTTTATTTAATTCTTTAGCTATAACTTCAGTTGTTCTACTTTCCACCGTTCAAGTAGAAATTGCTGATTGCTCTGGTTCTTTCTAGCAATTTCGCGGTTTACTCGATTCGGGCAGCATGACTTCTTTTATTTCGCAAAGTAGTGTGAAACGTTTAGGTTTTCGTACTACTCCACACTCTCTTACCCTTAGTGGTTTAGGCTCCATGCGCTCTGCAGCTCTGCGTGGCGCTGTCGCCGTTTCGCTCAAACCAACAGGTGTTTCTTCACCGATTATTAATTTTCAAGCAGTAGTATTTCCCAAAATTGTAAAAATTTACCTACTTCTAATATTTCTTTACAACCTTTTAATTATCTAGCTAACCTCAAGCTAGCTGATCCGCTCTTTGCTCAATCTGGACCCATTGATTTCTTACTTGGTGCGGATATTTTTCCCCAAATGTTATTAGACAGTCGCATCCAGGGTGATAGCGATCAACCTGTTGCTATTAATACCATTTTTGAATATGTTTTAATGGAAAGCATACCTTCCTCGCCCGCTTCTGAAGTAACTAGCTTGTTTTGTATGACAGATTCTAGTTCCCCATTGGAAGATATTGTCGTTAGATTCTGGGAAGTCAAAGCTGTCCCCGCCGCTCAACCTTTCACGCCTGAAGAAACTCTTGTTGAAAAACATTTGGTCGATACGTTTCGCCGCAATGAACAAGGTGATATGTCGCTTCACTGCCGTTTAGAGATCAAGAACCATTTGTTCCAGGTAGTCGTGATCTTGCCTTACAACGATTTGTTTCTTTAGAAAATCGTCTACGTAAGCAACCTCGTGTTTACGAACAATACGTTTCGTTCATGCGTGAATATCTGGATTCTCAACATATGCAATCTGTTGTTATTGGGTCTCATTCGGACTTTTCTTATTACATTCCGCATCGTTGCGTTGTGAAACCCGAAAGCGTAAGTACAAAATTACAACTTGTTTTTAACGCTTCCGCTAAAACTCTGTCGCAATCGTCCTTAAACGATCACTTGTTTGTTGGGTCCAAATTGCAACCCGATATTACCGTAATTTTGTTACAATTTCGTTTACATCCTTATGTTGTCACTGCCGATATTCGTCAGATGTACAGACAAATTCTTGTAAATCGCGCTCAGTGTGACTATCAACGAATTGTTTGACGCTTCTCCCCCGAGGAGCCCATTCAGGATTTTAAATTAAATACCGTTACGTATGGAATCAATTGTGCTCCCTTTCTTGCCATACGCACGCTTCAGCAGTTGACCGTGGACGAAAAGAATTCTTATCCGTTAGCCGCTTTTGCACTTCGCCACCATACTTATATTGATGACATGGCTACTGGTGGAAATTCTATTAAATCAACCCACGCTCTACGTAATCAACTAATTGCTCTTTTAAAACTTGGTGATTTCGAACTTCATAAATGGTCAAGTAACCATCCCGAATTATTAAAAGATCTTTCCGCTACGCAGCAATTCGCGCAACCCCGCTCCTTTGAGGATCCTGATACTCAATCCATAAAAGTTTTAGGTCTTCAATGGAATCTACTTCAGATAATTTTTGTTTTCTAGTTCAGCCACTAACTACCTGCTGTACCAAGCACAACCTACTTTCTAACTTAGCCCGTATTTTCAACCCCATGGGACATTTATCCCCCCTTACTTTTCTGATAAAACACTTAATTCAATGTTTATGGTCGTTAAAATTAGAATGGGATGCTCCCCCTCCCCGACCTCCTCCGTTTGTGGAAGAGATACTTGCATGAGTTACCGCTTCTTTCGGATTTCGCTTTACCCCGCTTGCCTATCCCGCCACAGTTTAGTACGTGCGAAGTTCACTGCTTTGCTGACGCTTCCGAACGTGGTTACTGTGCTGTTGTTTATTTTCGTTTTATTACCCTTCCGCCGTTGAGGTTCGCTTAGTGTGCGCTAAGTCTAAGGTCGCACCCCTTCGTACCATCTCTTTGCTCCGTCTCGAATTGTTGGCCGCCACATTCGCATCCAAATTATTAATCTTTTTCCTCAACACCTTTGATTTGAACCTCACTTTTCATAAAATTTACTGTTGGTCTGACTCCATGGTAGTACTTTCGTAGATTCGTTCCCCGCCGCAGTGTTGGAAGACTTTCATCGCCAATTGTGTTGCTTACATTTAGGAAAACACGTCTCCCGCCTCTTGGCATCACATCTCCTCTACCGAGAATTCTACCGATGTCGGGTCACGGGGTTTACTCTCTACCGACTTGTGCCAAGGTTCTTTATGGTGGGCGGCTTCACCAACCTTGTATCGGTCTTTCAAAAACTACAGTCCACATATTCCGCCTTCAGATACTCCTGAAGTTCTCACTGAACAACGCTCTATTGTTTTATCCGCTGTCGTAACCTCCTCGGGGATTCAATCAATTCTAGAAAATCACTCTTCCTTTCCCATTACAACGCGCATTATTGCTTGAATTCTCCGTTTTCGTCATAATCTACGTCACCCACTCGAAACGTACTCCGGACCTTTGTCATCTTCTGAGTTGCACAATGCTTTGATATCTTTGCTTGTGTATACTCAACAATCTTATTTTGCTATCGAGCTTGAACCCATTCGTTCTGGATCCCCTTTAAAAAAGAGTTTTCGCAAGTTGTCCCCTTTTATTTGTGATGGAATCTTGCGAGTCGGAGGTCGCCTGGCTCACGCGCATTTGTCCTCTGACCGTAAATTTCCCGCTTTGTTACCCAGCAAAAGTTCGATTAACTGATCTGTATGTTTCTTTCGTTCATTTAAAATATTTTCACGCCGGTGCTCAAATGGTCCATTTTCTCGTCAGTCAGCACTTCTGGATTATTTCTAAATGGCAATCTATCCGTTGTATTTTGAGTCACTGTCTAACGTGCTGGAAACCAATCCGGTCGCATTGTAACCTCCCAGGGGCAACCTGCCTTCATGTCGAGTTACTCAAGTCAAACCCTTTTTATGTTTGGGCGTCGACTTCGCTGGTCCCGTTTCCATTACTGTGTCAAAGCTCTGCCCTTTGCCCTCAATGTAGAAAAGAGAATTTTTTTTCTTTTGTTTTGTAAATCTTTTTTTTCTTTTGTTTTTTGTAAATCCTTTTCTTTCTTGTCCTTTTTCGATTTTTCATCCCCTCCCCCCCGCCTTATAATTATTTTTTCTTTAAAATGCCTTGCATTTTGGCGGGCGGTATGTTCCGTTTATATTGTAAATAATTTATAGCTAAATTTATTTTCCGTTGAGTTTGTTGATTATTTACGTCCGCCTCGGTATATTTAAATTTGTTAGTGTGAAATTTCCATGTTTTACTTCAAGCACGCGCCAACAAGTGCCGCGAGTGATAAACTTTGTTATTCCGCATGTGCAAAAACGTTGTAGTAATTGGGAAAACACACGAAGCACGAAGAGTACCGATTTGTCGTTCTAGCAGGCCGCATCGCTGCTTACATGTTCTACGTAGAACGTAAATAGAAGAACCGCTTTTCTTCAGAACAACCGCTCTCGACATAAATGTGCTTCGCTACACCCGCCAAAAGAAGAATAGATTTTTTAGACAGACAGATTCTACCGTTTTATGTTATCGTTTTTCCGTTGGCACGGCTGCGTAAACAACAAGTGAGTGCTTTGAAGTAAATGTTTGATTTGGTTAAAACCAGTAATTATATGTTATTTGTTAATTATCACTGATTTTTGTATACATGTCTACTTCTCTTTACCACAGAGCTATTCGAAATTTATCGCAATTTTTACAACCCCTATTGTCAAAAAAGCAAATCAGCATTGTTTTGATCTTGGATTTACTTATTTGAGCTTTTTTCGGTTGCCGATATGTTTCAGTGTGCCACTTCGCACTTTGCTGCTTTGTCTCAGAATCTTACTCAAAAATCCAGGATCCTGTGATCACTCGACCGAACCATTCAGAGTCATTGATATTCCTCGCACATGTTTCTTTGATTGTCTTTCTGTTCAGTGTGAGATTTTTCGGCACAAATCTTTCGCATTTGCAAATCTTCGGTAAAGATTTGATGTACGGTAACAGTGTTTAAGTTTAACAGGTCACCCACCATCCCAATTGTTAAACGTTAAGGTTATCGTCGGTTTTCAACATAGAAGGTCTCCCTGAGCAACGTGTTCTTGTCCTTCCAAAAATGATTTGTGCCAGCGCAAAACTTGTGCTCTTGATAAAAAATGTTCCCCATAGACTTGTTTTAACTTTTCAAATGTCACTCTCGCAGATCCCCCAAGTTTAACACAAAACTTGATCGCATAACGTTGCTCAAAATTATGCCGATCCATTTTCGTAACACACAACAAAAACATAACTTCAGTAATAGCCCTCTCAAAAATTACGTGCTGGCTGTATGGAGTTAAAATTCGGACTGAGCATCTGAAAAAGAATAACACGCAGATCTAAACAAGTAGAACAACAGAGAGTTGCTAGATCGCTCGCAGTGTTGTCAGTCTCATTACTTTGCTCACAAACCTCGTATACTGTAGGTTCGCCAGCATTCAAATTTCTTAATTTTATACATTCTCTAGAAGCGACACGTAGTCTTGCGAAACTTTTTTTTAAATATTAATACAGTATTCTCTCAGTAATCCTGCAGATATCGTACCAGAGCACTGCCGGATTACCGAAAAAACCGGATTACTGGAAAATATCGAAAAAAACGCAGTTATTGAAAAATCAGTTTTAATTATATATGCACATACTGTACAATGTAAAAAAATACGTAATATAACTCACGTTATTCCTTAAAAGTAGACGGCTGAAAATATACATCAATTGTATTTTGCTTTTTATTGTTGAGGGACACTTTGAATACTTGTTCCCATAACCTTCCTAAAACTAAGACATCGTTAGCAGAGACCATTTTCCTCCGCCCAGGCAATTGACGCGGCAAACGAGGCGATGGCCATCTCATGAGAGATTGACTTTACAGCCGCCGTCACTTCTCCTTCAACCTGTTCTTCGTCCTCTTCCTCTCTTGCTACTTCCTCTATGATCTCATCTTCTGTCATAAATTGGTTGTTTTCGTCATCTTCACCGGTAAGCCTACGCCTATATCATCAGTTGTCAATGCATTACCCGGTAAATCACCGAGTTGTTTGTTAACCACGTCTCGCAGTAGGTTAATCTCCCCCTCTTCACGGGCTTTCTTGTTTGGTTCATATTTATTGTACTGATCAAGTAGTGTCATATACGGCCATAGGTTTCTCCAAGAGCAAATGATGACTTCTCGTTAAGGTTTTTCCAAGTATTAACGAGCGAGTAAACCACATCTTTAAGGTTTATTTCTTTCAAGGATTTAATCACACTCTCGTCCTTAGATAACACATTGTACAGTAAGCTCTTTTTGTATTGCATTTTAATCGCCTGGATAACGTTCCGGTCTATTGGTTGTAGTAGGCCAGTCACATTTGGTGGTAAGAACATCACTCGAATAAAACTGTCGGCTGAATTCAACTAATCTTCACCGGGGTGGCTAAGGCAGTTGTCCAAGATAAGCAAAACTTTTTGTGGTAGTTTCCGTTCTTTCAGAAATCTTTTCACTGAGGGTTTAAACAGTTCATTAAACCATTCAGTGAATACAGGTTTATTCATCCACCCCTTGCTCTGGCTCATGTAATCAACAGAAGTTTGATGTTTTTAAATACCCTAGAACTCTTCGCCTTACCTACGACTAGCGTTGTCATTTTATGTGCACCGCTTGCACTTGAACAAGGCATGAAAGTGACCCTATCCGCAGCCAACTTTCGTCCAGGGCACTAGCTTCTCCACGATGCCAACAACCGCCAATATAGACCACTTTCGTTCGCGTTATAAACTTGGTCAGGAGTTAAAACCATTTTTTGATGACCTGTTTGATCCTTTCTTTATATGACTAAACAGCGCTTTCGTCACATGAAATTTTCTCACTCGTTGTACTTAACGGTCTAATTCCATAACGTTGTTTGAATTTCTGCAACCATCCCTCGCTGGTTTGAAAATCATCATTTTTTGTAATTTTCTTAAATTGCCTAGCCTTTCTTTAAAGGATTTCATCAGAAATTGGTGTATGCCTACCACGTTCTTGTAAAACCAAGCATAGAGGCTATTGTCAACTAGGATTTTCACCAGTTTTCAATGTCTGTCGTTTACTTTTTAAATTTTCATTCGTCTTAAGAAACGATTTTATTTATTCACTGTTTTTTCTAATGTCATGAACTGTAGCTCGACCAATACCGTAATCGTTGGCAACACTAGTTAACGTTTCACCCTTTTCAGGTCGCTTTAGGATTTCATTTTGATCTAACAAAGATAGAGTTTTATGTTTACTTTTTTGCATGGATGTCATCTTCAACACAACACTACTACCACTATCCTATACCAAGTACTTCTCTAAAATCGAAGCGACAGTTACAGACAGACGCGGAACAGATTGAGCACTAAACGCAGCGTGATCGTGACAGACTGATCACTGATGAAGCGAGTGCGTGGGGCGTGAGTCATCGCTTTTGGTGCCAGTGCATTGTTTAACCAATCCTATCCTGTCGCTCACACTCTAATACAAAATGCCGGATTACTGGAAGTGCCGGACAGCTGAGATGCCGGATTACAGAGGGAGTACTGTATTTAATTTATCTTGAATAGCCTTCAGAATCTGTTAACAATTTTCTTCCATACTTTTCCGTGCTGATACGATTTGTAAGGGTGTGTGTTTCTATTTCATTCATATCTTCGTTGTGTGTTGCTTGATGTATACCTTTTTCAAACATATGTTTCAAGAGCAATATATTTTTAGCTTTAATCGATATATCTTACCTGGTAAAAACCACAATTTAGTTCTCGCTCCTGATATGATGGACCTCAGTTGATCGCTATCCCACAGATGCGAGGAATTTGAAGTAATTAGTTTTCGATGTTATCGTTATATTGTTTTCCGACGTGATACTTTTTTGTTCGTAACTTTGTAACCGGTCTTCTATCAATTAGAAGTCGTCTTTATTTGTACTAGCTGTACTACCTTTTAGAAAGGATCCCTGAAACGACCTTTTGTTATATTCCTAACAGTGTACCGCTTCCAGTGTTAGGAAGACATAACTACACTGTTCATTTTTCTGCTGGTATCTTCAAATCGGACCAAGGGATCGATATTCGGCCGCAGAGTTTTTTTGACACTTGTAGCTACTTGCTATGACCCTACATCTGACTTTCCAATCCTCCAGCATAAGGTACTACATTGACGAGTGTGCCGTGCCAGTAGTTGTATATAATATTCCTTTTAGCATGGGGTTTAACCGTTCTTATTTAGTAATATAAGAGAGTATTATAATAAGAAGAGGAAGTCAGGGGAATAACCTGTTTTTAGTCGAGTCCCAAAAGCTCTGCGAGTATTGTGAATGTTGTTGCGTTAATTTTCGGCGGTAATTGATTATTTCATTTACATCGCTTCCGTTTCTGCTCTTTCATACGTCGACAACATTCTCTTTACAATAAGTACCCTTCCTACTCATTTTCATTTTAAACTTATTTATTTCGAAACGTAAAGTTTATGCTAAAATTAAATAGTCACTACTTTGTTTTAGGTATCCGATAACTTGTTATACATTACGACCGCGTATAATTGATTCTTATGTGATTTCCATCTAAAGACTCGTTGAAATAAGGTTGAACTATTCGATAAAACCGTGTTTTCAAGTTTTCTAATCTCCTTTTTGGTATGTTGGTAACGCGAGAGTCGAAGCTCAAATTCTTGTTATTTAAACAATTTCAATTTGATTCTGCAGTTCGTCCTTAGGTGTATTTTCTAAATTACTTATTTCAAGAGGGATAAACGTTTTTTTAAAAGAAGTGTAGATCCTGACTGCATCGGTGAGTTCTGCTGCGTTATTAATATTAGTAAAACTCTCTTTTTAGCGCATAGCTGGGGGGCAAATTGCTTGTTATGTAGGCCCGATTATTCTTTGACGTAGATCAACTGCTCTTGCGTGCAGACCGCTGTTGCAATTACGGTAGTAGCATGGTCGTTGCTGACTACCGCGGCGATGTTGTGCTGATCCGCTTCCTATGGATGGCAAGATAAGTATCCCGACACATATATGTGACGTGCTTTCCTTTTTTAACGTATCAAGGGATAAACCCAATTTGTATCGTGCTGACGAACAAAATACGTTTTTTTAAAAAACTCGCTTTGAAATTAGATAGGCTAATGTTTCTTATGGTAAAATTCTTACTAGAAAGGTTTCTAAATTTAATGCTCTTTTTACTTAACCCATCTGCTTATACGAAAGTATCAGCATTATTCTGTTTTACTGGTTAGATTTATTGCATGTTAGCTACGAAATGCGCACTTCGTGGAACAATTATTGAATCTGTCCATAGAATAAAATTGCTTTTTTTAAATAGTGACTTTATTTAATTTTTTGCTGTTTAGATAGAAATTTCTTTTTTTTTATTGTAAATAGAAAATCGTTGGCGATGTATTTTATTATGTTTCTAGGAACCCCTCTCCGCATTTGTAGTTAACCCGGTATTCCTCTCTGACCCGTACGCTGCATAACGTAGCAAAGTAGATATGAAAAGATGGTGAGGCATGTTATTCGGGTTGGCGGTGTGTTAGTGAGGTAGGACTGAAAAGTAAGCAAATGCGTTAAAAATAATGCAAGAGAAAACGAACTTGTGGTTTTAACAAGGTGGATCAGGGCTGAAGAATGCTGCGATCATCCCCGAATGATAGTTTGTCTACAATATAAGATAGGATCGATCCTGATTAATATTTTCATAGATACATGGAGTTTGTCGGAATAAGATATTCAGTGCGTTGGGGCGAATATAGAGTCGAGATTTTAACATTCCAGCGAGTTCATGGTCTACAAGAAAAATAGACGAACCGGTTGTGGATGAGTATAGTTTAAAACAGGTCACGTGTGTTAGAGTTATATATTAGGACATAGAAAATTAAAGAACAATAACAATTAATATCTACCATTTCGCCATGAACTATAATTAGTTTCTTAAGTAGTGTAGGGTAGAGCTAATAATTAGTTATACGAATTGATTTCCTTATTTCTTTAATACTTTTACTAAGAATTATTGCATTAAAAGTTTATACATAACCATAACTGTTATTATTTACTCTATTACATTCACGTAAAAAGAACTTTATTTGAGGTAAAAGTCTTGTGTGAAAACGAGTTTTTTAACCTGAAAATTTTGAATTTTGCCGAACCCTTGCTGTTCCAAGTAAGGTAGGGATCTTTAACGTGCGTGACAACACTCACACATTTTACTTTTAATCCGAACGAGGGCGTATTTTTATGAAAAATGCTCGTCTAGCATTTTTCAAGCAGTCCGAACTCGGAACCTTAGAATCAGCAATGATTTGCGAATCTGTCTGGTCTACGGAGCCGCGTACCTGCTCTGATCGCTAGTGTTGTTTAGAGAGGTTAATACGCTAAGTTCCGTATAAAACAGGAATCTTTAATAGTGCAGATCAATCAAGTCGTGCATTTATGAGCAGTCTGCCATCGCATGCCTCCTCCTCCGCACTCCACCTCACATTCACCACATTCCAACGAGTGGAAACAAGGCGACAGACGCTCTCAAATTCTTTTGTTTACTGCAGATTGTTGTAACTAAACCATGTGACTCCATGACATAGTTTGTATGCGTGTGATTACTATGGTTAAGGTTCCGGGCGTGCATCCCGATACGGTCCGCTTGAAAAATGTTAGGCGAGCATTTTTCACAAAAATACACCCTCGTTCGGATGTTAGGTAAAATGGAGGTCCTGTGTGTGAGTGGTGTGATGCATGCTAAAGATCACCACCTTGTTTGGAACAGTAAGGGTTCGGCAAAATAAAAAATTTCCAAGTAAAAAAACTCACTTTTTGCCAATGTAGTACCTTACGGCGGAACATTGGAAATGTAAATGCAGTGTGTTGTAACTTAACCACTTTCTTATTTTTGAATTTACTTCTACGAGTTCATTTTCTACATCCTTTTCTAGCCAGTATTTGGATATGTGCAGTATGTCCAGATATTCGATCTGCAAATATAACCGACTTTGTTTCTATGTAGATTTTTTTAATTTCGCTAATAACAAGTTATATTACTCCATCTATTTCCCCACCGGAAGCTGGGGCATTGTCTTTGTGTCTGTCTATTTTTTCATAACTTCTTATTATAGAGGAACTCAAATTATATAAAGGCTTAAGCTCGTACCGCTGCTAAAACGAACTTACTCTATTCCTTTTTTTAAATTCATACATAATACAATACCAAACATGGCATTATCTTGGTTTCCGCAAATCAGACGAAGTCTCTCTGAATCAAATCAGACTACTTTTCTTCCATTTCGCATGAACGGGTTTATAGTAAATCTACCTTCCACAATGCCGGTTGTGACGTCAAAGATTAGACAACATCTCTCTAACTTAAATTAGATACGACGACATCTCTCTAAGTTAGGTTATTCCTCCTGCTCTTCCGCATTCTACCTCCTCCCACCTCCCACTTGGTTAAGTTAGCCCGATATTGTTCAAAGCAAAATTCTTAATTTACTTCGAAAAATATCAGGCTAACCAAACCAAGAGGGAAATTGGGGTAGGCGGTCGGAGTAAGTGCGAACTGAAAGATGGGAGGAAGTAAGAAGTGGATGAGTAACCTAACTTAGACAGGTTGTCTAACTTAACTTAACTTAGTGAGACGTCCTCTAACCCAACCTAGTTAGAGATATGTCGTCTAATTACTGACGTCACATCCGCCATTGTGGAAGGTAGAATGTGAAAATTGGGAGTTGAAAGGGAGACTTAGATAAACCTATTTATGCGAAATGGGAGAGCAGTCAGTCGTCTGACCTAACTTAGAGAGAGGTCTAATTTTCGGGAGCTGCGATAAATGTCACCGCAGTTCCCACATGTTTTTTATTGTTTACGTGTGGTAGCGATGGATTCGAACCGAACCGAACCGAACGTTGCCCTAGGTTCAGTTCGGTTCGAAAACTTTTTAGTCCGGTTCGGTTCGAGGTTCGGTTCGAAAAAATATATTCCGGTTCGGTTCGGTTCGGTTCAAAAAAAACAAACCGAACCGAACCGGTTCGACATTTTGATATTTTAAACAACTAGTGCGTTCAACTACAACAATTTAAATGTTTAATGTAGTTTTTATATTTAGTAGCTGCTATTTTCAAATAAACCCAACATTAATATGTTTTAGATTTTAGTAGCATAAATCATATTAATACTATTTGTCCAGGTTTGATTTTTCAATACGTACTTTCTTTAACAAAGCGTAATTACAATTAGGTTAATAGTGAAAACCACCTCTAAAATTTAGCATGTGTTAATAATTGATGAATTTTACTAATGTCATTTTACCGTGAAAGAACGATATCACACGATCTTTGCGATTACTTTTATTTTTGTTTTAGTTAGTATAAAAAAAGTATCAAAACAATAAATAAGGTGTTGCTGATTTCTTATGCAGTACAAACAAAAAGCTGTTTGTCAGTTTATCTTTATTATTATTTCTTTTAAAAGACAATATCAGATGGTTCTCGGAAAGAATCGTAAATCTACCTCAAACAGTGTTTACGTTTTTCATAATAAAATATAACAGTATTTATGGCACGGACATTATGTCTGCTTATTATTTGCATTATAGTGTGTTATTTTATGTCGGCATTGATTGAAAAGTTTATGCCCCTATGAGTCATAAACCCTTGGTCGTGAGGGAAAGTTTGGGGTCATTCTTTTGGAGTATCGGCTACTTCTAAGGACATTGGTAATGGGAACAATAAATAAACCGTAAATATTATCGTACCATGCGTTTTGTAACACAATTTGTTGAGCGATTATGTACAAAAGAAGAAGAGATTAGTTTTTGCTACAAGGTCACATTTTTTAATATCAATAGAAAGCTGGTTTTCATATAAAAGTAAAAAATTCAAAATGATGGATTAGTAATACATACTTAATTAAAAATTAAATTGTTTCGTTTATTCTGAAAACTTCTGTAGTCTATAGACCGTGACCTCAGCTTGTATATGTTTAAGATGGTTTTCAACACGACTTCTATTCATTAAATAAAATAAACTTGTTTTTAAAACCAAATTTTCAAAATCATTTCGAGTTTCTCCAATATCTAATACTAGTTATAAACAAACAACAATTTGAAATAAGGAGCATTAAACAAATCGGACTAATCTAGAATATTTTGATCTACAAACGTGCCTCGATGACAAAATTTATTAGATATGTAACACTAATTAATACCTATTACATTATTTACTTATTGCCTTAAAATTCGATGACCATGTACATTAGAAAATCGTTCTAATTCTTATATGCTTGCTACTAGAGATTTTTAAAATGTGCGTTTGGGAGAAATTAAGATTGACATGTTTTTAGTGAAAATTAAATTTTTAAACTAAATTTTTATTTAAAAATCGAACCTTTCGAACCGAACCGGACCGAACCTTGAGCTAGGTTCGGTTCAATTCGAAAAAATTTGCCGGTTCGGTTCGTGTCCATCCCTACGTGTGGATATTTTAAAAACATGGTAAATTGGCTCTAACGGCGGTACGAGTTAAAGCCGTTAAAGTATTATAACCCAATTGATTTTATTACATAATTCGAGTTTTTCGACAACAAGAAGATCAGAGAACATAAAGCCAATGCACCACCATCGAGTGGAGATAATAGATGGTATAACAGAACTTGTTATTGACGAAATTAGAAAATCTACAGAGAGACAAAGTCGGTTATATTTGCAGATCGAAAATCTGAACGTACGGTACACAGTTCCCAACAATTTTACTAAATCGAAGATTTATGTAATACATTTGCGTCACTTCAAATGTACACCAAATGGAAAAGAGAAAAAATTAAATTTTGAATGAACAGAATGAAGATGGGCGCACCCTGTGTATTAAAATTTTATTAACAATGAACGTTAATTAAGCATGATATTTTAGTTCTTTTGCTTTCGGAAAATATAATTCAATTAGGACGGTTAGTATAATTGAAGTAATTAAAAATGAACATTCTTAAAATAAATTGGTACAAATTACTACAATATTAAGTTTACGCATTAGTCATTAAATAGGATAAACGTGGCGACAATAAAAATCGGCGAAATAAAACACACAATGTAATAAATGCGATACAAGAGTGTTACATAGATATAGAATGCAGGGCGACATGCAATAAACAAAACCATAAAGTATACTTTAATGAAATAAATGAATGTGAGAAAAGTACAAATCGTTAAAAAGAAAGATTAAATTGGGGACATGATTAGACGTTACAGGAAAATTGTAGAAATACGTGACTGTTGTGTAATTAACGGGACATTACATGTGATTTTCCAATGCTCCACCCGAAGGTACTACATTGGCCAGGAAGCGAGTTTTTTTTACCTGGAAAATTTTGAATTTTGCCGAATCCTTGCTGTTCCAAGCAAGGTAGGGATCTTTAACGTGCGTGACAACACTCACACACGGGACCTCCATTTTACCTCTCATCCGAACGAGGGTGTATTTTTGCGAAAAATGCTCGCCTAACATTTTTCAAGCGGACCGTGTCGGGATTCGAACCCGGGACCTTGGGCGTAGTAGTCACACACATACCACTACGCCACGGAGCCGCCTTAATTAACGGGACAGCAAGCTTTTTATCAAGCATAAACTATACTTGCTACATTGTATTACCGGGCGCTGAACGTAATTAATAGGATTTTTACAGGGGGAGAGATTTGCTATAACAACTAAGCACGATGGTTAAAAGTTAAGTTCGGAAAATAAAGTTCAGGAAGTTAATTAGAACACTAAAAATGTAGTCATACCAGCAAGTAATAAGGCGTGAAAGTCGCACTGTTGGAATTGGTACGAGAACAAATTAAAAATTTACAGCTCCAAGATGTGACTTGATTCCCCATACGAGATAAATGCGTCGCGTGCCACATAAGCTTGAACCACGCTTGCAATGGCAAGATAGATTTCATTCACAAGATGGAGGCGTAGATTTAATGTGGCTGAAACCGGTTAAATAGGGGTTAGGACCTGAAGGGTTCGCTCCTCCAATAATTTGGATTTTTGTGTTTGTTGTGTTAGATAGCAACGAAAATTGGAAATACCGACGGTTTTCTGACATCCATAACACTTTTGGGGATGAATTGAAATAGTGAGTTCTATGTTTATACTTTTTAATTATGTACATGTGAATTTTTAAACTAAGTTGTAAATTGGTATGTACTTCTGTAGTGGAAATTAACATATTATGAATGTCATTACTAAACTAGTGATGAAATGAGTGTATATTGATTTTAAAAGTAACATTTAATAGTAAAATTATTGTTGGTAAAAAGATGAAGATTTAGTATTTTTAATTGGCACTCGAATGATTAATAAAACACTTGGTAATGCACAATGTTTTTCGATGTATTGTTATAATGAGCATTTCTATAAATTGAGATTTGAAATGACGTTAGATCAATCTTGGAAACTTGAAAAATGGCATGGTAGCATTAAGATGAGTTATTAGTCAATGTTCTTTTTAGGATTTCTGTGAATAACATCTGGCGAATTGGATGTTTGCTTGGGATTATTTAAGGTTAACGTACGTGTATTTATAACTCTGGAATTGATTGTTAACAGAGTTTAAGTTTAAGTGGAATTTTATTTGAAGTTATTTATGAAATAGGAAAAATAGGTAAATTTGTAAAAAGATATCTAGTCACCCCAGTGTGAGTCGTAATTGGGAGAGGCATTTCATTTTTCAACTTTATTTAATTTGATCAAACTTTGAAGTGCTTTTACGGAATTGTAGGAAGAGGTAGTGTATAACGTGGTAAACTTAGGAAACCGGAAGAAAAAAGACCTATGAGGATAATATCGATAGGATTACAGAAGCAAGACGGTTTGGCGCACCTTAACTGTGAAAAAAGAAACCCTTTCAGGGTAAACGAATAGTGTAATGTAGTTTTTTTGTATTTTAGTCGGTACTTTTATTATTTTTTCCACCCGCATCACTGTAATTGGCCGGTACCGCCCCCTTCAGAACAAAACTAAATTTATAACGTAATATTCACTTTACCCTGAACAACCGTTATTGACGGAAGTGTGTTGTAGATTTATTAAAGTACTATATGTAAATATTTTGAAAATATTGTGTATATCCGTTTAGGAGGTATAATTTTTTGAGTATATGGGTTACGTCTAATGCACCATTAGAAGCGGATGTGTTTATTATGGATTACTAGAGCAGCGCGTGTGATTCTTAAAAGTTTCTATTGCAACGAAGACTCTATTTGCGCAGACAGCAGTCCTTTATTTTCAAACTGATTATACAAGCCTTTTCAGCAACTTGTAGTTACAATAAAATTTCTAAAAGCTCTCCCAAATTATTTTCAACTAATCACTAACAGTACAAGTATTATTTTCTTAACATGACGATGCTAATCTTGTTAATTAACTTATATAGATGCACTATTATTAATTTATATTATTACTACAATAAATTGATATCGATATCTACAATAATTCGTCTCACATAGGGTAATTTATTTGTACTACTAATTTATATCACGTCACGACTTTCAAAACCCTAATCGAAACTCATTTTCGTTATCAAAGTTCGATCAGAACTCCTTTGCAATATCTACGACCGTAAATTCCTATACATTTCAATTGTTCTAGATTAGTCTAACACATACCAGAATTATGTAGATCACATTCTCGAGATTTCCTACTGTATTTTAAATAACTCTTAAATGTAAGACACGTACCCGTCAATCAAAAATCATCTAAAAACATTTAACACCGCGGGGAAAAGAGCATCAATCATCTTTAGCGTACAAACGCTGCGCTACGTTCCAACGTAATTACTCCGGTCACAGGCAGATTGATCAGCGCTGCACTATCTATCCCTTTTTAGAACGATAATCTTTTTGGTATTATGGATTGTAGCCATCCCCAAGATCAAGTTCGACGCACTATTGCTGGTGAATATTTTTTTTTTTGCAATTTACTAAAGCCGCTGCACCTGAATAGTGCGAAAACTTCTCATCGATCTGTTTACGAGTTATAGCTTTTTTTTGGCAAAGATTAAGCTACTCATTGAATACGAACAAGTGCTGAATTATATGTGTATCCAATACAAATTGCAAAATTTGAAAGATCAAAAGTAAATATTTATTATAAATATTAAAAACATCTTTTCTATAGAATTTAGAAAGTTATTGCTGGAAAATTGTGGAAAGTTCCACACAAATCAAGATATTGACGTTTATGACGTTCCATTAGAAATAATTATAATCACATTTCACTTTAATAGTTTCTGTATTGCAAAGGCCACCAGTAGGATTAGGTTGTTACCTTTAAGAAATATAAGTTTTAGGTTACTATATTTTTGATATAACCAAAAATTATTTTTCATCATACTTAATCTATAGTCAAAGGTTGTCAAATTCATATGTCAGTCTTTAAAGGTTAGAGATGATGTCATCATTGTAATTAGTACAGCTGTTATTTTGCTTTGTCTACAAAGAAATAATGGCGCCAGATGATCTCATCGTCTGAGATCAAAGACAGGTCATATATAGTTTTGTGCTGACTCAAATAAATGTAAAATTTCGATTTCTGATTTTAGGTGGACAATACGTAAATTTATATATATATTGCTGTAATTATAGGGTTAAGTCATTGGGGTCGTAGAATAAACAAGGGAAACTCCCAAGTAACAGAAACATATAATTATAGATATTAGAAGAATAAATGGGTTATTATAAATATTATTAGTTGCGAGCACACTGTATATAGCAGTACAAACGATTAAAACACATCCAAGAGTAGCTACTAGCAAAGATTAGAATTTAAAATGTAACGAAACGCATTGAAATTAAATCAGTGAAAAACCTGCATGAATTGGCTAGATAAACATTCAAAAAGTGTGTTGAGATATTATCGTAAACGCACGCAGAAATTATGCATTATTTAAAAGCGTACGTGATCTAAAAGAATCACAGTTGTTCGAAAATCCAATTTATTAGGAAATAAACAAACACCAAATTTATTCGATTTAGATTAGAATAAGGCCAACAAACAATACTACGTGATCGATTTGAACGAAAATTCCTGTGATTTCTGAAGTAGATGTAAGGTATAACATTTAAATTACGTGACTTAGAGCACCGCGTACATACAATTGGTAAACTTTCCAAAATAACAAGTGATAAATGTTTGGCCTCGCCTAGCACGTGAAGCCAACGAATCACAAACAAAAGGGGGACGATCCTATAAATATCTTGAAAATTGAATATCGAGTTAGTATACTTTGAAACTGGGCAGTTATTATACTTGAAAGTGCTAAATATTTACGTGAATAATAAATTAAATTAACAGTGAAATTCTAGAGTGTATAATTGTGCAAAAAGTGCCGTACTTCTGAGACGTAAGTAGATAAGATTTAGGAATTATACCATTTCTAATAATAAATAAAACAAGGCTCTCAATTACTATCTGAATTACAATCTCAATTACTATCTTAATTATCATCGTGATTAACATCCGAAAACTACCATTACAATCTTAAATTACAATCAAGATAATGTTACGATTCCTGTTAGAACTTTAAATTACGAGTCATTATGATCAGAAATACAATTTTGGAGAATGCTGCCTGTACAAGCAAATTGATGGTAAAATTCTATTGCGGAAATGAAAAACCTTTCATTGGAATAAACGCACCAATAACGATTTGGATATCGACTTCAATTCTTCGGAGCACCTACAAAACAATTTCAGGTTAGATGTTTTGATATGACTTATTTTTAAAACTGTTTTATCTCAAATATTTTGGATATGATTTATTTTTGAACTGTTTTATCTCAACAATAATTTAAAGTGTAAGAGCCGACAAATTGGGGTTTCTTGTGTAAATTTATGAAAAGCATAGACATCTTGAAACGTTTCAATAGTCTTTAAATGTAATTAAAAAAACTCGTTTTGCTGGATTGATTTTCTAAGAATTTGACAGATGTATATGATTTAAAAAGGGAGAAGATATTTAAAAGGATTGTAAATATTCAATCATTATACTGTGTATTGTAGAAGTGCTTTATTTAATTGAATCAGCTAGTCGAAGCAAAAGAAAATTATAAATCAACATTTTCACAAGTGTTTGAGTGGTATAAAAGTATAACAGCATTTTATGTACGCCCAAGCCGTGGAGCGAGAATATCACAGCATTTTATTGCACCCAATCGTAGGGGCTGCGAGTAACAGCTATATATATATATATATATATATATATATATATATATATATTGCTGTGATATACTCCTTTGAATGCGGGAACTGGGTCCTTTCAACAAAAAAATTCTAGTCCCACCGATTGGGCGTCATAAACTGCTGTGATCCTGGTTTCGCTTCAGCTGCTCACCTAATTTTATAAACCTCCTCATTCATAAAATTAAACAACACATTCCTACCACAAACATCAACGTCAACTCTATTTACATCAATATTCAGAATACATTAAATTTTCAAATTAAATTTCAGCATAAAATTCAGTTTTAAAAGAATTTCAAGATTAATTTTATTATCACTTTAACGTGCATCCAGAATTAAAGTCCTTGTTGGATGCCTACTAATTAATATAACAATATAAGCAGACCGGAGTCTGAGTATAAAGGAGCATCTACCACCCTTTACGTTAATTAACCAGGTTCGTCTAATTGAGCTCAAAGACATACCCAAAGTTTCATCATAATTCAGAACATCAATACTAAATACCCCTTTCTACTTAAACAAGCAAATTTCATCTTAAAATTAAAATTTTATGGTTAGTACAATTTCACTAATGTCCATTTAAAGTAAATCAATTATAAAGTTATTCAACACACACAAAATGTCAAACAAAATAGTATAATTTACCTGAAGGTTACTGTCCTCAAAGCTTCAATGTACATCGTCCCTTTAGTAATCACACTATTCCAACAGGATTATATTTACGGCTTCTAATTCTCAACGCTTTTAAAATTTTCTCCATCACCATTTATTTAAAGTTGTTTCTGGGCTTTTCCGGAACTCATCTGTGTATATCTGACCCTTGTTTCGTGGATCCAGACACGTATTTGAACCATTTAATTATTAACACCCCCGAAAAATAGCAAATAAATTCATGCGTCTTTCACCAATATACGCCAAAACTGCCTACTTTTGTGTATACATTTGTCGTTGTCAATTTTGCTAATTGGTACAGTGATACTAAATTTTATTACCTTGTATCTAAGTGCACTGAAGTACATTCATGTTAGCACGTAAATAACAAACTATTTTGAATCACTAAAATATACGAGCAAAATTTTAAATTATTTTATCAAACTAAAATGCACTGTTTAACATCTTGAATCAAGTCGCGGATGTAAGAGCTTTTAACGCATCGAATAGTCAAAAGTCTAAGAGACCGAAATTCATATTACCACCGGTATATATAGCAAAAGCCTGTCTGTCGGTCTGTTCCCCAAAACAGACAATTCTTAAGAATTTCTCATTCTATGTTCCCAGTCCGTCGCTCGCGCGTCGGTTTTTACGAAATTTTCACTCGCCCCATTTAAATCTCAGAAATTCTCACACGGCACGCAAACATGTCCGAGAAAAACTAATTAATTTTGTACAGAAATTGTTGTTCCTACCGCTGATATTTGCATCCTATTTTCAACCAATTGTGACCCTCGTGACGTTGCTTAAATCACGCCTTTTACTATATGTGTCTTTGCTTGACGCATTTTCTCTTTCCTTTTCTAACCTGTTCGTATTGGTGCAAATTGATATTCGTTATTATCGATTATATTTTAGTCCATGTGGACTATCTGGGTTAAATAACCCCGTATCGCACATTCTCGTGAATATTAAGCCCCGGTTTCTCCAAGATTCTTTGAAACCATTTGTTATCTACACAATTTTCGCCGTACGTGATATTTAAACTACGCAGGTGTTCAAAATAATATTAATTCTCAGAGCTTTTAAATAAACCCTGTTTTGTATTTCGTGCTAAAGCATCTGACCGTTTCCAATATCCTTAGAATCGACATGTTTATCTAAACAAATTAAACTGAAATTGCCTTTTAAAATACGCAGGTGTGTTCAAACATCCTACTTCTAACTAACACTTCTAGGATTTGCATTTTATTGGGTTTTACAAGTTTCTATAGATATTATCTGTACGTTTTGTTCAATACCGGTTACTTGAAATAGAGTTAATTAAGATAAATTTTGCACGTAATTTCCATTTGTTTAGGAATAATTACATTACACGCAGAGCTTTTTAATACTGCTTCTTTTGATATAAAGCGTCTTGTACATGATTTAAATCTCTTATGTTTAATGAAACTAATAAATTTTTATGCTTCACGGTTTTAATAACGCGTATTATCTAATAATATTCATTATACACGGTGATTAAAATTATTTGATGTGATTATTTAATTTTCTACCCTGGTCTAAATATGAGTAATATATATATATATATATATATATATATATATATATATATGTTATGTAGTATAACGACCTTGCTGATTTGAATATATTGAATGATATTAGCAGGTTGTAGGTCAGCTGGTTATTAAAGCGTACTCTTTATTATATTCTTAGTTGCTTGATGCCCATAATGACGTTTTTGTAGTTTCTTTGATAAAGGTTTGAAATAAACCGAAAGCTAAGAATATAATAAAGAGTACGCTTTAATAACCAGCTGACCTACAACCTGCTAATATCATTCAATATATATATATATATATATATATATATATATATATATATATTGTAGTGTCAGTAGGAGCTACAAGGGTTCTAAGGGTTGTTTTGTTGAAGGTAGTGTATGCCAAATAAAGTAAGCCAAATATCAGATCCCGTAATTGAGAAATTTATGTTTGCCGTACTTTACATACGTTAAAGTATTTGAAATATTAGTCAAAATGTAAGTGCCAAGACGTAAAAACAATGACTTGATGACGTGATGAAACACACAGTATTCAAGGTTTTATACTGAGTTGTATGTTGAATGAGCCGTAGAACGTACATTTGCCAATCGAAAACCGGATGCGTCTGTAGAAGTCCACTATTAACCACGCAGATCCAGGTTTATATGTGTAACATTTCGGCATTTATTTTATTAGAATCAACCTTTGGACAAACATGTAATATCAAAATTATAAGTAATAGCATTGTCAAATATGATTGAAGGGTTGTGCGATATTTAGGACCAATGATTGAACATTTATGTATGAAAAGGGAAAGTGCAAAAGACAAAGTATAAGGTATTAGTGACACGAACTTGGTGAGACGACGTTATTGGATGGTTTTTGTATACAAAGTAATAAAGAGTAGGCATATTAATATTGTAATTATCACCTAGGAAAAGTAAACAAAAAGTCGATTTTTAAATATTTTTATAATAAGACGTGTTTGTAAACTGCGCTAAATTGTTTTGAATATTTTTGAAGATTTAATAAATGAGTTTGAGAAGTGTACGAGTGTTTAATTTATGTAAAGGAAGAGTAAGGATAAGCGACGGTAAATAAAATAATTGATAGCAACGACGAGTAACGAGTTTAAGAGTGGAATTAGTGCGACAGCGAACCGGAGGAACATAAGTGGATTGAATTGGAACGAGATTTATATAGGCAGAAGGCATCGAATAGGATTTATAAGATTGAAGAAGGTATTATTGGGATTGAATTGGATATGGTTTTATGCATAGCAGGGCATTGAGTGGTAAATAGAAGCAAAGATTGACTTGGAACGAGCAGATTAAATAGAAGGAAGGATTGATTTGGAACGAGCGGATTAAAAGGCGGAAGTATTGATTTGGAACGAGTGGATAAAGAAAGCAGTGATTTAGAACGAGAGAAGCAAAATTAAAAGACAGCATTGAAGTAGCAAGAGGATTCGTACGAGATAAGGAAGATATAACACCGGAAAAATTAGCGCAGGGGAAGTAAATACAAAAGGTTATTCAAAATTCTAAATTTGGGTCATATTTATTTTAGATTTGGGAGCATCAAAATTAAGTCAAAGATACCTGGAGGCTAGACGGCAGATTTCATAGTGATAGTGCAAACCTTGTAAAGACGTATACGGCGAGTAGGATTTTAAGCCAGCATTCATAGAGGCCGACAACAAAGTATAGAATAGGTGAGTACTGTGTGATATAACGTCAAACTCAGAAAGTTTGTAATACTAATTAATTTGGCACAAGGCTACGTGGATCATATAAAATTTGGCATATACAAGTGTAAATTATTAAAGGTACTAAAACAAAAGATAGTGCTGTTTGGTTGGTGCATTGCACATCTACTTACCACTGAACCCACGGTAAGTAGGTGGATACCCTGGGAAGAAAGAGTTTTCAAATAGTCGAGGCATATTTAACACAGTTTTGATTTATTAACCAACCAAACGAAAATAAAGCACGTAACATAAAATAAATATTTGCACATTATATAAAATTAAATAAATTAATAAAAAAGGCGCGAGAGAGAGGGGTGAGCATAAGAATATATATATAATGCTATGGGTTGTTTAGGGGTATATTGAGTCATAATGGTCACACAATACATGTAAATAGTACTAGAAGTTAGAAAACTACATTTATTTAGAATGAAAAATACGTAATTTGCAAATTATGCAAAGAGAAAATATTTAACACTCAGTATAAGGATCGCAATTGACTTTAAGTAATGCCGGGAAGCATATCCTTCAACAATAGATATACATTCAGCAAGAGAAATAACTCTACACGCAATGAAACTTGTCTTAAACCAAAAAGCATTCATAAATTGTAAATAGATACGCAATAAATGCAGTAAAGGCTAGGAAATCATGATGCAATTGCTATTAAAATTAAACATCCGATAGTGAAAGGAGATAGCATAGCGTTCTGATAAGCAATGCCTCTTTCGAAATAAATACGTTTTGGAAACGCAGGATGTAAACAGAAATATGTTAATTTAAGTCATTTCATCTACGTGATTTTCTACATGGAGTTAATACACAACCCAAAGTATTATCTAGACAAACAAAAGCCATAAGTTAAATTACGTGCTAAGGCGAATTAGAAATTCATGTAACAACAACAAAACAGATGGTTTAAAATAAATACATAATAAAAATCCACTGGTATCCTATGTGACCAAGAACATCGTTCCGGCGAATTATTATTAGACGGATACCTGTAAAAGGCCAAAGTATTCAAAACATCCTATGGCTGGTCGTAAACTTTGAACAAACAACACCGATAACCAATAAATTTTAGATGGGGCGTTGCTTATATAACATGCGAATTTGATAAGCAGGGAGTCTTCATTCAAACTGAACACAGTTCACATCACTTATAGTCAAGAATTTACGCAACGAGTGAATATTAAAATTAAAATAATTAAATATTTGTGAAAGTGGTGTTAGAAAATTTTAAAGTAAATAATAGTGAGAAATAAATGAGATATGTTTCGCCGTTTGCTGGAAAACTGCTCTAAGTGAGACTACGAAAATATAAGTAAGTCTAAGAAAGACGCGGTAAATCTAAGTAAATCTAAGAAAAGACTGGGTAAATATTTGGTAAAACTAAGAAGTATTTAATTATTAATTGAACGAGGTAAAATTTTGAAAGTAAATAAATTGATAGTATTGGGAAGAAATCCGAATAAAAATATTGGTTTAAATCCATGCAAAGGCGCACAAAACAAAGGATTGTTTTAAGCATTGAATGTAGCAACTCAACTGAAAGTAATTCTGGGGTACTAATCTACAGCACACAGTAGCAGATCCAGGGAGAACAAAGAAAGACGCACAAGGAAAACTACAGGTCAGAACTATCTAGCATAAAGCATTATTTTCTCTTTATTTTGAACATTAACTATATTTATTATACCCGAATATTTTATGTAAAGAGTCAACAAAAATCTTTTTTATACGTGAAAATTTAGGTAAAAATAGGAAAGGTCTTGAACGTTCAAGATTTTCCAATAGAGTACAGTGTCATTTTTGCTGACTTTAAAATAAGGAAAGAGAGCTATAATTTTGCGGATAAACAATTTAAAAATTATTATTATTTGATTCAGGGATTTATTTTGTCATACAGTAAAACATATTGAGCTGTGAAGTGTATATGATTTTTTTCTATCTCATTATACAAATATTAGTCGACTTCGTTTATCTCATTCAAAGCAGGAAAAGTATTAAATAAAAAGTAGATAAATTATTTGCTATCGTAACGTTGTGCACTCTGTGTGAATTAGACTGAGCTAGTCGATGCATATTTAATTTTAGGCTATTAAAAGAGCGGTGGCGGTCAGCAGGCGACTGAACGTATAATTACATCGGCGTGCAGCATTATCATATATATATATATATATATATATATATATATATTGTCGTGGAAATTATAGGTTAAATAGGTCTAGAGAGCAAATTATTAACAACTGTGTATATAGGAAATAAGAACAATTTATTTACGCGCCAAATTAATCAGTTTATATAGTGAAAACTAAATTGGAATGTTAAAATTGCATAACGGGTAGAAGCTTTAGAGTGCATGAAAACTCAAGGATACGAATAATTAGGTGTAATAGTTTAAATCAAGCGCATGGGATAAGAAACCGAGCTTTTGATTATAGAAAATCAATAATTTAAACGCATATTTCCATGTAAATAAACGAAACGTTCGTTATACAAATGCTAAGAAGTGGTGAAACTCGGAATTATTATTCTAAACGGACGGTTGCTTCGAAGAAACACCTGTTAGTTAAAATGTCAAATTCAGGGAACTTAAACGAACGTTGAGACAGAATTCTATAGAATTGTTTGTAACGGCCAATGTATAAGCTACTAAAATAACAAATGCTTTGAAGATGAAGTGAAATAAAATATGTATAATGTAAAACGGACAGAGAACACGTATAATAAAACGTTGGTTATAACACACGTTTGAAATACACGGGACAGTTGAAGGCCAACAACAATATCGATTTTCTGTAGCTTAAGAGGGGTACTAAAAGAGACGATAAATATGCGTGGAACGGAAAAAGGTAGCTAGGATGTGAAACATTATAACAGGACAAAGCATTATCATTGGTCGAAGGCTAGCAGTTTTGAGAAGCTCGCGTCCGTTGAGGTTATCGAACGAATTTCTATGTAACAGCACGATGAACGGGGAATTTTTCAGACGTTGGAGTTCGTTACGAATAAAATTTTGAAAATCGGTTTAGAAAATAAGCTTTTAAATGGAAATAGATTCCATGAGGGGTATTGAAAAGCGTATAAATACACGGAGAGAATTATTAAAGCTCTCTTCTCTTCTCCTGCTCTAAGATCTAATATCAGTTAGATCTCTAACGTAATTGCTATTGCGTGCTGATTGTTGTTTATTTGCTGATGTAGTATATCGCATCTTATTGTAAAGTGTGTAAAGCGGTTAGTAATGTACCGGAATTAAAAGTGATTTGCACAAGTGGGTACTACCGTATCACAGATGCCGATACCACACGATACAATCTAATGATAGGATGGTACTTGGGTAAGCGAATCGAAAAGTTTAACTAGTATGCGTGAAGTGTAGTGATATGGCTGGTTAAGAAATAGTAAAGGTGGTGGTCGAGATTTGGATAGCTAGTGAACATCAGTTGGATCCAGGCATAATCACGAAGTATATGGACACAACGACGAGGGTTTTTGGTACACATCTTCAGAGGTAATGAAGGACGAAGCTTACTCCAGGTAAAGAAAATTAATTTCTTGCTTTTACTTGAACATTTGTGTTGATATTTTGTGCTTGAGTGTTATGACTTATTAGGGGTGTACTTGATTACCATAAAACTCATTTATAGGGGTATATGTACAGGACAATAATATTGATTATTTAAAAAAAAAGTTTATTGATGATATAAAAAGGTTGTTGTAAGGAGTAAAAGGGTCTTTAGCTTTATATTAAATAAAAATGCGAGGTTTAAAAGCGTTTAGCGTAACTGGGTTATACTGAACTCAGAATAGACCAGAATAAAAATCAATTTAGGGTTGCACGACGGGCCCCATCTACTCGTCTGAAATAAAATTGTTGAACTATATCAAAATCATGAATTTTTAAAGCATTTAAAGATTGAGATGGTAACAGTTTTATCAAACTGTATGTACCAATGTGTAAACATTTGCTTACTAATGGAAAGTTGTTAATATGTATAAATAAAAAGGTTGTATGTCTTGTTGCATTATTTGAGTGGTAATTTTATTTGTCTGTGTGTGTGTGAGAAAGGAATGTACTTAAGTATTCAAGAAGAAGCAGATTGCTGAGCTAGCCAGGGTGTGCAGGAATTTAAGGAGGCGTTCCAAAGGTATGGTAAGTTTTTTTCAGAGAATTTTATGATGACCCAATCCGTGGGGCAAAAATTTTTTTTGTATATTCCACGGCACTTTTATGGCGCACAGTCCATGGGGCGATAATTTTTTTGTAGAATCCACAGCAATATATATATATATATATATATATATATATGGATAGGACAAGACGAGACGGGGTATGTCCCTATTTTATACACTCGATTAATTCCTCCGAAGTTTGCCAAAAAGACCTCAAATGCTTTTAAAAAGAATAGATTCACTTTTCATCAGGGACTTCTTTGATAACATTCAAACGTACAACATGTCGTTGAGGTAAGTCAAATGCCTTAACCATAAGTATACAAGAAGAAGCAGATTGCTGAGCTAGCCAGGGTGTGCAGGTAATTAAGGAGGCGTTCCAAAGGTATGGTAAGTTTTCTTCAGAGAATTTTATGATGACCCAATCCGTGGGGCGAAATTTTTTTTTGTATATTCCACGGCACTTTTATGGCGCACAGTCCATGGGGCGAGAATTTGTTTGTAGAATCCACAGCAATATATATATATATATATATATATATATATATATATTGCTGTGATATACTCCTTTGAATGCGGGAACTGGGTCCTTTCCATCAATAAATTCTAGTCCCGGTGATTGGGCGTCATAAACTGCTGTGATCCTGTTTTCGCCTCGGCTGCTCACCTAATTTTATAAACCTCCTCATTCATAAAATTAAACAACACATTCCTACCACAAACATCACGTTAACTCTATTTACATCAATATTCACAATACATTAAAATTTCAAAATTAAATTTTGGCATAAATTTCAGTATCAGAAATTTTCAAGATTACATTTATTATCATTTAAATGTGCATCCTGAATTAAAGTCCTTGTTGGATGCCTACTAATTACTATAACAATATATGCAGACCTGAGTCGGAGTACAAAGGGAGCATCTACCACCCATTTACGTTAATTAACCAGGTTCGTCTAATTGAGCTCAAAGACATACCCAAATTTTCATCATAATTCCAAACATCAATACTAAATACCCCTTTCTACTTAAACAAGCAAATTTCATCTTAAAATTAAAATTTTATGGTTAGTACAATTTCACTAATGTCCATTTAAAGTAAATCAATTATAAAGTTATTCAACACACACAAAAATGTCAAACAAAATAGTATAATTTACCTGAAGGTTACTGTCCTCGTAGCTTCAATGTACATCGTCCCTTTAGTTAATCACACCATTCCAACAGGATTATATTTACGGCTTCTAATTCTCAACGCTTTTAAAATTTTCTCCATCACCATTTATTTAAAGTTGTTTCTAGGCTTTTCCGGAACTCATCTGTGTATATCTGACCCTTGTTTCGTGGATCCAGACACGTATTTGAACCATTTAATTATTAACACCCCGAAAAATAGCAAAGAAATTCATGCGTCTTTCACCAATATACGCCAAAACTGCCTACTTTTGTGTATACATTTGTCGTTGTAAATTTTGCTAATTGGTACAGTGATACTAAATTTTATTACCTTGTATCTAAGTGCACTGAAGTACATTCATGTTAGCACGTAAATAACAAACTATTTTGAATCACTAAAATATACGAGCAAAATTTTAAATTATTTTATCAAACTAAAATGCACTGTTTAACATCTTGAATCAAGTCGCGGATGTAAGAGCTTTTAACGCATCGAATAGTCAAAAGTCTAAGAGGCCGAAATTCATATTACCACCGGTATATATAGCGAATAGCCGGCACGTCGCTTTTGTCCTCAAAACAGACAATTCTTAAGAATTTCTCATGCTATGTTCCCAGTCCGTCGCTCGCGCGTCGGTTTTACGAATTTTCACTCGCCCCATTTAAATCTCAGAAATTCTCACACGGCACGCAAACATGTCCGAGAAAAACTAATTAATTTTGTACAGAAATCGTTGTTTCTACCTCTGATATTTGCATCCTATTTTCAACCAATTGTGACCCTCGTGACGTTTCTTAAATCACGCCTTTTACTATATGTGTCATTGCTTGACGCATTTTCTCTTTCCTTTTCTAACCTGTTCGTATTGGTGCAAATTGATATTCTTTATTATCGATTATATTTTAGTCCATGTGGACTATCTGGGTTTAATAACCCCGTATCGCACCTTCTCGTGAATATTAAGCCCCGGTTTCTCCAAGATTCTTTGTAAACATTAATTATCTGCAAAATTTTCGCCGAATGAGCTTTTAAATAAACCCTGTTTTGTATTTCGTGCTAAAGCATCTGACCGTTTCCAATATCCTTAGAATCGACATGTTTATCTAAACAAATTAAACTGAAATTGCCTTTTAAAGTACGCAGGTGTGTTCAAACATCCTACTTCTAACTAACACTTCTAGGATTTGCATTTTAGTGGGTTTTTACAAGTTTCTATAGATATTATCTGTACGTTTTGTTCAATACCGGTTACTTGAAATAGAGTTAATTAAGATAAATTTTGCACGTAATTTCCATTTGTTTAGAATAATTACATTACACGCAGAGCTTTTTAATACTGTTTCTTTTGATATAAAGCGTCTTGTACATGATTTTAAATTTCTTATTTTTACTGAAACGACCGAATTTATTTATGCTTCATGGTTTTAATAAAGCGTATTATTTAATGGAATTCCTTATACACGGTGATTAAAATTATTTGATGTGATTATTTAATTTTCTACCCTGGTCTAAATATGAGTAATAATATATATATATATATATATATATATATATATATATATTGCTGTGATACCTCCAAAATCCGGGAACTACGGTTTTGAAATCGAGCCCCACAGATTGTGCGTCAAGAATGCTGGGTTTCCCTGTATTAGAATCGAGCCTCACGAATTGGGCGCCAAGAATGCTGTGATACCACCAAAATCCGGGTACTCCGCTTTTCGAATCGAGCCTCAAGAATTGGGCGTCAAGAATGCTGTGATATGTACAAAAAGCCTCTCCATTAATCTTAAACTAAGGTTTTCAAATCGAGTCCCACAGATTGGGCGCCAAGAATGCTGTGAAACCTTTTTAATTAGAATCGAGCCTCACGAATTGGGCATCAAGAATGCTGTGAATCCTACAAAAAGCTATTCATTAACTCAACTGTTCCGTTGACTTTCTTCTGTTCATCGCCTCGGCTGCTCCCCTAGATAAACCTTCATCCTCATTCATAAAAAAAAAACAAACACATTCCTACCACAAACATCACCGTTAACTCTATTTACATCAATATTCACAATACATTAAAATTTCAAAATTAAAAATTCAGCATAAATTTCAGTATCAGAAAATTTCAAGATTTAAATTTGTTATCATTTTAATGTGCATCCAAAATTAAAGTCCTTGTAAGATGCCTCCTAATTAATATAACAATATATGTAGACCTGAGTCTGAGTACAAAGGGAGCATCTACCACCCCTTTACGTTAATTAACCAGGTTCGTCTAATTGAGCTCAAAGACATACCCAAATTTTCATCAAGAACATAAATACTAAATACTCCTTTCGACTTAAACAAGAAAATTTCACCTTAAAATTAAAAATTTGTTGTTAGTACAACTTCATTACTGTCCATTTTAAGTAAATAAATTATAAAGTTATTCAACACACACGAAAACATCAAAGTTCAAACAAAATAGTATAATTTACCTGAAGGTTACTGCACTCGTAGCTTCAATGTACCTCGTCCCTTTTGTTAATCACACCATTCCAACTGGGTTATATTTACGGCTTCTGATTCTCAACGCTTTTAAAATTTCTCCACCACCATTCATCTAAAGTTGTTTCAGGGCTTTTCCGGAACTCATCTGTGTATATCTGACCCTTGTTTTGTGGATCCAGACACGTTTATGAACCATTTAATTATTAACACCCCCGAAAAATAGCAAAGAAATTCATGCTTCTTTCACCAATATACGCCAAAACTGCCTACTTTTGTGTATTCATTTGTCGTTGCAAATTTTGTCTAATTAGTACAGTGATACTAACTTTATTACCTTGTATCTTCTTTTCTAACTGCACTAAAGTACATTCATTGTAGCACGTAAAGAACAAACTGTTTTAAATCACCAAAATATACGAGCAAACTGTTTAAATTATTCTATCAAACTCGGAAAACTAAAAAGCACTGTTTAACGCATTGAATCAAGTCGAAAATCTAAGAGAGCTTGTTCATATTAACCTGGGTATATATAGAGGTTAGCCCGTCTGTCGGTCTTGTCCCCAAAACGGACAATTCTTCAGAATTTCGCATGCTAGGTTCCCATTCCGCAGCCCAGCATGCGATTTTTACGAAATTTGCACTCGCATCAGTTAAATCTCAGAAATTTCGACACGGCTCGCAACGTCTCTCAAGTTTGCCTTTTACTTTCAACGAATCGCAACCCAGTGACGTTGCTCCACTCACGCCTTTTACTATATGTGTCTCGGTCTTGCGCATATTATCTGTCTCTATCTATCCTGTTCTTATTGGTGCAAATTGATATTCTTTATTATCGATTATTTCAGTCCATGTGGACTGTGAAATAACCCACCTTTAGCATTTCCCGTACCTATTAAGCTACGGTTTCTCCAAGATTCTCTGTAACCATTAATTATCTGCAAAATTTACGCAGAATGAGCTTTTTTAAAAATACACAGGTGTTCAAACATAATACTTCTAAATAACACTTCTACGATTTGCATTTTATTGGGTTTTTACAAGTTTTGATGCGTATTATATGTTCCTACTGGTTCAATTAACTTCAATTAAAGTTAATACCCTTTAATTTTTAGTGACTCCTAATCAAATATTAATTATTATCTGTACATTTTGTTTAATACCGGTTACTTAAAATTGAGTTAATTAATATAAATTTTGCACGTAATTTCTCTTTGTTTCTTTACTAGGAATAATTTATTTACACGTAGAGCTTTTTAATACTGCTTCCTTTTTTTTTATAGCAAGCGTCTTGTACATAATTCAACTCCCTTATTTTTAATGAAACGAATGAATTTTTATTCTCCACGGTTTTTTAATAACGCGTACCTTTTCCCAAAGCTTCTACACGGTGATTAAAATTATTTGATGTTATTATTTAATTTTATACCCTGGTCTAAATATGAGTAATATATATGGATAGAACAAGACGAGACGGGGTATGTCCCTATTTTATACACTCGATTAATTCCTCCGAAGTTTGCCAAAAACCTCAAATGCTTTTAAAAAGAATAGATTCACTTTTCATCAGGGACTTCTTTGATAACATTCAAACGTTCAACATGTCGTTGAGGTAAGTCAAATGCCTTAACCAGAGGTTTGCGAACAAAACGAAGAAGCCTTAAATGTTCGAATAATTCCCTGCTAAGCGATTCAGTTTTAATTTAGGGGCGCATTGGTTTCCATAGATACAACCTTGTGTTGGAATTGACTATGTTGGATAGACGGATACCAACTTCATCTTTAATTATACAATTGTCAATCACCCTAAGGAAAATAAAATTAAAAAGGAAAATTTCTGGAACTATACCGGAGTGGAAATTAGTATTTTTCTTAATCTTTTTTAGGAATTACACCACTCATAGTTTTTAAAATCATCTTCATTTACGTTTCGATCCATGACCTAGGATCGTTGTCAAATAGACACTCTTAGTTAAATGCATAGACTAAATGTATTGACAGAACGTGTGTGTATAGGTTAAGTTTTAGTTGTTAGATTTATGATATATTTGATTTTTAATATTTGTTTAAGACTGTATTTTGTATTTGTAATGAAAACGTGTGGGCTACATAGTTAGAAACGTGATATAAAATTGTGTAAAGACTGTGTATTTTCGGTTTTTCCATTATTGTGAACGGTATAGTTACAGTTTTGCTGCAATAAATTGTTTTGTGATTACATGGAAGCGTAATTGAGTATTTCGGGTCATTTAACATTTGCTTTTAAGAATATTCTTTGCAGTTAGCAGTCTTAAATAGGTCCACGTGCTTTTAGGTTTCTTGTTTGTCTTAGGTTTAAAAAAGATTAGTTTTAATAAATTTTCAGGTATATTTTTAAGTCAAAATCACTCCTTATCTCAATTTTTGACACGCTCTTGTTAATTTTTTCTAGAGGTTTTCTTTAGCAATCCTGCTGGATTAGGTGGCATGCATGGTATTTCCCGATCAAAACTACATTTCATACCTAATAGCATTCTGGAACTCTCTTCAAACACTTATACTACCCGTGCCACTGAGTTAGTCGCCAACTAACTTTTTGTTAGTACATTACATGTGATTTTCCAATGCTCCACCCAAAGGTACTACATTGGCCAGGGAGCGAGTTTTTTTTTTACCTGGAAAATTTGGAATTTTGCCGATTTTTTGTCAGTACAGTCGAGGCTTCCAGTATTTTACTGAAACGGAATTTTTAGAGAAGTACTTTACCGAATTTTCTGTGTATTACTTGCTAGGTATTCTGGGGACCAAGACTGTACGTAACACAATTAAAAACTTTGCGCTCGTTTAACGTAGTGCTAGTTGATGTCATTAAGTAAAAGCAGTTTTAAAAGCGTCGCCGTTGCTAAGTTCAAGATGCAAATTAAAAACACCAGAGAAGTAGATTTATTTAAATAAATTTGTTTTAAATTCAGACTTTCAGAATATTTGACCTTTGATTTTTATTTACAGTGTTTTCTCCGCTATTACCTAAAATAAGGCTGAATGTAATCGATGCTTCTACGTAAATATAGTCATGGTTACATCGTGCTAATAGACATGCTAATACATATTCAAGGTAGATACATTAGCATAAATAAACAATCTCATAGCCAACAACCAAATAAAGAAAAAGAACAGGAAAGCAAGATAGTAAAAGTAAATATAAATACATATGGACGGACGCACCTTATTATACTGAGAATAATAAAGCAGCACATTCTCATGCAAAAATAAGATTTTACCTTGAATATCGTTTGTAGGTTAAATATTTCCCAGAGGCTATAATGCCAAAACATTAACTGACGAAAGTGAAAGTAGCTCCGCACACCTGAACTTATCGTCCAAAAATGTTAATTTGAGGTTGGGCAAGACGTGAATTTAATGAAAAATGCATGTTCTCGAAGAACAGGTAAGATCCCTTCCAACGCGGTTTTAGAAATTTAAGTCAATGATCTCTGTCGGGATCAAGTAATACATAAATATGAATAAAAGGTGTAATAGATTCCTTAGATTTGGTAGAGCAATTTTAAGTGAACCGTTAGAAATAAATGAAAATATTTAGGTTGGGTTTGCAAACCTGTGTGAAATTACAGCCAAAACCTAGCAAGTATTGTATCGAAAGCACCTGAACGTTTATGGACGCAGAGACGGTAACTATAATAAAATACAAGGTTTAATAATTATATCAAACATTCCAAACCTCTTTTGATATTATTCAAAATGAAACATAAAAGGCCTGAAAATATTTATGGAAAAAAGAACTTAATATCTCAAAGCTATTCGAATTGTACTTTTAGTCTGTATGCAATTTGCTGTCATACAAAATACTGTGGGTACAAACAAAGTTTGAACAGTCACTTCGGTACCGTCCAAGGGTGGTTTTTATATACCTCCACTATTTATGTTTATTGTTTGGGGGGTATTAAGTTATCACCTGTGTGTAAATTATTACATTAGCCTCAGGCGTAATTTATTACGTCCCAAATGTGGTCGCCAATCATTGCCGTCAAACGGCTACAAATTAACATGCCAGAGAGCAATTAAAAAATATACAAGATGCTTACCATGATTAATAGCTGTAACCAAGGCATCGGCGGTTCCGTAACTTAGTTGGTATGTGTGCGACTACACGATCCAAGGTCGTAAGGTCGAATCCCGACACTGTCCGCTTGAAAAATGTTAATCGAACATTTTTCACGAAAAATATGCCCTTGTTCGGATGAGATAAAGTGTAGGTCCCGTGTGCGAGTGTTGTCACGTAAGCTAAGGATCCCTACCTTGCTTGGAACAGCAAAAGGATTCGGCAAAATTCAAAATTTTCTGACCAATGCAGTACCTTTTGGTAGAGCATTGGCAAATCAAATGTAGCGAAGCCCCGTCATTGGCGGTTGCGTGACTTAGTTGATAGCGTACGACTACAAAGCCCAAGATTTCGGGTTTGAATCCCAACACGGTCCGCTTGAAAAATATTAGGCGTGCATTTTTCACAAAAATACGTCCTCGTTCGGATGAGAGGTAACATGGCGGTCCCGTGTTGTGTTGTCAGGCACGATAAAAATTCCTACCTTGCTTGGAATAGCAAGGGTTCGGCAAAATTCAAAATTTCCATGTAAAAACACTCGCTTCCTGGCCAAAGTAGTACCTTCGGATGGAGCATCGGCAAATCGAATATAGCATAACCATGAGATCGGCGTTGCCTGACTTAGTTGGTATGCGTGTGACTACTAAGCCCAAGGTCCTTGGTTCGAATCCCGACACGGTCCGCTTGAAAAATGTTACGCGAGGATTTTTCACGAACGTACGCCCTCGTTCGGATGAGAGGTAAAATGAAGGTCCTGTGTGTGTGTGTGTGTGCGTGTGTGTGTGCGTGTGTGTGTGTTGTCACGCACGTTAAAGATCCCTATCTTACTTGGAATAGCAAGGGTTCATAAAATCCATAATTTTCAGGTAAAAAACACTCGATACTTGGCCAATGTAGTACCTTCTGGTGGAGCAATGCTATATCGAATGTAGTACAACCACGGCATCGGCGGTTCCGTAACTTAGTTGGTATGTGTGCGACTACACGACCCAAGGTCGTAAGGTCGAATCCGACACTGTCCGCTTGAAAATGTTAATCGAACATTTTCACGAAAAATATGCCCTTGTTCGGATGAGATAAAGTGTAGGTCCCGTGTGCGAGTATTGTCACGTAAGCTAAGGATCCCTACCTTACTTGGAACAGCAAAAGGATTCGGCAAAATTCAAAATTTTCTGACCAATGCAGTACCTTTTGGTAGAGCATTGGCAAATCAAATGTAGCGAAGCCCCGTCATTGGCGGTTGCGTGACTTAGTTGATAGCGTACGACTACTAAGCCCAAGATTTCGGGTTTGAATCCCAACACGGTCCGCTTGAAAAATATTAGGCGTGCATTTTTCACAAAAATACGTCCTCGTTCGGATGAGAGGTAACATGGCGGTCCCGTGTTGTGTTGTCAGGCACGATAAAAATTCCTACCTTGCTTGGAATAGCAAGGGTTCGGCAAAATTCAAAATTTCCATGTAAAAACACTCGCTTCCTGGCCAAAGTAGTACCTTCGGATGGAGCATCGGCAAATCGAATATAGCATAACCATGAGATCGGCGTTGCCTGACTTAGTTGGTATGCGTGTGACTACTAAGCCCAAGGTCCTTGGTTCGAATCCCGACACGGTCCGCTTGAAAAATGTTACGCGAGGATTTTTCACAAACGTACGCCCTCGTTCGCATGAGAGGTAAAATGAAGGTCCTGTGTGTGTGTGTGTGCGTGTGTGTGCGTGTGTGGTGTGTGTGTGTTGTCACGCACGTTAAAGATCCCTATCTTACTTGGAATAGCAAGGGTTCATAAAATCCATAATTTTCAGGTAAAAAACACTCGATACTTGGCCAATGTAGTACCTTCTGGTGGAGCAATGCTATATCGAATGTAGTACAACCACGGCATCGGCGGTTCCGTAACTTAGTTGGTATGTGTGCGACTACACGACCCAAGGTCGTAAGGTCGAATCCCGACACTGTCCGCTTGAAAAATGTTAGTCGAACATTTTTCACGAAAAATATGCCCTTGTTCGGATGAGATAAAGTGTAGGTCCCGTGTGCGAGTATTGTCACGTAAGCTAAGGATCCCTACCTTACTTGGAACAGCAAAAGGATTCGGCAAAATTCAAAATTTTCTGACCAATGCAGTACCTTTTGGTAGAGCATTGGCAAATCAAATGTAGCGAAGCCCCGTCATTAACGGTTGCGTGACTTAGTTGATAGCGTACGACTACTAAGCCCAAGATTTCGGGTTTGAATCCCAACACGGTCCGCTTGAAAAATATTAGGCGTGCATTTTTCACAAAAATACGTCCTCGTTCGGATGAGAGGTAACATGGCGGTCCCGTGTTGTGTTGTCAGGCACGATAAAAATTCCTACCTTGCTTGGAATAGCAAGGGTTCGGCAAAATTCAAAATTTCCATGTAAAAACACTCGCTTCCTGGCCAAAGTAGTACCTTCGGATGGAGCATCGGCAAATCGAATATAGCATAACCATGAGATCGGCGTTGCCTGACTTAGTTGGTATGCGTGTGACTACTAAGCCCAAGGTCCTTGGTTCGAATCCCGACACGGTCCGCTTGAAAAATGTTACGCGAGGATTTTTCACAAACGTACGCCCTCGTTCGGATGAGAGGTAAAATGAAGGTCCTGTGTGTGTGTGTGTGTGTGGTGTGTGTGTGCGTGTGTGTGCGTGTGTGTGTGTTGTCACGCACGTTAAAGATCCCTATCTTACTTGGAATAGCAAGGGTTCATAAAATCCATAATTTTCAGGTAAAAAACACTCGATACTTGGCCAATGTAGTACCTTCTGGTGGAGCAATGCTATATCGAATGTAGTACAACCACGGCATCGGCGGTTCCGTAACTTAGTTGGTATGTGTGCGACTACACGATCCAAGGTCGTAAGGTCGAATCCCGACACTGTCCGCTTGAAAAATGTTAGTCGAACATTTTTCACGAAAAATATGCCCTTGTTCGGATGAGATAAAGTGTAGGTCCCGTGTGCGAGTATTGTCACGTAAGCTAAGGATCCCTACCTTACTTGGAACAGCAAAAGGATTCGGCAAAATTCAAAATTTTCTGACCAATGCAGTACCTTTTGGTAGAGCATTGGCAAATCAAATGTAGCGAAGCCCCGTCATTAACGGTTGCGTGACTTAGTTGATAGCGTACGACTACTAAGCCCAAGATTTCGGGTTTGAATCCCAACACGGTCCGCTTGAAAATATTAGGCGTGCATTTTTCACAAAAATACGTCCTCGTTCGGATGAGAGGTAACATGGCGGTCCCGTGTTGTGTTGTCAGGCACGATAAAAATTCCTACCTTGCTTGGAATAGCAAGGGTTCGGCAAAATTCAAAATTTCCATGTAAAAACACTCGCTTCCTGGCCAAAGTAGTACCTTCGGATGGAGCATCGGCAAATCGAATATAGCATAACCATGAGATCGGCGTTGCCTGACTTAGTTGGTATGCGTGTGACTACTAAGCCCAAGGTCCTTGGTTCGAATCCCGACACGGTCCGCTTGAAAAATGTTACGCGAGGATTTTTCACAAACGTACGCCCTCGTTCGGATGAGAGGTAAAATGAAGGTCCTGTGTGTGTGTGTGTGTGTGGTGTGTGTGTGTGGTGTGCGTGTGTTGTCACGCACGTTAAAGATCCCTATCTTACTTGGAAAGCAAGGGTTCATAAAATCCATAATTTTCAGGTAAAAACACTCGATACTTGGCCAATGTAGTACCTTCGGTGGAGCAATGCTATATCGAATGTAGTACAACCACGGCATGGCGGTTCCGTAACTTAGTTGATGTGGACTACAACCAAGGTCGAAGGTTCGAATCGACACTGTCCGCTTGAAAATGTTAGTCGAACATTTTCACGAAAAATATCCCTTGTTCGGATAGATAAAGTGTAGGTCCCGTGTGCGAGTATTGTCACGTAAGCTAAGGATCCCTACCTTACTTGGAACAGCAAAAGGATTCGGCAAAATTCAAAATTTTCTGACCAATGCAGTACCTTTTGGTAGAGCATTGGCAAATCAAATGTAGCGAAGCCCCGTCATTGGCGGTTGCGTGACTTAGTTGATAGCGTACGACTACTAAGCCCAAGATTTCGGGTTTGAATCCCAACACGGTCCGCTTGAAAAATATTAGGCGTGCATTTTTCACAAAAATACGTCCTCGTTCGGATGAGAGGTAACATGGCGGTCCCGTGTTGTGTTGTCAGGCACGATAAAAATTCCTACCTTGCTTGGAATAGCAAGGGTTCGGCAAAATTCAAAATTTCCATGTAAAAACACTCGCTTCCTGGCCAAAGTAGTACCTTCGGATGGAGCATCGGCAAATCGAATATAGCATAACCATGAGATCGGCGTTGCCTGACTTAGTTGGTATGCGTGTGACTACTAAGCCCAAGGTCCTTGGTTCGAATCCCGACACGGTCCGCTTGAAAAATGTTACGCGAGGATTTTTCACAAACGTACGCCCTCGTTCGGATGAGAGGTAAAATGAAGGTCCTGTGTGTGTGTGTGTGTGCGTGTGTGTGTGTGTGTGTGCGTGTGTTGTCACGCACGTTAAAGATCCCTATCTTACTTGGAACAGCAAGGGTTCATAAAATCCATAATTTTCAGGTAAAAAACACTCGATACTTGGCCAATGTAGTACCTTCGGGTGGAGCAATGCTATATCGAATGTAGTACAACCACGGCATTGGCGGTTGCGTGACTTAGTTGACATGCGTGGACTACTAAGTCCAAGATCACGGTTTTGAATTCGAACACGGTCCGCTTGAAAAATGTTAGACAAGCATTTTTCACAAAAATACGTCGTCGTTCGGATGAGAGGTAAAATGGATGTCCAGTGTGTGTGTTGTCAGGCACGTTAAAGATCCGTACCGTGCTTGGAATAACAAGGGTTCGCAAAATTTAAAATTTTTAGGTAAAAAAATACTTGCTGTAAATGGACCCGATATTTAGTAATAACTGAACTCACAAATGTCGAGAACATCTTGGTCTCTATAGATATATCCATTGAAGTTTGTTTTTAGTTTTGAATCGAGAAATAAGGCACCAAGTGGATCTATTTTCAAGACCTTTCTGATGAACTGTAGAGATTTGAATGTCCCTGGCTTATTATTTTCTGTTGGAAATTTAACCAGTAGCCAGTTATCCACACTTATATCTTTCTCCCAATTTTGTGAAAACAAAATCATGCTGATGACTTACTCTAAGACTTGTTCATTGCTGATTTATAGTTTGCTAAAAACATGGTATTATCTGAACCACTGTCACTGAGTTCTGCCAAGTCATCTTTAGGTATAACATTTTCAGACACATCAGATCCATGCATGACATTATCTTCAGGCACATTGTTTTCAGGTGTCTCACTTTCATTTACATTAGTGTTCTCATTGCTATCAAAAGTTGTTTGCGTTTTTTCAGAACTTCATCATACCTCATGGTTTTCAGCAAATTGACAAAACTACCATCTGAAGCTACACCATGATTTTTATTGATTTTATCTTCTGGGCCTCGGCGCAATGATTCCAAAACCTTTTCACGGTTCAAAAGGATCATGCCAGTTTTTAAATCCTTACTTTGATACACTCCCGCGTTTCATAATATTGCGCAATCGTTTAATATGACATGACTACGCGGCAAATTGTATCAAATACCAAACACGTTTAAAAGTGATACAATTCTTAACTTGCAATATAACTAAAGCAATGTACTCACTTAAATTTCTTTTACATCTAAGGGCCCTCGTTGTTGTTGTTTCAGGGTGGGTCGGCTACACCATTGTCCAAATTTAGTCGACCATCCTCTTTGTTTGTAGGGAAGCGGCACGGATAACCAGGTAGAGGTACGATAAGGCAAGAGATAAGGAACCTACCACCTGAAAAGAGAAAAGACAGACACGCAACACAAGGTAGCTGTTTTCGGCTTCAGGCCTCGTCGTATAATCCTGTCGTGTCATTCTGCGCACTTGCGCCATTCACTCCGCGCCTGCGCATTCTTTTGCGCAAACGCAACTGTCCAGAATGACGGAAATTAACAAGTTTATTTGAAAATATTCGCGGGAGTTTACTCACATATTTAACAATGTAAATTTCCAAATTTGGAATGTAACAACTTTATGTTAGTTAACCTGTTTGAATCTATTTCCTCGGTTAAGAGTTTCTTCAAATAACTCTAGCTTGTGATTAAGTTGGAAAACCAACAAAAAAATACATTCTGAAACTTCTCAGATTCATAATTATAAAGTTTCTGCAATAGTCGTGAGAAAGCATTTTTTGGAATTGTTGCTGAAATTCTTTCAAGCCACATTTTCCATAATGATAAAAGTTTTCTCTATGCGACCGTGAGAGGTCCTGGGGTTCGGCGGATCGGATAGGTTTGCGTATGACTACTGGTTATGTTACGTGCCGAAATCGGCCGTAAACATTTTTATAAGTTTTAATTTCTAAGGATTTCGCGCCAATGAATTTAAAAAGACTTGTGCGCGTATTTCCGTCACTTCAAATAGTGCGTTGCGCGAGATTTGCGCCGACGCGGTGGGCCAAGAAGGAAGTGGTGGATTTCCGATATACGGGTTAGAACTAGCCTCCGAGATGTGAACAGGTGTAGTGGTCTTTTATCGTATCGTATCGTGTCTTTTTCTGATATGTAGATTTCCTGTGATTCCAAATTTATCGTGCCTTAGCTTGTCTTCCTTACCTTATTTTTGTATTTACATATAGAGAGAAGACAAATCGAATTTGGATTCAACCGGGCTCAAGAATTCCCACGCCCGAGAAAGATTAGCGAAGCAGCCGATGCCCGAGAAAGATTAGCGAAGCAGCCGACGCCCGAAAGACTAGCGAAGCCGCCGCCATCATGGAGTAATTGTGAAGGAAGCCCTACATGTTCACGTGAGTACCCCGTTGGGGTTTTCTTTAAAATTTGTATTTCTTTAAACTTTGTAATTGTGTTGCAATAATTTGCATATTGTGTGACGTCATCTATAATTTGCGCGTCATTTTCACATTATCTAATATTGTTAGCAACTGACATAGTGGCTGGCGTACCTCGCCGGCGGGGCTATAATAATTATAAGGTCTCAGATTCAATTACCGACACGGACCGTTTAAAAAAATACGCCCTCGTTCTGATAAGAAGTACAATGTAGGTCTCGCGAGCATGTGTGTTCTCCACACGTAAAAATCGTTGCCTTGCTTGGAATAGCAAAGGTTCAGCAAAATTCAAAATTTTCTAGGTAGAAAACACTCTTTTAGTCGAGTGTAGCACTTTCGGGTAGAGCATTAAAAATCATATGTAGGTCCTTGAGAAGTGTAAAGAAGTTAACATCAAGGCTCTGCGTTAAATACGAGTTTGTTGAAAAATTCTGTATTATTGTTTTGGCACAGTTTGATTGAATCAACAGACTGGTATTTTCTTATTATTAAATCTTTTTAAATAAAGTACAGCTATTGTAGCCATCCAATCATGAAACGATGTGCCATCAAACCAATCCAGATGCGCTTCTGTTATACCTTATTCCTTTTGGCCTACCCTTCTGTCCATGATGAATATAAATTCAATAATTTATATACCACACAGCATGAAAAAAGGGTTACTTCACCCGAGGCAGCAAACATTATCGACGTCGATGATTTTATAGAGTTCATCACTCGTTACGGATATTTATTCCGTGGTTGTGTGATAATAGTTTTTTGTCTGGATCATCGCTCAAATTTGTTTCGTCAAAATTCACAATGTTTGATAGTAGCACGTTTTCAAGTGATTTTTTCAGGTGCTCAAAATATGAATTGATATCTTAAGGAGAAATGTACGCTCGCGATCGTTTTATATTTTGACATGTTGGAAGTGCTCTGATACCCTTATGCTTTTTTACAAAACCTACTGCAAAATCCTGATCTGGCATATTATCCCTAAATTTTGTAACTATTCTTTCTATTCTATCCAAAGATTCTTTAACAATAACTCATGAGTTATAATTATCAATGGATATCCTCACTTAGTACATGTCAAAATCCTATCTACTAAGAGATTTCATATTTTTTCCAGAGAACCGGTTGTCCTTCTAGAGTTTTCATGTTGTTTTCCTTCATACACCTGTCAATTATAGTAGAATGAATGTCAAACTTTCGTCGAGCCTTCCTTAAAGTAGGTCCACTTTTAACGCATTAACTGTTTGCTGTAGAACATCTTTGTCCGATGTCTGTAGCACTTTCCACGTGGATCCGGTTTGTAATTTCCGGGCACGCTCTGTACCTACCCGCCACAATAAAATTTTAAACACGTAAACCAAGATGTTGTATATAGAACAATTACAAATGTAATTCAAAGCAGTTACATAAGATACGTCACCAAACTCGCACGTAAGTATAAAAATTGTCTTCAAAAGTTTTTCTCAGCCCTATAAAGCTTTACGGGAAAAGTTAAATGTATATCCAAAATTACAACAGATCTCACTTTTAGGTTATAATAACACCTTTAGTAGAATCTCTTGGAAACTATTCAAAGTAACATTGACATAACCCCTACATTTGATTTTCCAATGCTCCACCCGAAGATACTACATTGGACAGGAAGCGATTTTTAAAATAGAAATTTTAACATCCTGTATTCAGCAGCATCTTAACGCGCATGACAATACTCCTACACGGGATCTCAGTTAACCTCTCATCCCAACAAGGGCACAACTTTGCGAACAATGCTTGTGAAGAATACACCCTCGTTCAGATGAGAAGTAAAATGGAGGTCCCGTGATGTCACGCACGTTAAAGATCCCTACCTTGTTTGGAACAAGCAAGGGTTCGGCCATAATTCAAAATTTAGCAGGAAACAAAATTTCGCTTCCTGGTCAATGTAGTACCTTCGGTGAGCACTGAATCAAATGTGGCATAGCCACGGTATTGGCAGTTGCGTGACTTAGTTGGTATGCGTGTGACTACTAAGCCCAAGGTCCCGGGTTTGAATCCCAATATAGCCTCGCTTGAAAAAGCGAACATTTCACAAAACTACGTCCTCGTTCGAATGAGAGGTAAAATAGTGGTCCCGCGTGTGTTGCTTGAATAGCGAGACTTTGCAAAATTTAAATCCAGTAAAAACATTCGCTTTCTGGACAATGTAGTACCTTCGGGTAGGAGAATGGGCAAATCAAATGTAGCGTAACCACGTGATCGGTTGCGTGACTTAGTTGCATGCGTTTGACTGCAAGCGTAAGTCCCAAGTTCGAATCCGACACGGTTCGTTTGAAGCGAACATTTTCAAAGATTACGCCCTTGCAACAGCAAGGATTCGGCAAAATTCAAAATTTCAGGTAAACACTCGCTTCCTGCTCCAATGTAGTACTTTCAGATGGAGCACTTTGCATAACGAATGTAAGCATAGTTACGGGATTGCGTGCGGATGACGTGACTACTAAATCCCCAGGTCCTGGGTTCGAATCCAGACTCAGTAACCTTGAAAATGTTAGGCAATCATTGTTCACAAAGTTGTACTCTTGTTGGGATGAGAGGTTAAATGTAGATCCCGTGTGGAAGTATTGTCATGCACGTTAAAGATCCCTACCTTGCTTTGGAATAGCAAATCAGATTGGCGTAATCTACACCCTGCCAGCCCCTGTATTAAGGTGGGCCATTGCAAGAAGGCCCAAACGATAAAATCAACTTATCTTCAACGTATTTGGCAGGTAAGAAACGGTCAAGAAAATGATTGCAGATAATTCAGATAACCGCAGGTGTAACGAACGTTTGTCTTGATGTTACTACTAGAACTGCTGAACATACCAAGAAATAATGAATTAAGATAAATACTGAACACCACCTTTGCAACTGCATCCTTTCTTCTTTCTATCCGTTCTGTCCTATTTTGTAAGGGTTATAAACATGAAAAGCAAATTTAACTTAACAGAAATTCTTGTATTCTTAATTATTGATAATGTAATCGACCTAAGCAGATCTGAATGGGTTAGAAAATATTAGTGTAACAAGTTACACTTTGTTGTGATATATTTGATCAAGAATCAGGTTGATAAACCTTACCTTAAATTTACAAACTACTTCAAGTAATTATTTAATTTTGTTGCATTAAATTTTATTTAAAGAAAAGGAATTCTTTCTAGTAAATTTTTAACCCAAGCTTAAAGTTTTTTATTTTGATCAAGTGTGATCAAACCTAAAACCGAAAAGCAATAAGAGTTGAATTTTGATGCCACCCTTATGTAGAAAATATTCTTTTACATTTTTTAGGCATGTTTGAGGGACACAAACAGTGTTCCCATTTTCTTTGTTGACTTAATTATTATTCTTTCTTACAGGAACAGCGTCTTATTCTGTTAAGACAGGTTTTTGTCACCGAAGGCGATTTTTTTTTCTTTGGGTCTCCACGTCCGCCCTTAGAAGTATGCCATGCTATTAACATGAATCAATCCGGACTTGGTGGCGCCTATTTGTTTTAGTTTGAGTATGATCCCCCAACAGATTTCGACTTACCCCCCCATTGCTCATAGCTCTACCCAAGGAATAGACCCCTAGTTACGTCGGAAGACTTTGTTTTGCTGACCCCCAACTTCTAGAGTCAGATATAGGTATTAAGAAGAGAACGCTAGTTAAGACCAAATAAGGAAAAATGTAACACTGACACCCAATGTGGGGCTGGTGTTTTAGTAGTTCAAAAAATAAATTTGCAGCAAGGTTATAATAACACCTTTAGTAGAATCTCTTGGAAACTATTCAAAGTAACATTGACATAACCCCTACATTTGATTTTCCAATGCTCCACCCGAAGATACTACATTGGACAGGAAGCGATTTTTTTAAATAGAAATTTTAAATCCTTGCTATTCCAAGCAAGGTAGGCATCTATAACGCGCATGACAATACTCCTACACGGGATCTACAGTTAACCTCTCATCCCAACAAGGGCACAACTTTGCGAACAATGCTTGTGAAAAATACACCCTCGTTCAGATTAGAGGTAAAATGGAGGCACGTTGTGTGTGTTGTCACGCACGTTAAAGATCCCTACCTTGTTTGGAACAGCAAGGGTTCGGCAAAATTGAAAATTTACAGGTAACAAAATTTCGCTTCCTGGTCAATGTAGTACCTTCGGGTGGAGCACTGGCAAATCAAATGTGGCATAGCCACGGTATTGGCAGTTGCGTGACTTAGTTGGTATGCGTGTGACTACTAAGCCCAAGGTCCCGGCTTTGAATCCCAATATAGACCGCTTGAAAAATGTTAAGCGAATATTTTTCACAAAAATATGTCCTCGTTCGAATGAGAGGTAAAATAGTGGTCCCGTGTGTGTGTTTCTTGAAATAGCGAGGCTTCGCAAAATTTAAAATTTCCAAGTAAATAAACATTCGCTTTCCTCCTGCCCAATGTAGTACTTTCGAGTGGAGCATTTGCATAACGAATGTAGCATAGTTACGGGATTGGCGGTTGCGTGACTTGGTATACGTGTGACTACTAAACCCCAGGTCCTGGGTTCGAATCCAGACTCAGTAACCTTGAAAAATGTTAGGCAATCATTGTTCACAAAGTTGTACTCTTGTTGGGATGAGAGGTTAAATGTAGATCCCGTGTGGAAGTATTGTCATGCACGTTAAAGATCCCTACCTTGCTTGGAATAGCAACAGTGGCGTAACTACACCCCTGCCAGCCCCCGCTATGCGGGGGGGCCCCAAGTGCAAGAAGGCCCAAACGATAATAAACTCAACTTATTCATCTTCAACGTATTTGGCAGGTAAGAAACGGTCAAGAAAATATTGCAGATAATTCAGAAACCGCAGGTTAACGAACGTTTTCTTGATGTTACTACTAGGAACTGCTGAAATACAAGAAATAATAATTAAGATAAATACTGAACACCACCTGCAGCCTGCATCCTTTCTTCTTTCTATCCGTTCTGTCCTATTTTGTAAGGGTTAATAAACAGATGAAAGAGACTGTAAACTTTAATAACAAAGATGTCTATATTATTCTTAAGTGATAAGTTGTATAAAGTGGTAAAGCATTATTAAACGACGTATAGTAGGGTTAGTTTGGTTTGTGGGATTTTAAATAGGAATAAAAGGGCTATTGTCTGTACAGTACAGATTCACAGGATGGCAGGTAGCTTAGTAACCTTCGCTTTCTAGAAATATAATACTAGAAAGAAATTCATTTTGTGGTTTCTAGTCAGCTGGTTGCAACGTATTTGCATTAGCTGCATTATATATAACGGAAAGGAAGTAAAAAGCATTCCAGTACGTTTTACTCAATAGTGTTGTGTTCGTATTACAGGAGGTCTTTCATATTTAAACGTAAGTATTTATATCTATTTTTATTAAACTACTATTGATTTGATCATAGTTGAAGTCGCGCTGAGAAATACATATAAATAAATCTTTAAGCATTCAATAAAAATCATTTATATTTTGTTAATTAAAGCATTTAAAGCAAAGTATGTATGTGTTATTTGTAATTTCAAAAGCTTTTAAATAATTATTACTTATCTAATTACATTATAATTAATTTCATTCAAAATTGCAGGAAATAATATACAATGAGCACTACAAGCGGCGCTGCAAAAAACGAAAAGGAAACTATTGGAAGAATCAAAGAGCAAGATTCCAAAAATAAGTTCCTTTTTACTTCTAAAGAGTCCGAAAAACAAGAACAATCTATGAAAGAAATTGGGCTTTCGACAGTAGCATCTACTAGTTCCGCTACAGACGAACAGCAGTCGTCAACAATTTTAAAACTCTCACCCAGGGCGCAAGTACATCACATAATGACGGCCGCGATAGAAATTTGGAACTAGATACCACTACAATTACAGAGGTAAATGTGAGTAGTACTTTTCACTTAATGAACTATCTATGGATCTGACGAAAGAATATCCAACCGATTTTGCACATTTTTAAAAATCAATGTTTTACAACATGACAATTTAAGAAAAGAAATAATTAATTACGGATTGTGTAGACCAGATGGTGCGTTTCCTAAAGATAATAAAATAGAAGTTTTCAGTTCACTATTATTACTTAATAACTGCAAGCGAAAATAAAAGCAATACGTTAAACTTACCACACAATTCAAATGGGTGGTTGTGTTATTCTAAATTAAAAATTGTGTTTATTGTCAACCATGTTGGCTGTTTGCTTCAGTAAGGTCAAGTTGGACGACCGGAATTAATGATTGGCAGGGTTTATCAAAAAAAATTAAAGAGCATTTGCTTGCTCAATCTCATTTAACTTGTTGTTTTATTTACGATATGTGGAAAAAAATTATACCATAGATAAGAAAGATACTCTACTATTAAAACAAGAAACTGAATTTTGGAAAAATGTTTTACACAGACTTTTCAATGTTACTTTAACACTATCCCAGCGCATGCTGTCATTTCGAGGACATAGAGAAAGTTTTTCTAATTCAAAAGACAGTTACAACGGTAATTTCTTAAGTTTAGTTCATTTAATTAGTAACTATGATCCTATATTACAAAAGTGCTTGAACGACCCAAAGGTTCAATTAAATATCTTTCCCAAAAATTCAAAACGATATTATTAATACTTTAAGCGCACACTTAAAAATATTTTATTAAATAAAATTAGATCCGCTCCTTTTTCTCAATCATAATAGACACTACACAGGATATAACTAAGATTGATCAATTAAGTAAAATTGTAAGATATATTGATTTTAAAAAGACAGCTTGGGAGAGGTAACCAAAATAGATATTTGTGAAACTTTTGTGGGTTTTACAAAAGTAGAGTCCCAATCTGCTGAAGGACTATGTAATACTATATTAAGCAATTTAACCAACATGCAATTAGATATAAATAAATGTAGAGGGCAGGGCTACGATGGAGCTAACGTTATGAGCGGTACGTATTCTGGCGTGCAAAAGAGAATTTTAAACATAGAGCCTGCAGCCTTATATATGCACTGTAGTGCCCATAACTTAAATCTAGTCATAAATGATGCCGTTAAAGGTATAAAAGAAATAGAATCGTTTTTTCTACTTTTAGAAAACATATATACATTTTTTGCTAATAGTATAGTAAGATGGAATTGGCTTTCTGTTTTAAAGAAAATTTCACACAATTGAAACGCTTAAATCCGACACGTTGGGCGGATCGAGTAAAATCTTTAGCTGCCATAAGAATTCGGTATAAAGATATAGTAATGTCTCTTAATAAAATTATTATGATATCAAAAAAAACAGATGAACGAAATGACGCAAAGCAAATATTAACTAGCATGGATAATTTTAATTTTATTTTTTTAAGTGTTTTTTTAAGTCAAATTCTAGAAGAGCTTAACAAGCTCTCACAAACTGCTCAGAGTGAAAAGGCGAATATTAATCAGATAACTCTTATTACAAAAACTTTAAAATTTTTCAAGGAAACAAGAAATAACTATTCCAACATCAAGGAGGAAGCAGCGAAAGTTGCAGGGCAATGGAATATTAAACCGGAATTTATAAAAAAGGCAACCAAAAATAAAAAAGCATTACGATGAATTATCCAATGATTATCGATTTAATGATGAAGAATTTAAATTTAAAATAAATGTATTTTATCGCGTAATGGATATTATAATTTCACAGCTGTCGAATCGTTTTAAATCGCTTTTTCATGTAAACGAAAAGTTTAATTTCTTAGAACCTAATGTATTTTTGAATTTAACTGCAGACGATATTTTATCTAAGGCAAAACAATTGCAAAAATTTTACTACAAAGATTTAAATGATGCTATAGGTATAGAACTTACTACACTCAAAAATAATAGACTTATTTGTGATGAATTAAAAATGTTAACGGTATCTTACAATTTTTAGAATATCTAGTACTTTCCAAATCTACAGGTTCTAGCAGTTTTCCAAACACCATAACAGCCTTAATGTTATACCTAACTTTACCCGTTAGCGTTGCAAGTGCGGAGAGATCTTTCTCAAAATTAAAATTATTAAAAATTATCTTAGGAACCGCACTTCACAAGATAGATTAGACGATTTATCCCTCTTAGCAGTAGAACATGACACTGCCAAAAATATGAATATAGAGGATACAATAAACGCGTTTGCAGCAAAACATGCAAGAAAAACAAAATTTTGAATTTGATTTGGAATGTCTGCTAGCTCATAGGTTTTTACTGTATCAAATTTTTAGGTGTAAATAATTTTGTGCGGCGTATAAATATGTAGATTTAATATTAATTAACTTATAAGTTTGAATTTATGTAATTTGGTTTTATAATTAATAAAGCACTTGATTAATATAGTATATGTATTTAATTCTATACTGCTTCCTTCTCTACATGTACTATAATTTAAAAATATGGCTAAATATAAGCCAGTAAAAGTAATACATTTTAAAGAGAGCCCACTTTAAAATTTTTGCGGGGGGGCCCAAAAATCGTAGTTACGCCACTGAATAGCAAGGGTTCAAAATTTCTATTTAAAAATATCTCTTCCTGACCAATGCAGTATCTTCGGGTGGAGCAATGAAATATCAAATGTAGGGGTTATGTCAATGTTACTTTGAATAATTTCCAAGAGATTCTACTAAAGCTGTTATTAAAACCTAAAAGGAGATTTGTTGTAATATACATTTAACTTTCCCAGTAATGTTTTATCGAGCAGAAAAACGTATGAAAACAATTTTTATACTTACATGCGGGTTAGTGATGTGTTTATGTTACTGCTTTGAATTACATTTGTAATTGTCCTATATACAACATCTTCTTGGTTTACGTGTTTAAAATTTTATTGTAGCGAGTAGGTACAGAGCATGCATGGAAACTACAAACCAAATCCATGTTGAAAGCGCTACAGATATCGGACAAAGATGTTCTACAGCAAACAATTGACGCATCAAAAGCGAACTTAATTTAAAGAAGGCTGGACGAAAGATTGACATTCATTCTACTGTAACTGGCAGGTGTATGAAGGAAAACAATATTAAAACTCAAGAAGGACAACCGGTTCTCTGGAAAAAATATGATAATCTATTAGTAGATAGGATTTTGATATGTACTAAGTGAGGATATCCCATTGATAATAATAATTCATGAGTTATAGCTAAAGATTGTTTGGATTAGAATAGAAAGAATAGTTATAAAATTTAGGGACAATATATCAGATCAGTATTTTACAGTAGGTTTTGTAAAAAAGCATAAAGGTATCCTAGCACTTTCAACATGTCAAAATATAAAGCAATGGCGTACAGCCATTTCTCCTTAAAACATCTATTCAAATTTTGATCACCTGAAAAAATCACTTAAAAACGTGCCTACTATCAAACATTGTGAATTTTGACGAAACAAATTTGAGCGACGATCCAAGCAAAAAATTATTATCGCAAAACCACGGTATAAATATCCCTAACGAGTGATGAACTCTATAAAATCATCGACGTCGATAATGGTTGCTGCCTCAGGTGACGTAACCCTTATCCCATGCTGTGTGGTATATAAATCATTGAATTTATACTCATCATGGACAGAGGGGGGATCAAAAGGAACGAGGTATAACAGAAGCGCATCAGGATTGGTTTGACGGCACATCGTTTGATGATTGGATGACTACAATAGCTGTACTTTATTTAAAAATGTTTGATAGAAAGAAAATACCAGTCTGTTGATTCAATCAAACTCTGCCAAAACAGTAATACATATTTTTTCAACATGTTACATGCCGAAAATCGGCTATCTATCATTTTTGGTTTAAGTTTAAATTTGTGAATAAATTCCCGCCATTATTTCAAATAAACTCGTGCTTTCTGCCAGCCCGGACTGTTGCGTCTGCGCAAAAGAATGCGCAGGCGCGGAGTGGGTAAGTGCGCGGTTTGTACAGGACATGAGATTATTAGCCAACGAGACGTCGAACATTGACGTTTACCTGTGTCGTTCCTTTGTCTTTTCTTTTTCAGAATGTAGGTTTCCTTTATCTCTACCTGATATCGTTGCCTTCACCATATTCCTACGTCCTACCTACAAACAGAAGAAGAGGGAAGACATTAAATCTGGATTCAACGATGGCATAACGTAACCCACACCCAAACAACGCCCAAACAACGCCAAACGAAATACATGGAAATCAACATGGCTTCTGCGCAAGGATGACCGCAAAATCGTGAAAAGTTCCACATTGTTGAGTGAGTACATTTTATCTTTTTAGGATGCATCTTGTATCACTGTAAACATATTTGGTGCGTGATGCAATTTGGCAAATTATGTCGTAATATCTTTAATGCCCAATATTGTGAACGTGGAGTGTTCCAGTGTCGCCAACTGTGGAAATGGCTCTGAACACGCGCGCGCGAGATTATAGCAGTTACCCGGGAGTATAACAAACAAACTCGTATTTAACGCAGACCCTTGATGTTAACTTCTTTACACCTCTCAAGAACTTACACATGATTTTCAATGCTCCGCCTGAAAGTGCTGCACTGGCCTAGAAGAGTTTTCTTACCTGGAAAATCTTGACTTTTGCTGAACCCTTGCTATTCCAAGCAGGGTAAAGATTTTATTGCGTATGACAACACACACACACGCACACACGCACGCACGCACGTACGCGCGCACGTACGCGCACGTACGCACGCACGCGCACGCACATCCGCGCACACGCGCGCACAAGCGCACGCACATACACTACACACACACACACATGCGAGACCTACATTGTACGTCTTATCAGAACGTCATACACAAACCTATCCGAACCACGGAGCCCCACGACCTCTCACGGTCGCATGAAGAAAACTTTTATCATTATGGAAAATGCGGCCTGGAAAAATGTTAGTAACAATTCCAAAAAATGCTTTCCCACGACTATTGCAGAAACTTTATAATTATGAATCTGAGAAGTTTCAGAATGCATTTTTTCGTTGATTTTACAACTTAATCACAATTATTCTTCTGAAATGAACGAGCTAGAGTTATTTGAAGAAACTCTTAGCCAATGAAATAGATTCAAACAGGTTAACTAACATAATGTCGGAGTTTTAAAACTGGCATGCTCCTTTTGAACAGTGAAAAGGTTTTAGAACTATTGCCTCGAGGCACAGAAGATAACATCAATAAAAATCATGCTTTAGCTGCAAATGGTAGTTTTGTCAATTTGCTGAAAACTATGAGGTATGATGAAGTTCTGAAAAAACGCAAACAGGGAAAAATTGCAAGTGGTAGCAGGAAAAACTGTTTCTTTTGACAGCAATGAAGACACTGATGTGAATGAAAGTGACACACCTGAAAATAGTGTGTCTGAAGATAAGGTCATGCATGCATCTGATGTGTCTGAAAACGATATGCTTTAAGATGATTAGTCGAAACTCGGTGACAGTGGTTCAGATAATACCATGTTTTTAACAAACTATAAATCTGCAATGAACAAGTCTCAGAGCAAGTCATCAGCATCATTTTGTTTTCACAAAACTGAGAGAAAGAAATAAGTGTGGACAACTGGCTATTGATTAAATTTCCAACAGAAAATAATAAGTCAGGGACATCCGAAACTCTACAGTTTATCAGAAAAGTCTTGAAAATAGACCCATTTAGTGGCTCATTTTTCCGTTCAAAACAAACAACAAACTATAGAGACCCAGATGTTCTCGACATTTGTGAGTTCAGTTATTACCAAATAGCTGGTGCAGTGGATCCGCCAACTATTATGAATCTGGTTTGTTTAAATTTACTGTAAACATACATATTGTAATGTTCAAAGAACAATAAATAGGTACCTTGTTAAAATGCTCTCCTTGTTTTTTTTTTGTTGTAACTTGAGTTCAGTGCTTCAGAAACGTTTTTAAAAGCACCAAACATATAGTTATTCACTCCTCAAGGGTGTTAATTAGTTACGTATGGCATTTTATATGTATGCAGCTATTGACCCCTACCAAGGGATAAATAGCTACAACTTTATTCTAATTTTTTCTTTCGAAAATCAAAGTTATAAAAATATCAAACAGCCTATTGGATAGCTCTGGTACTGACCCAAGTTACAGACTAATTGTGTTTTTTATATTAAGTATAGTAAATAGTGTAAATGGCGTTTTACTGCTGAAAGTGTAGCTATTCACCTCATTTTACGGTAACTATCACAAAGGAATTTAATGGACGGATTTGTACAATTTGAAAACTAATTTAAAAGGTTAATCTACTTGCAAGTATAACTTGGGAGTAATATTCAACTATTGAAATAGCAAAAAAATACTAACGATATTTTACTGGTTCGTACATAACTGGAATATTTCCTCCAATCGTATGACGATACATCCATGTCTCTTGCTGCCGTTGCTTTTGCATGGAGTATTTTCGGCGAAGATGTACACCCGCCGCACTAGTAAAAAACACTTCGTACTCACTCATAGTCTATGAAACTGTCACCAAAACTAACTCATTACTAACGTACGCGAAAACCAATCCTATATTGTTCAAATGTAGTCATTATGTCATGAAGTTAGTTGAAAAACATTTCATATCTTATCATTATATTATTGTTCACTTCAATATTTAAAAGAAAAAATAATCGATGATGTAAATAAGTCTGAGAATAATGGATACGTAATAGTAATGAGCGCCTGCCTATTTCAAACTGGAGATGTGTAAGTATATATTTCTGTCCCACTGATAACAGCTATGTAAATGTTATGACACAACCCAAGCTATGTTGTTAATATTAGCATATAACCATAGATTTTAACAAAGCATCGTTAAGATTAATGAAAAACGTAATAAAAAGTGCCATGTTAACAACATTATTAAATTATGCCATGGGGGAAAACAACTTCTTATCATAGCATATTGCTTTAGTTAACGTGATTCATTAAAATAATAAAGCAAAAAGTGAATTTTTCCACGAATTAGTATCTACAGTGAACCCTGTTTCATTTCTAGTACTATTGGAAATAATATACTATTCATACTGCAACCATTATCTCTATAGTATGGGATAAAGAATACTACTATAGTAAGCCTACTTATCGTAAAAGGTGATCAAAAGGTACAGCAAGAGGCAGCATCCTTGCTGGCCAAAAGATATTGGAGGAGAGTCGGTTGGTCTCGGGCGATCCTCAATAATTTACAAAATTGTTGGGGGTTAGCCGTGACAGATACAGCTTTTTGCTAAAATCTTTAAAAAAACTGCGTTGTGGAAAGATACGGGAACCTACCACAATATTTCCCAGGTATGCGAGGCCTAAAACACGAACTATGTATGATGGAGAGCTCACAAGTAAAATTCTTGTCCAAAGGTAAAATACCCCCTCATTCGGATCTTCGGGAGGGGGTACTTAGGACTCGTCATCGTAAGAATTTAAAACAACGGTTCGATTTAGTGATAGGGACTTGCAATGTAAGGTCATTACTTAGAGTAAATAAGTTAACGAATTTATTAGTCGAAATGAAAAGAGGAAAGCTGGACATTTAGGTATTAGTGAGGTGAGATGGCCAGATAGTAATGACTTTTGAAAATATCATTATAGAATAATTACAACTTCTTCAACTAGTGGACAGGCAGGGGTAGGAATAGTTTTAGATAAAATATTAGGACGTAAAGTTAAAGAGTACTTAGAATTTAGTGATAGAATAATTATGGTTAGATTCAGTACGAAACCCACAGATACTGTTTTAGTACAGGTTTACATGCCAACAACTCAGTACAGGGATGAGTAAGTAAAAAAGGTATACGAGGATATAAATAGTATAGTGAGAAAACTAAAGAGAAATGAAAATTTAATAGTTATGGGCGATTTTAATGCGTTAGTGGGAGAAGGTAGCGAGGGAAAAATGGTAGGAAAATTTGGGTATGATAGACTAATAGAGAAGAAGATTAGTTGAGTTTTCCCAGGAACATAAATTAGTAACTGTAGACACCCTATTCGAACAACATGTTAGAAGAAGATATACCCGAAAAGCGCCAGGTGACAGGGCTAGATACCAAATAGATTATATTTTAGTTAAACAAAGATTTAGAAACCAATTTATAAACTGCCGTAGTTATCCAGGGGCTGACATAGATAGCGATCATAACTTAGTTAAGATTAGGTGTAACCTAAAATTAAAAAAAAAATTTAGAAAGATTAAAAGAGAGGGATGGGCTCTAGGTAAGCTTAATGATAGTGAGGTAAAAGAAGAGTATTAGATAATAAGATCAAAGAGATAACTATAGGAGGGAACGTAGAAAATAGATGGAAAGAAATAAAAAGGGCTGTGCATGATACAGCAACACAGACTATAGGTAAAAAAAAGTAGAAACGAGAAAACCCTGGGTAACAAAGGAGATATTAGATTTAATAGGGAATAGAAGAAAGCTTAACCCTATCAGAGAATTGGATAGTGAAAGTAAACAGAAATATAATAGAATGTAGAAAAGCTAGAAATAAATAGATGGAGGTGAATTGTAAGGGAATACAAGATGATTTGAGAGTAGGTAAGACAGAGGGGGCTTACAGCGGACTTAATAGGTTCTTCGGGAAAATAAAAAAATATAATGGTATTAAAGATGAGAATAATGAGCTTCTAATAAATAAACTTTAAATAACAGATAGATGGAAAAGATATTTAGAAAATTTATATAAAGGAAACAATATGAATGAGTTAGGGAACGACCAAGAAGAGGATGTAGAAATAGGGTTCTCAATATTAAGAGAGAAATTTGATGGAGCTGTTAGGAATCTTAAACTAAATGAAGCGTCGGGGTTAGACGATATACCCGCAGAATTAATAAAATATGCAAGTCAGAAAACTTTAGACAGATTATATGAACTAGTAAAAGTAATATATGACACAGGTGAGGTCCCAATAAATTTCGAAAAAATATTATTATCCCAAACCTAAAAAAGGCAGGAACTAATAAATGTGAAAATTTTAGAACGGTAGGTTTAACTTCCCACGCTTTCAAAATACTAACAATAATAACTAAGGATAGAGTAGAAGCTTTGACTGAGAATTATTTAGGCGAAGACCAATATGGTTTTCGTAAAGACAGAAGGACTAGAGAACCGATACTAATGATTAAGAAAATTATCGAAAAAAGGTTACAAAAAACTAAAAAGATTCAATTTACGTTTGTAGATTTAGAAAAAGCATTTGATAGGGTTAATTGGATTGTTAATTTCAGGGTTTTCGGAAAAATAGAAATCTCTCATAGGGATAGACAAATTATTTACAGTCTATATAAAAACCAAAGCGTAGTAATTAGATTTGATGAAATAGAAAACGAAGCTAAGATTAGAAATGGTGTTAGACAGGGCAGTATACTATCTCCCTTGATTTTTAGTGTTTATATTAAGGAAACTTTAAACTTAGCTAGATAGAGAAAAGAGATAGGTATTAGTGTACAGGGACAGAAAATAGACATGTTACGTTTTGCAGATGATATAGCCATTATAGCAGAGTCTAGAAAATAGTTAGGAGAGTTTTTAAATATTTTAGATGAGATACTACAGAGTAACTATAGTATGAGAAATTAACTCAGGAAAGACAAAGATAATGACAAGTGAGTTACAGCCTAGTTCTAAACCAAAATTAAAAATAGGTAATACCGAGTTAGAGGAGCTAGATGAATTTTGCTATTTAGGTAGTATAATTACAAAGGATGGATGTACAAGAAGGGATATAGTAACTAGAATAAAAATCAGTTAACTAAATGTCACCATGACATAACTCACGATTAGTTAGTAGTCTGGCATGATGGTAGCGATTCGTTGCTTAAGCGGCAATCCGTCGTAGCTTTAGGACCACCAGAAGAAGCACGCTGTACTGCGTGCGCAAAAATTCCACGAAGAAAACGGAAACAACAAAGATATAACGAATGATTTCGTCGAGTAAAAAAAGAGAAAGTGAATATTAATTTGTTTAACTAAATCACCAGAACTCCAAGTAATATTGCTGTTATCCAACGAGATTAGAAAACTTGAAAACACGGTTTTATCCGATAGTTCAATACCTCATTTCAACGAGTCTTTAAATAAAAATCATATAAGAATCATTTATACGCCGTCATAATGTATAACAAGTTAACGGATACCTAAAACAAGGTATAGACTATTTAATTTTAGCATAAACATTACGTTTCGAAATAAATAAGTTTAAAATGAAAATTAGTAGAAAGCGTACTTATTGTAAACAGGATGTTGTCGACGTATGAAAGAGTAGAAACGGAATCGATGTAAATGCAATAACCAAAAACTGTCATGAACATAAAAAATCCTCCCCCACCCCTGCAAAATTAAGAGGTCGGGGTGGGAAAGCCAAAGTACGGGAGTGGGTAGTATCAAACAAACAAAAACAAAAAACCAAACAAACAAACAAAATTCCCTTAAAAACTAACAGAAAATTCGCTACGAAAACAAAAAAAAACAAAATAAAGAAAGACATCCAAAAAAACTCTCATCCGGCTCAAAGAACCAAAGTACTGACTGAACAAAAAAAAAAAAATTAAAGGGAAGTCGGGTAATAAGCCATCAACGAAGACTAAGATGAAACAGAATTGGCACTGCAGAGTCGTCAAAGGACGGATGTTTCTCAAAAGAAACACAAAGTTATCAATCTGCAGAACAGGATTGGTTTTCCGCGAAGAAACCAAAAAAAGAAGAAAAAATGAATACTTTTACGTTTTGCATAAAAGCTTAAGTTGATGTAAGTACAAACAGTTTGCTTGTAATTGGCGCTAAGTGTGCAAAGTATGTACTGTAACATATCCTCCATAAAATTAGTTGATTGATATTCACCCTGTATATATGTAGCGTATTCTTTGTTAGTATAGGAGGGTGCCGGGAGCGCGCTGGTACCCGGCAGGAAAAGGGATTCGGTTGTGGAAGCTAGAACGCATCGGACGCGATCTGCTTACTCTTCCGGTTAGTAATAATTTGCTATAAATTACTTTTAATTAATGCTTTGTTTGTGTAAGTGTTCAATAATTATTGCATATTGTTTACGTTAGGGCAGATTGCCCGTTTTTGTATTACTTGTATTTTTGTAGTGCCGCCGTGCACGCTTATAACGGTTTTATTCGAACAGTGTATGTAATCGTAATAATAATTTTTATTAAACGTGAAATGTTTAGTTGAGTGGTTTGTTTTCTTGCACAGCTTACAAGAATTCCACGAAACTTGAGGTAAGAGACTTGCTCTATTATTAAAATTTACGGCGCCCAACAATTTAACCTTAATCAGTCACCTAACGTGTGACGTATTTTCATCATTTTACAAATATTCTAGTGTCCCAAGTAGATATAATACAGTACTTGGAAATGGAGTAGATGCTGTCAGTCGGTTTGGTTGATTACCAACAATTCATGATATTAGTGGAAGAGATAGGGAACTTGGAAGTCCTATTAAATTGGTGAACGAGACGACGTCTGGGTCATATGGTTGTAGCCTTGCGGTTGCGGTGATTGCAATTCAGATTGGAGTGTTACTAAATACTGCAGTCATTGATGGAATGATGGCAGGCCCGTGTGCAGTAATAGAATCCAGGTAACTGATGTTTTTCCATTTGTGTAAACAAGTGCTTAATGACTTAGTGCATTGAGGTGTATAATTATGTTGAGGCGTGATTAATGGCGTTTGTGTTTATTGATTTGCAAAAATTAGCACGAGAGGTTAAGGTTTCTATGAGCTCGTATTAAACCTGAAATTAACGTAAGAAATGGTGTAAAGCCATATTGCTTTTTTTTTAAATTAATTGAAAATATTTATCAGGAATAACATTTGATATCGAAGTTGAAATGTACTGTTTAGGGAGTATTTTAAAGGGTATGTATGAAAATGTAAATAATATGTGATAGAGGAGGTAAATTTTGTTTTGGCGTGTATATTGTTGTCTGGTATTTTAAATAAATGTAGGCTATTTACCGTTACAGCGTTTTTGTTTTTGGAGTAGTTAGTGTTATTTTCAGCAGCTGAGCAGCCGTGGCAAACTACACCAGAGGTAGTATTTAATACTATAGTGGAGTTTGAGTCATAAGAGATCGCAGTATTAATAACACCCAGAACGTGGGGCTTTTTGTATTTTAAGTGGACATCGTTTTAATTAATGACGCCCAACAGTGAAGCTCGAAGCAAAGATCGCAGTATTAATGACACCTAAGTCGTGGGGCTTTTAAACAGATATATTTTTAAGAGTCATAAGAGATCGCAGTTATATACATATTGTTAGGGCGCTTAGACTCTGTTTAGAGAATTCTGGGAAAGCCAGTGTTGTCGGGGGAAGTCCAGCGGGGGTTATTTATGTTTCTGGACAGCAGGGTTACCGGAGCCAGGAGGTGGTGATGCCGCGTAAGGTGTTGTATGCTGCAGCAGCTTCCGGTGCTACGCCAACGTTTGCTGTTAGGATTGACGCCAAGCCTGGTGAGAAGGGGGACGTCATGTCGACCCTGAAGAAAAAGGTCGATCCCGTTGGTGATGGTTAAGTCGTTGTTGGAGCTCGTTGTAGACGTAGGGGCGGTGTTGTAGTGGAGTGCGCAGGTCGTGAAGATACTAGGAAATTGCAGTCGAAGGTCAGCGGGCACTGCAAAGAGCTCGTAGCGAAGACGATCGAGAAGAAGCGTTCACGGATCGTTCTTCCGGGGGTCAAAGCGGGGATGAAGGCTAAAGAGCTCGTGCGGTTGATTGCGAGCCAGAATCCCCGTTTCGGAGATTTGAAGCTAGAAGACCACCTGAGAGAGAAGTTCAGGTTTGGCGGAAAGGGCCTAAGGGATCCCTTCGCCAACGTAGTCTTCAAGGTGACCCCCGCACTTCGAAGGCGTATATTAGCTGACGCTATCAACCTCAGGTGGCGAAGAGTCTGGGTCCGGGACCATTTCTCGATGACGCAGTGTTACCGGTGCTACAAGTACGGTCATAGATCGATGGAGTGCAGGGAGAAGGTACAGTGGTGCGGAAAGTGCCGAAGTCGTGCATGAATTCAAGAATTACCGGAAGGCAGTCCACTGCTGTGTGGTTTGTGCTAGGGCAAACGACAGAACTGGCGGTGGCGCGAAGGTCGATACGCGCCACGACGCCAAGTCGAGTAGATGCCCCACGATGCAGCGTCTGAAGAATGCAATCACACGTAACCTCGATTATGGACTGTGAAGATAAAACAAAGTCCATAAGAAGCAAGAAGATTAAATTCGCGCAACTAAATCTCGGGAAAGGAAAAGGAAGTCGGACGAGGTAACACTCTCTGATCATAAATTAATTACATGGGATATTGAAACCAAAGCAAGCGCAAACGAGCAGCTAACTATATTTCCGCGGTTTTGTAATAAAAAGGCTAATTGGGAGCGGTTTAAAGGCAAATTTAGCGAAAGCATCCCCGGGTTCGAGAACGAGCTATTAAACTGCCAAGAGGCCGTTCAAATAGAAACACTCGCAAAAAATTAAACGATGCGGTAGTAGACGCGTCGTCGTACTTCATGCCGCGAAAGAAAACATTTAAAGACAGCATACCATGGTGGACCTGAAAACTAATCATTAAGCGGGCAGAAATGCGTAATCTAAGGCGCCGCTATCAACGCGCCTCGGGAGAAATAAGAAAACAACGAAGAATTGAATATAATCAAAGCTACCGCGAATATAAAATATTAATAGAAGAAATGCCAACGAATAAATTAAAAAAATTTTGTTCGCGAAACTCCGAGAAGAAACCATGGGGAACCACATACCGCGTATTAAGGAGTAAATAACAAAAAATCGCGCTCGGTAACATAAGAAAAACTAATGGCGAATACATAGAAGGTTTAAAAACCACTGCAGAATATCTGCTACAGAAATTTTTCCCATCGGATAATCCCGAGGAGGATGAGGGGTCGCACGATTTAGTACGTCGGAAAGCTACAGAGGCGCAAGGGACAGGTGCCGATAACGCAATCCTAGTTCACGAGGTCGTAAGGGCTCTTAGGAGGATGAACCCTAAGAAGACACCAGGGCATGACGAAATCACTTCAGATACAGCTCTGGAGGCGTGTCTGTTAGCCCCGTGTGTCTCTGCTGGGATATTTAATCTTTGTTTAGAAAGGGGCGTATTTTCTCGTTGCTGGAAAGTCCAGAACCTGAAGTTTATACCTAATTCCAAAAAGGCGGATGTGTCAGACCCGGGCAGCTATCGTCCAATTAGCTTCCTACCGGTGCTGAGGAAAGCTTTGGATCGAGTTATGACTACTCGAGTTGAGCACTTGGTGCGAGACAACGGTGGTTTTAATAACCGACAGTTCTGTTTTATGGAGGGAAAGTCGACTATCGACGAACTATAGTTCGATGGCGGAGAAATTAAGCAGGCGCGAGATGCAAAGGAGTATTGTGTCGTTGTTGCTTTGGACATTTCAGGAGCATTTGATGCTGCCTGGTGGCTATTGATCGTTTGCGAATTGGAAAATAAGGGTTGTCCGCTAAACTTGATGTCTTTTGGTCAAGAGTTATTTCTCGGGGCGATTGGCACAGGTTGAAATTCCGGGTGAAGTTTTGTCGCGAGAGCTGGAAAGGGGATGCCCGCAGGGGGTCATGCTCTGATCCCACATTTTGGAAGTTGTATGAGAGCATTTTTAGGGTCAGGTTGCCGACGGGATGCTCAATCGTTGGGTTTGCAGATGATACACTTTTAATTGTTAGATCGCGATTACTAATGGATATGCGCACAAAGCCGAGCGAGGCGCTTAATAAGTTATACGAATGGTCGCAGCAGACAAAGTTAAAATTTAACACGCTAAAATCAAAGGCGCTTTATTTCGGAACGAAACCTGGACAGCGACCCCCTACACTAGAGTTAGAAAAGGAGAAAATTCCGTTTAAGGATGCTATCACATACCTCGGTGTCAAAATCGACAATAAATTAAATTGGAAAGCGCATGTACAGTACGTAAAAAATAAGGGCAGCGAAATATCAAATAAAATGATGGCGGTGTCGAAAATAAATTGAGGTTTTAGGGGCGAATCGCTAAGGACAGTTTACGCCGGAGAAATAGAGCCGGCGATGCTGTACGCAGCATCCGTTTGGGCGGAGGGTTGTAAAGTAAGGCAACAGCTGACGAGTGTGCAACGCATAACCGCGATCAAGGCGGCGAGGGCGTACAGGACCACCTCTACGGAGGCGGTCCTGGTTATCAGTAGGACTCTCCCTATCGAATATGTTGTTAGGGAGATCAGAGATAGGAGGTTAGTTAATACAGGGAAAGGACAGGAAATTAGAGAGAGTATGAATCTTTCAAGCTGAGAGGAAAATCGTCGTGTCAGAGGTAGAGCACCCGGCCGATGTTAGAGGTATCGAACTTATCGAAGGTGATGGGGACGCGCTAAGGATCAGGATTTACACGGACGGTTCGCGTATGGATGATGGTCAAGCAGGCGCGGCGTTTGTCGTATACAATGAGCAAAGCGAAGTGCTTCGGTTTCAGACCAAACTCGCGAAGTGGAGCACTATCTTCCAGTGTGAGAGGCTATCGATTACGTAATAAATCATACGGGCAGAGACGAGTATTATATAATCAGTGATAGTAAATCGGCGCTGACGGCTTTAACGAATATGAACACCTCAACAAACCTCTAATAGAACGTCTGGAGGGTTAGTTCGCACCATTGTAACATTGGAAACGCTAGGGCTGATGAATCAACTAAAGAGGCTGCAACGGGAGACTTCCGGATATCACATTCGAAGATACCGAGGTCTCTAATTAAAAGAAAGTTGCGCGAAAAGTCAATCCGACAATGGGAAGCCAGGTGGAACAACGCCACTACGGGCAGGTTGACCTACAAATGTATACCGAGCATAGAAGCTAGAGGTAAGATCGAGGTGAAACTCGATCATATAATGGTGCAACTGTTTACAGGGCACGGCGCCCTGAAAGCATATTTACAAAGGTTCGGTTTAACCAATTACGACCGCTGTGAATGCGGTGATGGCGCAGAAAGCGCAGAGCACGTGCTCTTCAACTGCCCATTCGAGGCGGCAAATCGAGGGTTAGCTGATATGAAACTAGCTATCGCAGGGCTAACATGGCCCAAGAACCTAGAGGAAGCCGGGGAAGTGGCTAACCAGAAGGCGTTCTGGACAGCCTTCAAAGAATTTTTAGGAAGAGTCGCGAGATTGGATGGTGATAACCGCGCGTAAATCGGAGAGTGTCGGGTGGGGGAAGATTGAAAAATTTAGATTTGACTTGGCATGAGAAATGGACATGAGCATGGTATAACCAAAATCTGTATAAAAAAAAATTAAAAAAAGATTTTTAAAAAAATAATAAAAAAAATTTAAAAAAATAAAATTAATTAATTATGATTATAACCAAAATCTAATAAGCACGACAAACCCACGCACCACTAAAACAATCACTGTTAAACCTTAAACGCGCGGAATATTGGGAATAAATCAAACCAAGTAAATAATAACAAACTAAATCAAAAACCCTCATTAATTTAAATCAGTAGATAAATAAAGAAAAAAATAGAGTGAAACCGCGCATCCCCTGGACTTTTGATGCCCCCCAGAACGTTTAGAGCATACCCACTAGAATTTTAGCAGTGCATACCCATTTCCCCTAGCTGTAAGATATTAATAGACGTAAGAAGACGACCAGATCTTCGGATACTGGAGAAATTATTATCGAGGTAAGAAGAAAAATTGTGGTGGCATTAAGCATAAGCATTGATTTGTATTAATAAATAGATTTGAAATAATTTAATGAGCAGGTTTTTGTGAGTAATGGCGCTAGCCGACATAATGCTTATGCGAGTGCACCTGATAAATTGGGCAATGCTTTTTGCTTTTTTTTTGTGTACTGCTATATGCTTAATGCTTATTAAATATCTATTTACATAAATATATTTATTTTGCATTTATTTTTGTAGCTTGATTCGTTTTGTTTGACTTTTACCACCATTTTTGGTGGCAGCATTTTTATAGGAACGAAGATTGTAATTGTAAAGAATGTAATTATAATATAAATCAGTTAGGGAATGGTAGGGAAGCTAGGTATGGATTTAGGCTAAAGATAGAATAAGTCACTTACATCGGCGAGAAGAAATTTGCAAATTTATAGAGCAAGCAAAATAGCTGGATTCACTATTAAAATATTTGGTGAATGCTTAGAAATTTGAATTCATTTTTAATATTAGTTAGCTAGATTTGGATAGTTTTAAGAGGACCCTTCAGGTCGTACCGGTAACCAGAGCTTGCGACTGCTATCCAGTATTACGGATCCCTCCCCTTTTATTTTCGCGGGCGTCTTGTTGAACGGACACACTTCAAATTAACGCTAGGGATACCATTATTCAAACCACGTTTTTAGTTGTTGTTTTGGTTTGTTAGATTTTTATTTAGGATCGATTAATTTTGAAGCTAGATTTAATTTGAAGCACGTTTATATTTTTCGCGTTTAAACCCAATGTAGTATCTTCGGGTGGAGCATTGGCGATGTGGCCGCAAGTATAGCGGCCCTTATTCAAATTATAATATATACCTATTGATTTTTTTGTAAGATACCGTTTGCGTAATAAAAATGCTTTAGAAAATTGCAAAAAAATTCTTTCTCTCATATAAATACACATGAAGTGTTTATTTAATTCATTTTTAAAATCAGCAGAGTTTACTTATTGCAAATTTTCATATGATTTGCATTAAAAGCAGCAGAGATAGAAATTTTTTCGTCTGGAGTTGAGATACAAAAATGAATTTGGTATACGTTTTAATATCTATAAGAAGGGATAAAAAATAAAAAGTTTTCTCAAAATCCCATGTGGTGGGTGTCGAATCTTAATTTTTTGAGCGATTTGAAATGGGCCGGCCTATTCTTTAGTAATTATTGATGTTGTTCGTTAATTTTAACCAGCGTACTACGTGTATAAAGCTTAAAGAAGGTTAGGCGAATAAATAATTATTGTTTTTGAAATGTGTTAGTTGTTGCTGATGTACGCTAGAAACCGTTAAATATGTCCTCGTATAACTAATAAAATTCTAAACTATATTCCACATACATACAATCACGTCTGTAACGTGCATACAATTATAAAAAGGAGTAGACAAAATGCAGATAAACAAGCAGAAAGAAAATACTAACTATAAAGTATAGGTCCATAAATAAGCGGAATGTTTCCTCCAATAGTGTAACGACGCATTGCTTCTTGCTGTTGTTTCTTTTCTCCTAAGACTTTTGGGCGCAAATTCACACCCGAAACGTTGGAAATAAAAACTTCGTGCCCGTTCATATTCACCAAAGTATTTCACAAAATTAAATAACCGAAAAACTACACGAAAAGGGTTCCTCGACTGTTCCAAAGTTATCATTATACACTTGTAGTATAGCAACTTCGCGAGGTTTCAGTATCAGACGTAGGTAACCTTTAAAAAACGAAACAACAAAAATAAGAAAATATCACGCATTTTTTACTGATAATTCAAGGATCAGCCGAAGATAGAAACTGCAAGTGTTTCTAACCGACGACGGTCAGAACAATCTAACGTTATTTAAATGTTAATTAATTGAATACCTAATAAAATTTTTAAACAATGGCTCTGTGAAGTTATGCGAAACGCGCACGTAATACTTGTATATGAATAATAATAATTATTAAAAGTGGAACAACATTATTGTAAGAGTATAAAGAACCTTCACTTTAGCCTCAGGCGCACATTACTGATGAAGTATTTTTGCATTGCTCGACGAATTTCTGTTCTCCTATAGAAATGGAAATAGCAACCAACCTATGTTATGTAAAATCGATAGAAGCGACCTACTTTATTGAATAACAGAAAACTTTGAGGTAACTACTCATTTTGTGCTTTATCGTCTTATAATTTTAAAAATTAAATTCACAGAAAACTCATTTCAGACTCTAATCTGTGAAAACACAAGCGACAAGCGTTAATAGGAATATTTCTTGCTCAGAAAACAATATGTTGCAAAAGTCCATCATAACAAAACACTCGATAAATATTTAAGCTATCGAAATCACTTCGCTAGTGCTCCTTAGTGTTTGAAAGATTTTTCAAAATGTCAACCATTCGACCAGGGTCGTTGTCAGGAATTTTTTAACGGGGATGATCAAGAGTGATTACGTAAAATTCAAAATTATGAAAGTTTTAAATTAAATTTCTTTAAAGGCAAAAAATATAGAGGTGAAATGGCTTGCGTGTTCTAATGAACTAAAGAGCCAAACTACAGGTCCTATCAAAGTAGTAGGGTTGTTACTGAGGAACCAGACAAGGACAGATCCCCGAAAGAGGGCAGCGACTCTTTCGGTATTTAGATTGGCAGAGACTATAGGGGTCGGTATGACATTCTAAGGCACACTACTGCGATGTGGAAGGTAACGGGAAACATCTACATTACCTCCCAAGTAAACAGCGTACCTAAATTATAATAAAATGATAGCGCTCTCTGGGGTAAAGGATTACGGAGATAAAATAGTTCCCCATACGAATCTCCGGGAAGGGAATACTTCGGAGGATGCGATCGGAAACTCATGAATAAAAGTCTGGAACATTTTGCGAAACGGAGTGTAGAAAGTTAGAAGCATGAAGCAAGTAGGTAAGCTAGAGAACCTAAAAATAGAAATGAATAGTTAGCACTAGACACAATAGGAATTAGCGAAGTTCGGTGGCCAGAGGCGGGGAATTTTTGGAGTGGAGACTTCAGGGTAATTCATACAGGAGCAGAGGAAGAAAATTTGGGTATAGGGATAGTTATGCGAAAAACGACAGGATAATGTATAGAAAACTACTTACCAAAGAACGAAAGAGTACTCATGGTTAGATTAGAATCTAAACCGGTAAACACAGTAATAATACAAGTATACATGCCCACCTCTAGCTACAGTGACAAAGAGGTAGAAGCGATCTACAAAGATATCGAAGACATATTAAGACACGTAAAAGGACATGAAAATTTAATAATTACGGGGGATTTTAAAGTAGTGGTAGGTGAGGGTAGGGAAGGAGCGGTAGTAGATTTATTTGGTTTAGGCACGAGAAACGACAAGGGAAATAGGCTGGTAGAATTTTGTGACAAGAACAATTTAATTATCACAAACACATTATTTCAACATCATGCTAGAAAACTATATACGTGGAAGATGCCAGGAGATATAGGAAGATATTGCTACGTACATTGACGTAACATAAAAAAAATCAAGAAAAAGAAAGAAAAAGTAAGTAAGTCCGGGCTCAGGCGGCGAGTGGGCGGGGTCCTATACCTATAGCTAAATTAAAAGGAACCTGAAATAAATAGAAAAAAAACAATATATAAACACTCACTCATTCACACTCCGATCAAAACATACAACGGAAAAGAAAGAACTTATAATTAAAAACAAAATATATATATATATATATATATATATATATATATTGCTGTAATACTCCTTTTAGTGGGTCGACCTATTATTTCTGTAATATCACGTGTCCTTACGTTGAGCGACCTATTTATTTTAATTGCTATAATACTAAATTAAATTATTGAACCACCATTTTAATCTTTCCTACAGCTTGTGATTATTTCCTCCTCCAGCTGTTTCTTAACGTTGCTATCAACTGGAGTTTATCATAAACAACTTTATCGACCAATGACAAAATTCAACAAGTTACCGCCTTTGCGGGTTATCTCTGCCCTACTTAATTTGTGGCTCCTCCTCTGTACTATTTCAATCTTATGACCTCGGCTAACATATATTTGTAATTATAAAAATTCAGTAAGTTTGGATCCCATTTAATGAAACTAATGCTTTATGTACAGCTTTGACGTTATTTACAATACATTTTCAAATTAATTCACCTTTATAAATTTCATTTATCAACAACCATTTAATTTGTACTAAAACCCAAAGTCACCAAAGAAAACTCATTATCTTTACCAACAAATGTAGAATATTCTAAATCCGTTTTCTTATTATTATTTCAATACGTATTCAACCCTTTGTTGACTTGTTTACAAGCATATAATATTTAGCCAATTTGATATTAAAAATAAAATAAAATTCTTGTAGAAAACAGATGCCTTATAACTAACAATCTGACCTGGTTTTATCTTTTTACGACGACGCTTCTATTGAAATTAATCTTCCCAATTTCCGATTCCATTCAACTTATCACCATTATGGACCAACACCATTAAATTATAATTTTATACTTTAATCATTCTTGCCATAGACTTCAAATTTGTAATTCGTTCACCCCTATACTTCAAGATTATGTTCTTCTTTTCGCCTCGACATTTAAATTGTTTTATTGTAATCTTTCTTAACATCAAGCATTCTGGCCTATTTTCCTCAGACCTCGAAGCCCTATTATTTTTATGTCTTAGTTTACGATTAATTCATAAAATAATCCTACTTACGTTTTAAACGGTAATTTTCATATACACACTCATTTATTTCACTTTGTACCACTTGTTACGTATTATTCAGTATTACTGGCAATGCACTTGGGCCTTCATTGAGTTCAAAACTGACTTTCTTATCGCGGTGCTTGCTAATATAATTTCGAATCCCCACTGCATCCGTGGTGTGGTCTAGAACCTGTCGTTTGCTTCGGACCAATCAAATAATTTCATTTCGAATATTTTCTGATGTAATGCTCTGAGTTCGTTCATAATGCCCACCTGCCTGCAGGTGTCTTCACTTATCAACATGCTGTATTTTGATAGAATAGTCGCCTTTCCATAAACAACTGATGCAATTTTACTTTAAACTTTAATTGTTTACATGCGATTCACGCAATTTTAATCATTTCTCTTATCAAAATGGTTAGATCTTTATACGCATTATATTAGCTACATGAAACTCTATTTTCACCTCCGTATTACTTAATCGTCTGAGACTCTTTTCTTAATGCGTGTCTAATTATTCTTTATCATTTATACGCGTGCTTCCACTGAAAAATATTCTTATTCGCTTTACTTATATCAACTGAACACTATCTACAGGGTATTTAATCTTTACCATCCGTTTAATACTCGTATTTCTCATTCCTACGTCAACTATGCGTCTTCCTATGTCTTTCCTGCGTCGCCCAAAACTATTTCTACTTTGTACACAGGGTGTTGCCTACTTACTATCTACTTCTATTTCTTACTTATTTCCTGAAATAACTACAATTTTCTGCTGCCTATTCTAATTACTCATTCTCTAGTGACCTTCACTATGTCGTGCACCCTTAAACAACCCCTTATCACAGCAATATATATATACAAAAAACAGTACTCCCAAACCTAACCCCAAAAAAAGTCAATGTACCCAATTTACATATTACATTATTAGAAACCCTTAAACATTAAAAAAAAATTACCCATAAAAATGGCGAGCCGTAGTTTTAGGCAACTACCCCCTGACAGTACCTAGAGAAAAAAGAGAAACAAACGCAACCCTAAAAACCACAGCTCTAAAACATCGTAAGTATAAACTTAAACTAAATTTACAAACATATGGTAGATTTTTAGAAATTTAGAAACAAATAGTAAGATAGTAACCAAAGAGAGTAAATGCCAAAATAGTTCAATAATTTTTATATATTAAAAATCAAATTTGGAAATGCCATCTTAGAACGTTCTGGTTCCGAAGTCACAAGCACATATAAAGAAGAACAAAAAAAAGGAACTCACCCTCGAGTTACTGGAATCGGGGTGGAACCAGTCGCTGGTCTTACGTCCAGGCGGAACGCATTTGACCTCGCATTCCCAGAAGAAGCTCAAGGGATTAACGTGTCCCCCTTAGGAAGCACACTAAATAATGCGTGCCGGAAATTCGCATAACAAAACGAACGAAGCCAAGGAGAACGTGTTTTCTTGTGACTATTCGAACAGCAAATGAATTGCTACATTTGTTAAAGCACCAAAGTAAGGAAATATACCAGGAAAACCCTAGTTTTATTAAAATAAATTCGCCGAATTTTTTAACAAGGGAAAATACACCAGCATTTAATTATTAAAATACTTGGAAAGTCGCCTATCTAATTAAGGCGTAAATTCCACGGGACGAAATTCTGAGAGAGGATATTTATTTTTCTAATGAAGCACAACGATTTATCAACTGACATAGATAGGATATTTATTATTAATTACCATACAAATTTTAATACACGAAAGGGTTATTTTTAATTAACGGAATTAATTTTTGTGTTGAACGCCAAAGGAATTTAAGATAAAAATTATTGTACATACACTAATTAATAATTTACGAAAATGAACATAACAATATCAAATAGATTACATTCTTGTCAGACAACGGTTTAGGCATCAAGTACAAGACTGTAGAAGCTACCCAGAAGCAGATATAGGCACTGACCACAACATCGTATTTATGAAAGACGCACATAAATTAAAAAATTTGAAAAAAAGAAACGGAAAAAGGCACTTTGACTTTGAGAAACTAAAAGATAACAATATTCAAGAAAGATTCGAAAAAAGAGTCAAATGAATTGCTGAAAGGTATCGGGAAAATATCTGATACTAAGGAAGTAGAAATAGAATGGAATAACATTAAATCCAGCCTAGACATGTGCTACGTACCTAGACGTAGCCGGAAGAAACGTATATATCGGGCTAACTATCAGACGCGGTGAGTGGGGGATTCAGCTACATACAAAAAAAAACACATCGCCCACGATAATCTATTAACAATAAGAATAAATAAAGAATTCTGTACATAACAAGCAAAAGAAATAAATTAAGCGTTACTATTTCAAAGCAAACAATTATGTGATACGAACAATTTAGTCTCGTATTTTACACAAAATAAAACTAGTCAATAGAAAATAAACATGCGTTTGTTAAGCATTTTTAAAACTGCACATAGTATCTTTAAAATAAACTAATCAGTAGAAAAGAATAAGCGTGTGGTAACTTTTGTCAAACATTTTTAACAATGGTACATCACACCTGTAGAGCGATAATATGGATTCGCGGCAACAAACAATAGTCCTACAATGTCAAGTTTCTTCTCACGTAACTACACCAAACGTTGGTAAGGAATATTCCCTTGATATACACAAAAACAAATAAGTTGTATACCTGTATGTGTCGGGATACTTAGCTTGCACGCCCTCGGGAGTGAATCAGCACCGCATCGCCACGGTCGTCGGGATTTATTTACTCTGTTACCAGAACGGCACTAGCGATCTAGAGGCAACAGCAGTTGATCTGCGGCAAAGAACAGTTGGGCCTACATAAAAAGAATCAATTTGGCCTCCAGCTAAGAGCGATACACGCAAGATACCTCCTACTTGTCGAACAAAAAAACGTGCATTGCTCTTGAAGTACTGGGACGAGTAATGTAAAAAATATCACCGCACAAGCTGCAAAATCAAATTAAAAATTGGTTCAAATAACACGAGTTCGAACTGCAATCCTCGTGTTATCAAAGCACGATTAGCAAACTGGAAAACATTCTATTAAATAAAAGTAGAATCCATTATTTCAACAAGTCTTTAGGTAGGAAACACAAAAGAAAGCAATTATACGTTATCAGAATGTTTAACAAATCAACGAATACCTAAAACAAGGCATTGACTATTTAATTTATCGAATAAATTTTCTTTTTAAAAGCAAAATAGATTTGAGTTAAAATTATGTTAAAGCGGGCTTATTCTGAACAGGTACACTAAATAGGGTATTGTTGGAGAATTTATTCGAGCGGGTAATGACTTAACCAGGGGAAAAAGGGTATTTAATTTATGTTGAAACATGGCGGCCAGAGATATTCTGGGGTATACACAAAAAGAAAATAAGAAACCATGGATAACAAAGGATATCCTGAATTTAGTAGATGAAAAACAAAAATACAAAAATAAATCAGACAAAACAGGAAAACAGAGATACAAAGTCATAAAATGGGAAATTATTCGCAAATGCAGGAAAGCTAAAGAACAATGGATTGACAAAAAGTGAAAATTGGTACAAACCAAGATGGAAGTAGGAAAGACAGAAGAAGCATACAAACTAATTAGAATCAATTTAGGGATATAAAACCGTATAGCTAAAAGATAAAGGACGCGGGAGGGAACGTCATGATAGAAAATGTAGAGAAAGTGGGTAGATGGCAAGAATATATAGGGAATTTATATTCAGGAGAGGAACTAACAGCATTAGAACAGGAATCGGACATTGAAAATGATGACTTGAGATATCCTATACTTAGAGATGAGTTTGAATTAGCATTAAAGGGTCTGAAAAATGGTAAGGCGCCGGGTACAGATACGGTGCAAGCAGAAACTTTAAACGCCGCTCGACAAGCAGTAACAGAACGACTCTTCCAACTTGTAAGCTATATGTATGAGACAGGCGAGATACTCAAAAATTTCAAACGTAACATCATAGTAACTACTAAAAAAGAAAGGCGCGAATAGATGTGAAAACTTTCGAACAATAAGTTTAACAGCACACGTGTCAAAAATATTAACTAGAATTGTACAAAGACAAATAGAAAAACGAGCTGAACAAATACTCGGATCAGATCAATTTAGGTTTAGGCGAAACAGTGGAACACGGAGGCTATTTTTGCTCTAAGCGTGATAATGGAGAAAACAATAGAAAATAGGGAAAGCGTATATATAGGGTTTGTAGATTTTGAAAAAGCATTCGACAATGTAAAATGGAAAAAAATGTTCAAAATATTTAAAAGGATCAGAATGAGTTATAGGAATAGACAAATAGTACATAGCTTATACAAAGAGCAAACAGCGGTAATAGAATTATAATAGGAACGTAGAGAAGTAAACATTAGTAAAGCGGTGAGACGGAGATGTGCCCTATCTCCATTAATTTTTAACTTGTACATAGAAGAGGCAATGAATACTGTCAAATGCAGAAAGACATTTGGAATTACTATGCAGGGACAAAAAATTGATATGCTTAGATTTGCAGATGATATAACGGTATTAGCATCTAGCAAGGAAGAGTTAGAAGCTGATCTTAATGAACTGAAAACTGGAAACAGAGAGATACGATATGATAATTAACAAAAATAAAACTTAGTACTAGTATGCAAAAGAAAGGAAAATAAATCAAAAACAAAAATACAAATAGGTAACAAGAACTTACAAGAGGTTAAGGATTTCTGCTACCTAGGAAGCCAAATAACGCAAGATGGGAAAAGCGCAAAAGATATAAAACAAAGATTAGCACAAAGTCGTCTACAGTTAACAAGAAAAAGCAATTTCTGTGTTCAAAGACAACAAATATAGAAAGAAAAAAACGATTGCTTAAAATATATGTGTGGAGCACAGCACTGTACGGCTGTGAAGCCTGGACAGTAGGAAAAGCAGACAAGAAAAAGATAGAAGCCTTTGAAATGTGGTGCTACAGACAAATGATGAAAATATCATGGACAGACAAAGTTAAGAACGAAGAGTTATTTAAAAATGGTAGAGGAAGAAAGAAATATGTGGAAAAAGGTAAAAAGTAGGAGAGATAGGATGATAGGCCACATACTACGGCATGAAGGAATAGTGCGGAATGTATTAGAAGCAGAGATAGGAAAAAAAGCAAAGTAGAGGTAGATCTAGGTTAGACTACTGTACAGTTAGTGAAAGATGTAGGCTGTAGGAATTTCAGGGAAATGTGTAGGCTAGCTCAGAATAAAAATCAATGGAAGTACGCATCCAACTAGTCCCAAAATGGATAAACTAATAACGAAAAAAGTAACTGAACTTAAACATGATGATTATTATAAACAATTACAAGTATTGGTTGGGCAATATTCTCGAATAATGTTAATTGTGTGAAAGGATTTACTGAAAACTTATTAATGCGGCAAATGTATAAGTGTTGGGGGATCTTGGCAGCCACAGGCTGCTTAACCCCCTTCACTGAAGTACGGCATAAAATTATAAAACAATAGAAGGGGAACCGAGCTGCATATAGTCTGTGTGAGAATTTCAGGGAACTGTGTAGGCTAGCTCAGAATATAAATAAGTGCGGCACTTGTCCAACCAGTTTTGAGACGGAAAACCTAATGAAGAAAAGATAAGCGCAGATAAATTTGATGATTATTTTAAACAACTACAGGTGTTGATTGTGAAATATCTACAACTAATGTTGACTGTGCGAAAAGATATATTGCAAAAAATTATAAATAGGTAAATGTTCAAGTGCTGGGGGGAACTTGACAGTCACAGACTGCTTACACCTCTTCACTACCACTGAATGTCAGAGAAGGGGTATATAATTGTAAAACAATAGAAGGGGATGGAACTGCGTCTAACAAGGAAGAACAACGCCTATGATGAAAGACGACAAACATAAAAACAAGAAGAAAATTGTTGGAAGCATATGTGTGGCGCACAGCACAGTATGTCTATAAAATACGGGCAGTAGAAAAAGCAGACAGAACAACGGTAGCAGCCTTCCGATGTATGAGGTTGATAGCATGGATAGACGAAGTTAATAACAAATAGGTTAATGAAATAGTATGGGAACAAGGATATCTGTGAAAAAAATAGGAGAAATAGAAGGATAGAATACGTTCTAAGGCATTTTTGGGGAATAGTATGGGATATATTACAAGCAGAGATAGGAAAAGGAGGTAGATGTAGACCTGGATCAGATAGTGATATATGCGGACTGTGTAAATTTCAGAGAAATGTGTAGGTTAGCTCAGAATAGGAAACAATGAGGATGCGCCTCTAACCAGTTCCAGGACTGAAGACCTAAGGATGACGACTATAAATATTTAAAAAAATTCTTACCATACTTTGTGGAAAGCTAAGATACTTTAGAACTTAAAGTGTGAAACTATAGTTTCTAGTCTATTTATTAGATGCTTACATGGCAAACACAAACTAGCATCAAAACAAAAATCAGGAAATAATAAATAAATGTAACAAATCAAACATAAAACAGTCTATGCCACACCTCATATCACCAAAAAAATAAAAATTCAAACTTGTAGCTGGAAATGAGATTTTTATAAGCGCTAAGCGCTATTTAACAATAACAACAGCAATTTTGAATTTTTTCTTCATAACTTATAATGATATTTCGATATTAGTACTTAAATTAGAATACGCCCTTGATTTTATGAAAATTGTTTATTAAGGGGATTAATTTCCAGCAAATTTTGAAGTCAGAATTCGAAACATTTTGAAATTTACTAAATTAGCTGTGCAGCGCTATTGGCCAGTTACACTAGCAGCCGGAAAAAAAAGGATAAGAGATAATCCCGAGAAATTTTAAAGAGAAGATTCTGTAATTGTTGACAAGAATATAAGTGAGGCTTATTTTTCATTATGAATAATTTTCTGTATAAGCTTAAGCTGTAAACTGTTTTATATGCACTTTTTAGATTTTTTGAATGTAAGAGATTCTTTAGGTAATGTGAATAAAAGAAATATATTTTTGAAGGTATACATGTTTATTGAGATTTCTGTGTTTTAATTTCATTTTCGTAAATTCCACAGCATAATTTCTGTTGAGCTATACAGCCAATATAAAGAACACGATAAGAATGTAATTTCTATTGCATCTTCATTAATACAATTCGCTGTACCTAAGTCACAGCATTAATTGGTAATTTTCACAACCCTAGGCGAGTCACAGCAATTACCAATGCACAACGCGTGGCGGCATAATTACAGCAATATATATATATATATATATATATATATATATATATATATTGCTATGAAACCTCTCAAAATCCGGGAACTACGGTTTTCGAATCGAGCCCCACGAATTGGAAGACAAGAATGCTGTGAATCCTACAAAATTGCTATTCATTACCTTAACTGAACTGGTCCATTGACTTTCTTCTGTTAATCGCCTCGGCTGCTCCTCTAGATAACTTACATCCTCAATCTTAAAAAAAAACAAACACATTCCTACCACAAACATCAACGTTAACTCTATTTACATCAATATTCACAATACATTAAAACTTCAAAATCAAAACTCAGCACAAATTTCAGTTTTTAAAAAGAATTTCAAGATTAATTTTATTATCATTTTAATGTGCATCCAGAATTAAAGTCCTTGTAGGATGCCTACTAATTACTATAACAATATATGCAGACCGGAGTCTGAGTACAAAGGGAGCATCTACCACCCCTTTACGTTAATTAACCAGGTTCGTCTAATTGAGCTCAAAGACATACCCATATTTTCATCATAATCCAGAACATCAATACTAAATACCCCTTTCTACTTAAACAAGCAAATTTCACCTTAAAATTAAAATTTTATGGTTAGTACAATTTCACTAATGTCCATTTAAAGTAAATCAATTATAAAGTTATTCAACACACACAAAAATATCCAAGTTCAAACAAAATAGTATAAATTACCTGAAGTTTACTGCACTCGAAGCTTCAATGTACATCGTCCCTTTAGTTAATCACACCATTCCAACAGGATTATATTTACGGCTTCTAATTCTCAACGCTTTTAAAATTTTCTCCATCACCATTTATTTAAAGTTGTTTCTGGGCTTTTCCGGAACTCATCTGTGTATATCTGACCCTGGTTTTGTGGATCCAGACACGTATTTGAACCATTTAATTATTAACACCCCCGAAAAATAACAAAGAAATTCATACTTCTTTCACCAATATACGCCAAAACTGCCTACTTTTGTGTATACATTTGTCGTTGTAAATTTTGCTAATTGGTACAGTGATACTAAATTTTATTACCTTGTATCTAAGTGCACTGAAGTACATTCATGTTAGCACGTAAATAACAAACTATTTTGAATCACTAAAATATACGAGCAAAATTTTAAATTATTTTATCAAACTAAAATGCACTGTTTAACATCTTGAATCAAGTCGCGGATGTAAGAGCTTTTAACGCATCGAATAGTCAAAAGTCTAAGAGGCCGAAATTCATATTACCACCGGTATATATAGCAAAAGCCTGTCTGTCGGTCTGTTCCCCAAAACAGACAATTCTTAAGAATTTCTCATTCTATGTTCCCAGTCCGTCGCTCGCGCGTCGGTTTTACGAATTTTCACTCGCCCCATTTAAATCTCAGAAATTCTCACACGGCACGCAAACATGTCCGAGAAAACTAATTAATTTTGTACAGAAATTGTTGTTTCTACCTCTGATATTTGCATCCTATTTTCAACCAATTGTGACCCTCGTGACGTTGCTTAAATCACGCCTTTTACTATATGTGTCTTTGCTTGACGCATTTTCTCTTTCCTTCTCTAACCTGTTCGTATTGGTGCAAATTGATATTCTTTATTATCGATTATATTTTAGTCCATGTGGACTATCTGGGTTAAATAACCCCGTATCGCACATTCTCGTGAATATTAAGCCCCGGTTTCTCCAAGATTCTTTGAAACCATTTGTTATCTACACAATTTTCGCCGTACGTGATATTTAAACTACGCAGGTGTTCAAAATAATATTAATTCTCAGAGCTTTTTAAATAAACCCTGTTTTGTATTTCGTGCTAAAGCATCTGACCGTTTCCAATATCCTTAGAATCGACATGTTTATCTAAAGAAATTAAACTAAAATTGCCTTTTAAAATACGCAGGTGTGTTCAAACATCCTACTTCTAACTAACACTTCTAGGATTTGCATTTCATTGGGTTTTTACAAGTTTCTGTAGATATTATCTGTACGTTTTGTTCAATACCGGTTACTTGAAATAGAGTTAATTAAGATAAATTTTGCACGTAATTTCCATTTGTTTAGGAATAATTACATTACACGGAGAGCTTTTTAATACTGTTTCTTTTGATATAAAGCGTCTTGTACATGATTTAAATCTCTTATGTTTAATGAAACTAATAAATTTTTATGCTTCACGGTTTTAATAACGCGTATTATCTAATAATATTCATTATACACGGTGATTAAAATTATTTGATGTGATTATTTAATTTTCTACCCTGGTCTAAATATGAGTAATATATATATATTGCTATGATTATAAGGTGATTTAAGCCAATATAAAAACACATAGGAGGAATACCTCATATAAATATTATAAAAACCACGAAAATCAATGATTTAAATCCAAAAATGTACATAATTCATTCATTATGGAAAAGCAAATACAAGTCGCCCTGTATAAAATCAATAATAAGCTACAATTAATTAAAGGAAGCTCATTCCGTAATAACGTCGCTACATTTTATTAAAGTAAATAATTGTTGAAGCAATCCAATCATCTTAAAACATTTTAGAACATTCTTAATCTCAAAATACGTACAAATTCAGCATATTTGATGAAATATAACCTGCGATATGAAATTTCTTTCAATCTAAACATATTTGCGTTAAAATATTAATAAATGCGCGTAATTTATACCAGTTTGTAATAGTCAAACACTTCAAAACAAGCATATTTCAATAAAGTATGCTTATTTGAGGCAACGGCGAATCATAATAAAATTGTGAAATCAAGAACACATATGAAATGCCATATTTAATACCATTTGTTAATCAGTTCCCTCTAGAAAGTTCCGATATTACACTATTCGAAAATCCAACATATTGCAAATATAACTATAAATGAAACGCCCTTTCCACATTTGAACAACTGATAGTGTTCCGTCAACCAATGAGAAAGTTTGGAACATTCCAGAAGGAACTCGATTCGTTAAAACTAACGCAACAAATAAATTAGTATCATTTAGAATCCACGCGTCGACTGGGATATTTGAAAGAAGATTATTACGTGAATTTAGATTTTTGGAGTAAAAATTTCTAATTTGAAAAGTTGAACTTTATAAAATTTTAACATAAAGTGGTACGAATAATAGAGTGCGTGGTATAATAAATTTTATATATAATTTTTGCCGTTTATATAAACGTAAGTCCAGAAATGATTAATGTAAATAAAAATTTTACAATATTATTAATTTAAGGCTCTAAGTTACTGGATAACACATTAAGAAAAGAACTAAGTAATACAATAAGAAACCGGGAAATAATTAAACTTATTATTGAAATCGCTAAAATCATCTGGAAATACCGACACCGTTAATTAAAAATTCAGAGAGATTTCCAAGCAGAATTGTGGGAAGTTCCAGACAAAGTGGGAATTTTGGCCAGGAAACTCCAAAAATCGTGGAAATTTGGGTCAGGGAATTCCAACCGGGAAAATTCAGGAGAATTATAAGGTCAGAACCATTTATTTATGTTCAATTTATTGCACGTTGCATTTGTAATTTTATATAATTTGTGTATTAGGAATCGAGTTTTAAATTTGTATTTGACTAAAATATTGTGTGTAAAAGGTCAACAAAAATTTGGCTGCTCCGTAATATTTTGTTGAAAATGGGATATTTCTTTAAACGTTCAACGAAGTTATTTCGTGGTAAGATACATTTTTTTTGCTGGCGTTAATTGCATTAAAAAAGGTGTAAAAATTATAATCTTCGTTAAAAGCTAATGCGATAGGAAAATTTTTAATTTTTGATTTAAAATTTCTATAGAAGGTGAATAATATTAAAAAGAGTATACATTTGTAAATTGTAATTTGACAAATTTTATTTAGTTTATTTACAAATTTTTTTTGGTGAATTTCGTTGTCTTATTCAGGTGAATCGAGCGTTGGAGGAGAGAGAGTTTCAGTTTGTGCGTGGAATCATTGAGCTAATTGAAGCATAAATTTGATTGTATTAATCTTAAATTATTTTAAAGGCACAGAGAGATGGCGATCAGCAGGCAATTGATCGTTGCACACCTGGCGAGACGGCGAAATTGTAGCAATATATATTGCTACGATCTTTCTACTACTACTAGAGCCCCACGTTCTGGGCGTCTATTAATTGCTACGAGCCTCAGCCACCAAAAGATATCTGCTTAAAAGTCCCACGACTTGGGCGCCATTAAATTGCTACGAGTCGCTCTCTCTTCTGTTAAAATTCTACTACTACTGCTTAATGAAGTTTTCCACGGCTGCTCAGCTGCTTCCTGAAATATAATACCAACTATTTGACAATAAAACGCTGCGATGGTAAATAGCCTACATTAACATACGAGAAAGGATGTACACGCCAAAATCAAAATTAAACTCCTGTTTCACACCTTAATTATAAGTTATATGCATCCCATTTAAAAATACTCCCTTAACAGTACATTTTGATATCAATAATTACCCCAGATAAATTTTTCCTTCTAATTAAACCAGAGAAAGTAATAGGGTTTTACCATATTTCTCACTTTAACCCTGGTTCAATATGAGCTCATAGTAAAACCTTAACCTTTCGTGCTAAATTTTGCACATCAAAAATCAAAAAGACCGTTTTACCTTGTACATAAATCAAATATTACAAATGTCATAAATCACTCCTTAACATAAATTCCCACAAAAAAATAACTCGACTTGAAAATTTCAATCCGTACCCCTTCCCCAGTTTGTCCGCACCAAGCCATTAAGCACCTATTTACACACATAGACAACAAAAGCATCAGTTATCTGGATTTCATGTTCACCCACGGGCCAGCTACCATTGCAATGAGAACCGCTGCATTCAGGAACACCCCAATCAGGATTGCTATGACCGTAACTGCAAGCTGCAACAATATCACCAAGAAGTCTATCAATTTAATAGGGCATCCAAACTCTAAACCTCTTCTAATAATAGCATAAATTGTTGGTAATCAACCAAACCAACCAAATACTTACATCTACTCCATTTCAGTGCAAATTAAAATCCAACAGTTTTTCACTTACATTAATTGGCGTACATTAATTGAACTTTTGTGCAAACGTAAAAGTATTTTAGCCTTGGAGCCTTCAGCTTATTGAAAATCAAGAGCGACGTACTTTTGCCAAAACATAAGAGCTGGAAGCTAGTTGAACACTAAGAGAGCCTCTTATCCATGTCTGGCGGTTTATATTTAGTTTCTCCACCCCTCAAAGCCTGCCACAATTCCTCTAATTTCCTTCAATACAAACAATCGTACACAATTCTTAAAATCACTTCACTTCCAACGGCCACAGTTTTCCAAAAACTGCTCCACACAAACAAACTATGTATTTCATCCTCTAACCGACACGATTTTCTTCGAAAACACAAGTTTCAAGCTCACAATAACTACCCGTACTAAATCGTTTTGTCTTACTCCAATAACGTTGCGCATAAACTGACGAAAGTTACCGTTTAAACTACGCATATCTTGACCTTTGATATTTTCGTTCCACTTCTGCATACGCGCTAAAAATCACCTATTTCTTACTTCGTTTTCAATCTCCGTTGTACAACGAACAACTGCTACCCCCTCTAATAACCTTGTGCATTCACACAAGTCAACGAACGTTAACGTTCAAACTACACCTATCTTACACGTTTTATTTTCATCCCACTTATACATATGCTATCGAATAACCTCTCTGTGTTACCTTGTTTGCAAGCTTCGTTTGTAACAGACAACAATAACTCACCCAAACTCAAGATTCATATCGTTTTTAAGAAGCTATAAATTTCTTTAATGACGTCGGAACTAATAGCTCCCTGGAATTTGTTGTTGTTTGTGCAGTCCTAATCTATCCTATACAAAGAACAATGCGACGGTTACATTTGTTTATAATTTAATGATACTAGGAAACCAGTTTCTTCCAAAACACGTTTAAAACTTCCAACAAATAATATAACCGTCAACTTTGCTTTCATTTAACACTACTTGGAAACTACAACGGTTTGAAATGAACCCAAAGCTTTTGAAAATATTCTTACAAATTAAATACGAAATGCCATGCTTTTTATCTATATGAGTAATTATCTGTAAGAATTAACCTAAATTACATTTTAGCTTCTTGAAAATTTTTCAAAACAAATTAAATTCTAAAACCAATGACGTTAAAAACGTATCTCAACGTTGTTTGTTATTTGCATATGCTAAACCACGGAATAAATTACCAAATGAATATTGCTGTGATTAGGTCGCACTAAGAGCGTCACTGAAAGAGTGCTATGGTAAGGCGCGCGTTGAGCGTCGCTGAAAGAGTGATATGAAAATGGCCTTGCGTTGGGAGCGTCACTAAAGAGTGCTGTGATACAGATACAGCAATTTCCAAAACTAGAAATTGTTCACTTACCTTTCTTCCTAACTTTGCCTGGTTAGTTCAACGGAATTGACGGAGTTTTCAAAATGAAATAAAACACAGCAATATCACAAAGCATTTATACGGTATGAAATATTTTCTCTCGCACAAAAGCATTTACAGCATCGTTTCCTTCAAACATAAAATAATTTCTAAGAAGTACTTGTTATAACAAAATTTTTTCCTTACCTTATTTTAAATTTACAGAACTAAATTCCCTTTTTTATGGATGATTTATCTGGTTTTGTTTATTGCCACGCTTGTAAGGTTTGTTTGGCCAAAAAATCTTTCACAGATAATCTGTTAAGAGGTCAGAATATTTCTATCTCTAATCCCAAATTTTCCTGGTAAAAATATTATATGAATAACACTTACTAAATTAGATACAAATAATCCAATATCAGTTAAAAATAAATCTAAAAGTAATACTTGCAGAATCCACAAAAACGCTCCTCGTAATTAAATATCTTCTTATTTTAAATGGATGTCCAAAGACATAGAAGATTTTCCATATTTAAAATGCTCGGTTCAAACAGCAATTACCAAGGTACATTATGCTTATATCTTTCTTTCAATTATTTAATAAAATTTTTAAAATAGCGTTATGTTGAAGAATTTTCCCTCTTTATTGTGATTTATAAATTTCATTTTTTTATGTATTTTGCATTTAAAACATCACTTCTATATACATAATAATTATTAGATTAAGGCATGCTTACTGCATACTTCAAATATCATATTCGCAAAGCAACAGTTCGTGACTTAAAATAACATTTCGCGATCGAATTTAAGGATCAACTGCATCTAATGAATGAATGAACCTACTGAACGAATCCCGTTTTTAATAAACGCTTCCTTATATATAAATTATCTATTTTCTAGAATAGTATGAAATATTATGAGGCAAGGTTCCTCAGAAAAACTCATTAGCGTCTAGAATCTCGGCGTAATTACCTTGTTATCTGGTTCCAGTTATTCGTGACGCGCGCTGCCTTTTCTTGTTTAACGCATATACTATTATTGTGGTGTCGCATACTAATGCAAAAGGTAATCAATTTTTATCGGATATTTCTTGGATTTTGAGGGTTTTTCAATTTTTGGGCCGCTTCTTGGAAGAAAATGTTTCATTTAATAATAAAATATTTGCGTAGTTCTAAAACCGATGACTCATCCTTTTATATTTCTAATATTCTAGAATTTTCCTTATTTAAAATAAATTTCTGTAATCCATAGGATAATTAATTTAAACTTTAATTGCTTTTTAATGCAAAAGGGGGTACATTTTTTAGAAAATATTTGCTTTCGTGTTCCAGTACACAAAACTAAGACTAGAATTGGTTTTTTTAAATACACGAAATTATTTATTTTTATGCTAAATGCGTAAAGCTAGTACTATTTTATGCTATTTACAGCAAATGAAAAGAAAAAAAAATGTATTGATAATTAATAAATAAAAATAAATGGCTCTGTATTTATCTTTAAAATTAATCGATTTGCGATCGTATTTAAATGCGTTTTACGGTATCTAACAATTAATTATTTTTACATATACAACTTACGTTATTTGCTATGCTTGCCTATGCTTATATCATACAGGGTGATTATTTATACACGTGGAATTTGATTTTCCGGTTCTATCTCTGATGTAAGCCAAAAACTTGTCACCCTCTAGACGTTTCGAAATTTTAAAGTACCCAAAAATATTTTATCAATTATAAAATCAGCGCTACTTTCTTGTAGAGATAAAAATAAAAATTTATGGATTACTTTGTACGAGTAATAAAATGCCAATACGAAAAATTCATTACAGAAAGTAAAAATAAAGTACCTGATTCCAGAAAGTGTAATCCTTGGCGTCCTTTGGGAGGTGGTGTCGGTGCCTCTGGTTCTACATTGAACAGTGCAAAATTTGAACTCTTCTATTAAACTAAACACACATGCAACTTAAACCGAACTATTCACAGCAATTTATATTTAATTATAGTGCTATTAAAATAGCGCTGTACACTACGTGCGTCTAAAATTCAAAATACAACACCTTTAAAATCGACTGAAGGCTTGATGGACGCATACGTCACTTCCTCCACTTTTTCAGCATGCGGGACGTTTTGAATCTTGACCACCTGCTTGGAATGGGAAGGAGATGACGATTTAGGACGGATTCTTTTCAAGGAGGAAGTGTCCCACGACAGAGAAGTAGCACGATCTGGTGAAGATACTGAACGCGTGTTATCTTCTTTTTTGGGATAGCGGTGCGCTGTCCAGTCTGCTGTCAAATAAGGCGTTATTTTACGTAATTCGCTAATATTAGGTGACGAGGTAAACATATGACCTAATAATGAAATACGTTTTTCGGAGCGATCAAACTTGTTTCTAAGTCTCTCAACTTCACCCAAGGGGCATCCTAGCAGTTTAGCTAATTCAACCGCAGTCTTTTTACGGACATCAGATAAAAACACAGTTTTATTAGGATACAAAGCCGCTATTTTACTTATTACGTTAATATGTGGCATGTAGCGGTCTTGTATGGGGAAATATGTGGGCGAAACAACTCCCCCCCGGCGATATCGACTGCGACTTCTAGAAATGATCCAGGGGTATTCATATTTTCTTCGCAGATTGTCGACATCGCCCATAGTTTGTCCTGGAATTAAGATTTGCTTTCTATGTAGTTCTGGATCGCTTATAGAACGCCTAACATTAAATGTGTTTTTTGAAAGCTTAACACCACTCGTACATCTTGCGCTCAGCTTTTCACCGAAAAGTTCTCGAAGGTCTTGATACGACTGCGACGTGAAAAGCTTGCGTGGTTCAGGATCATCGTGATGCATGTCAGACTCAGTTTCGTCAGCTGCTCGATAGATAGTTGGTGTGTATGATTTTTCTTCAGTCACGTGCTCGAAGTATTCGATTTTCTTATGCACGCTGTCTTTGTTGCCAAGGTAAATAACAGTTTTAGTCGATTCGTCTGTGCTTGGACTTTCAGTTTCGCTTGCACATTTTACTACTTCAGGCGTCAACTCGCTCCGCCTTACTTCTTTGCGGGATTCCAAAGATTGAGGACTTTGTTTTTTACGTTCCAGTACTTCTTTACTTAATGTTTGGGAAAGCTGTCGCTTTTCGTTTTCGCTTAATTCAGGGACGCGTTTAACGGATTCACTGGAGTTTCGCCTAACTCTTAGTTGTGGGGGTGGTAAACTTAGTTTGGGAACGCTAATTGCATGCTCTTGCTGTTTCTTCCTCTGCCCATAGATTTCGTCAAGTTGTCCTTTAAGGACGTTAATTTGCTCGCTGGAGAGGCTACTCCAAATACGACTTCCAATTCCGTGAGTTAACAACTGTTCTGTTTCAAGCATTTTCTTTTTAATCGCTGTAACACGCCCTTCCGACTGTGAACGTCGTTCCACCATACTTGCTGCTAAATCTACAACAGAGCTAGCACGCCAAAACGGTTTATAAAGATCTCGACGATAAACAATTTCGTAAGGAATGCTTGTATTCCATGTATCCTTCAGCTTGAGTTTCTCAAAATCATGAGTTAAATTAGCTACTGTCTTATCTTTAATTCTTAGACCCCTGTCGTATTCTTTCCTCCAGCGGTAAGTTCTAACGTCGTTCGGACAAAATAAAAAACCTTTCTCCCTTTCTTCATCTTTTAGTTTCATATAAAGAGTGTCCAATTCACGTTCAGCGCGTTCGCGAGTATGTACCTCTTTCCAACGGTCAAAATCGATTATTTCGTCTTCGTTCCTGCGCCTTGGGCGAAGCTCATTTGAAGAGGTTGTACGTTCAAGTTCGCCCATACGTTCAATAGCTGCATAAAATTTGTTCAGTTCTTTAAATTTATTAATCTTTGGAAGTGGATGGACGTCGATTTGATCAGTTTCACCTGCACTATGGGAACGTCTGGATGAAGCGTTCCGCGTAATTTTTCGCACTGAAGGAGACCGAAACACCTGTGGTGAATAAGAATGTCTTTCTACTAAAGGCGATATGGGCCGAAATGTTTCTGTGAAATATAACTTCCCTGTTGGACTTATGTTCTCAACAGATTGGTTCAAGATTTCAGTAACGTTGTCGCTTCGAACGTGCACTTTCTCCACAATTGGAGAAACCGGACGACTAGTCTCAGTAAAGTACAGTTTCGATAATAAACTTGGCGATTTAGAACGGCCCAGTTTTTGACTCTCTTCTGATAAGCTACGCCTGCGTACTACTGGTGAAACTGGACGTGATGTTTCAGAGAAAAATAGTTTTGGAAATAATTGCTCAGTAGATGAAACGTTATGCACAGAGCGATAATCACCACGTCTATGTACCATTGGAGAAAGAGGGCGAGAAGTTTCGCTAAACACTAACATTTGAGGCCTCCCCTCTTGACGCTCTTGAGGTTTAAGAGCAAAAACAGGTTTTGGCACTGTCGTCAAATCAGATACAGACGTCGATTCTTCGTTCTTTTTCTCGCTATATTTATTCTTGTCTATGGATGAGTTCTCGTGTAAAGAAACCATTAAATGTGTTGAAAAGCTTTCCTGACTGCAAGATACGGAAGAAGGTAATTCAATCTTTTCACTTTCTTCGTCCTGACTTGATGCATAAATAGGAGACATTCGAAACAGGTACGAACGAGAATCAAAATCTGCGTGCGAACTTTCGACCTGTTGCACAGGTTTCACATTTTCAACCGATTTACAAAATAGTATTTCTGAAGGGGTACGGATGTTCTTAGTGCCCCATTCTTCAAGTTTTGAGTCGAGTGATGTGGATGTTAATTTCGGAGCACTTTTACTCTTAGTAATACCGCTTCGAATTAGTGTAGAAGGTTTGCGTTGAGAGGTTTGAGATTTTGTAGTTAATAGGGGCTTTTTAACAGCCGAAACTCTTCTCTCGCCATTAAGAGCTCCGCGAATGGATGTACTTGCACTTTTCTCAGTACCGTCTTTATTTGCTCGTTCAATCTTTGGGGCCTTGTTAGACGAAAGGTTTGCTGCATGTTCTAAATGTTTGGTTCCCACCCTTCGCTCTTGGGAAACGGGGCGGAACGTTTCACTAAAAAATAGTTTGGAACTACTGGGGCTTGGCGTAACTGGATGTTTCACACTTTTTTGTGTCAATATAGAGGATAATAAATCAGTTGAGTTCGCTTTAGAAAAGCTCGGGCTTGTGGTGCGCCTCTTTTCAACATGCGCCTTTGAAGACTGTGATAATATACTTTCTTGGCTACTGGAAACGGCCTTTGACTGTAACCGACACGAGTCTGGCTTTTTATCAACTCCAGTTTGTCGACTTTTTCGAGCAATAGCAGTTGACTTATAAATTCGCTCACCTGCAGGGGTGCAAATCTTTTTAGTCGATTTTGGAGGACTTAAACTACGTGAATGAGTACCACTTTGTCTCAAGACACCTCTACTTTGAGTAGCAGAGCGGGTGGCCGGTAAAATAGGCCTACTAGTATCGGTTAAGGTTAACTTGGTCACGTCTTTGGACGTTTGCCCACTTGGTGATATAGATTTCTGTCGCGAGTAAACTTTAATTAGTGAAAGAGGACGCGATTTGGACATTTCTGTAGAAATAAATTTCTGTGGAAGGCTAGTACTGCGGCGCTTTTCTTCCTGATTTTTCCATGTCACGGACTTAGGACTAGCAGACCTCGATCGCAACAAAGCTGCGTCCAAGCTAAGAAATTTTGAATCAGACACAGGTTTCATATGATTTAAATAAATTTTTAGCGCTCCAATTGTTGGCTCAGATAGGGATATGGCAGATTTTTGTAAAAGACGCGTTTTCTCTTCAAGCCAGGTATTTTTACTGACAGTAGGAGCATGTAATATTGGCAGATCCTTCCAGAATAAATGCTGAAAAAAATTTTTAGTCCTTAATGTATCTTGTTTCTGTATGTTTTGTAGAGACAAATTGGATTGATTACTAGGTGTTTTAGCAAATTGTTTTTCAAGCAGCTTTGTTTTCTTCAATCGTTTTGCAATTTCTACATTTACTTGGTCCTTTTTGGCTTTTCGACCCAAGCCTTCGTTTTCTTTTACCTTCGGCCTGGTGTTTATCTTGCTAGATCTGACGGAATCAAGCGAAGTGCTTTGAGACTTCTGGAAATTAGTGGGAGATGGAGATGAAGGCATGGAGGCTTTAGTTCTTTTTAAAGTCGGTGTTGTTGAAAGGCATGCCGAAGGTTTGATTAATTCTCTCCCCTTTTCTGTAATTGCAACTTGAATCGGCAACGATTTTTCTTTGCCAGTGTTTAGTCCATTTTTAGCAGAAGAATACAGAGCGGTAGATTTTTTGTACATTGTATTACTTGTCTTTGCGCCGTCGTCGTACACACCCACTTTTTTCTTTTCAACACCAAAAGTCGTAGACTTTTTTGAGATCTTTGCTTTTGAAAACGACTTTGTTGTAAAACAAGTTTCATGCCGCTTACTTGTATTCATGCTTGAGATTAAACTCTGAGTGTTTGCGCTCTTAGAAGAGCGTCGTAGCGGGGGCGCCGGTGGTATTGCAGAAGGTGCACTTCGCTTATAATCAGAAAAAAGGTTACGAGGATGAGAAGGAGCGGCAACAGGGTAACAAAGGATCTCGGTTTGAGGAGTGAACGAATTGTGAACCCTTATTCGTGTCAAGTTTGACGAAATTGGAAAATACTCAAAGTCTGTAACAAAGCTTAATTATGTAATCATTTAAAACAAGCAAAATTAATCGGTGATCTGGAAACGAAGTACGCATGTGCAAATTACCTAGAGTAGTTCAGTTTAAAAGCCATGCATAAGAAAAATAAAGAGCAACCACTAACCTGATTAGTTGTAGTTAGTACGCCACCACCTGACCCAATTAGAAACCAAGATTGTTAATAACACAAACACTTACCTTTAGGTCGCTCAGGTGCTGGTTTCCTTAGACCTTGAAGCGGTACATCTCCTCCTTTTTGTATAGTCTTGTAGGCTTCCCTTTGTTCTGTTGGACTTAATTGTAGGGCAGCTTCCTCTCGCCGCCTGAAGATAAGAGTTGAGTCACTTTCATAACCAGACTCCTTCAATGCCCTACAAAATATTTATTCAACATGGGTGGTAAAATAATTTCAAACTTACTGATTAATAAAACTTTTTGGTTGAGCGTGTACCCTATTCTGTTGATCTAAATGCTGTAAATGAAAAAAAAGTTAATAACAGATAGTGACATTGAAAAACTACAAACAAAAACATGCAGTGTTTTTCTAGTGTGTATTGTGCTCATTGTTTGTCATGCCAGTTGTAAATACTCCTATAAAAGTGCGTTAACTAGGGTTTTCTAAAATCATGCCCCTTACACTCCTAGTTATGGCCCTTGCGAGTAAATAGTTGTAGTTGGGCGGTCTTGAGTGATTATCCAGCCACTGTTTAATCCAATAAAGCAGTTTGCGTTAGATAGAATTGGCATGAAATCGTTAGTTTGTTGTTGTATCTCTAATTCTATGTAAATATTTACATATACTATATTTTAGTCAAAATCAACCTACCCCATAACCACAAATATCACAACTTCCGTATCAACAAATTTTCACGCTAGGTCATCGCTAGCTACAGTTAAAAATTTCAAAACCATCAAAACCGTATTCATTCTTGTGATACATTGAAAAGCAGATAGAGTAGTGGTGGTTGTCGAAATCCATAAAGAATCTTCGACTACCAAACATATCAATATAAATTACTCAACCGTTAGATTTGTGTGTTAAATAAGAGCAAAAGGTTATGGGGAGTATAGATTTAAATCTTTTTACTAAAACCACGTATCGCAAACCATATATAAATTCAAAAAAATCTTGTACAAAATAATCGGTATAAGGTTTTGAAAGTAGAAACTTTTAAAACAAAATTTGGGGAAACTGAAGTTTAAAAATATTTTACCCTTACGATAATTTTAATAACCTCAAATAGGTAGATGGACCTTCGAGGGTCGGCTACTGGAAGGTGGTGCCGATTGAGGTTGATCTTGGGAGCCTGTAGATCAACTTCTCGCACTGTAACCACTCATCGATTTAAATCTTTATTCATAACATGTAGAATACATGGACACAAATATATATGCAAGTAATATAAATACTGACGGTATGAGACCAGGTGGAAGTTATTGGCGTCGGAACACCTGACGTACGGCAAACCTCTTGGGGTCGTCAGGATGGACGTCAATGGGCTGACAGTATTGCAACGGTCGTTGCTCACAACTTTCCTCGTCAAATGCCACTTCACTGGGAATGGAGGTAGTAGAGATACTGGCTGGGGAGATGGTGGTGATGGTCGTAGAAAGTGACGAAGGGCGTGGTTATCACGGCGTCGTTGGCGTTGGTGGTCATTGAAACCTGCAGGGACAGCAGAGATGGTATTAGCAGCGTAAGTGATGTGGACGGGTCGGTGTCGCCGTCTCTCTCTTAATTCTTAAAAGTCTACCCGGGCTAGTGGAAGCGCCGGTTCGACGTCGGTGTGGACCTCCGGGATAATGGAAGCGCCGGGAGCTGATTGTCTCTTTGAGCTAGTGGTAGCGCCGTTTAGACGTAGGTGTTGACCCCCTGGGCCAGTGGAAGCGCCGTGCACTGGTTGTCTCCCTGGCTAGTGGAAGCACCGGCTCGATTATGCGACGGATCTCGGGATAGGGAAAGCGTCGAGATGCTAGTGCTATGCTAGTGGAAGCGCTAGACTATTTTCCCTTACCAGTCTGGTGGAGACGCTACGGAGATCAAGTGAAATCGGATGACTTTGACTGATTCTCTATTAAGTTTCAATTTACAATCTCTACTCTTAATCTAACTGGTATTTGTGAAAATTTTGAATTTATAAAATTATTACATCTTTAGTCTAACTAATGAGAAAAGAAATGAGGACTTGCGATATTTCAAACTTAGATGTAGCTGCAAAATCGGGTTTTCTTGCTGTCCTAATGACAGCCGACTTAAGATATTTCATTTACAGATTAAACTATGCTAATCTGAAACTACTGTCTTAGATCTTCTGAACTTCATTAGGGCGGTATTGTCGTACGGCGTGAAGAGCCATTCCATAGAAGGTCTTCCTTGCAGCTGCCTTGGTGAATTCCACCATTGTTGAGATGTGAAGGTCGGAGCGGTGTTGGTCGTTCCTCACGTACCATAGGGCGTGGAGTATCATGCGAAGGTTCTTTGATTGGACGTTTTGCAGCCTCATGATGTGGGATTCGGCTGCGTAGCCCCATGTTGCTGTGCGTAGATCAGGGTCGGTCTGATGATGATTTTGTATACCCTGATCTTATTGGCGATGTTGAATTGACTTCCTCTGTTGAGTAGCGGATACAGACTGGCTGTTACTACGTTAGCTCTGAAGATGCTGCTGGCGATATGGGTTCCCAGGTAAGTTTTCGGACGATGATTACTCCGAAGTACTTGGCCGCGTCTTCCATAGGATGGCCTCGATGAAGATCGTGATGTCCTTGTCTAATCTAGTTGGAGCGTCCTCTTCGTCATGAGCATGGCGTTGCACTTGTTCGTGTTGACGCTGATCAGCCAAGTTCGGAACCACCTCTCCAAGACTATGGCAACTTCCTGAAGTCTTTGTGTCATTAACTAAGGGGCTAGTGATCTGGTGGCTGTGACGATATCGTCGTAGTAGAGAGTGAACGACGAGTAGAGTAGTGGTGAGAGGAGAGAGCCCCGAGCATTCCGGCCTCCATCAGTCGGGCTGAAGAACGAGAGCTGCCTATCTTAACTCGGAATCTTCTTTGATCCAAAAACGATGCGATGAGTCACCAACTCTTGGCGGATATCCAACACTAGCAGCTTGTAGAGGAGTCACTGATGCCAACTTCGGTCGAAGACCTTGAAAACATCAAGGAAGATTATGCCGGTTGACAGCATACTGTTGAAACCATCCGTGACGAACTCCACGAGATACAGGATCTGATGGCGCACTGATCGTTGGGAATACCCTTTCGCTGCCCGACTTCCTCTTGTAGCCGTCGAAGTACGTTGTTACGTTTATCGAGGCCGTGAGTAACGCAAAGAAAATCAACGGAATGACCGGGCTCAATCGGAGATTGGGGGGGGTTTGTAGAAAGCAGACTCACATATAATGTACGCGGCTGTAGGGAATTAGTGACCATACCTGCAATAAAAATAGTCAGGCAAACCTGAAATAAAAGAATAAGAATAGCATGCATTGGATAATCTATATAATATAATAACGATAAAGGCATTACAAAAACTTTTATTACAATGTAAGGTAATATTGGGGAGTAGCAGAAACGTTTCCTCGCACACCAATTAACCATAAATCAAACAAAATTATAGCACAAGGATAAATAGGTAAGCACAATTGATATGAGTAATCCAGTAGTATTGATTTTTCTCTGTTCAAATATTTAAATTACTCAAGACTAATTTGTTTTTTTTAAGCCACAATTATATACATATATACATATAGACATATATATATATATATATATATATATACATACATACATACATACACGCGTACACATAGCACAGTACAGTTCAATATCCGTTTAGGTTGATCATCGGCTTTTCAAGCCAAAATAAAAACACATACCTGCAGTGCAGATTCATTATAAGAACTCACTCAGTGCCCCGAGAGGAAGAACAGAACCCAACATTCCTGGAGCAACACGCTTTCAGCAGCAACGGACCCTAGACAGGTACGGAAGCACGCCAGAGATCTATCAGTAGCAGTACCATTCCATGTATTATCGTAGGCTTTATGCCCACCGCAGAAAAGCTGTGAACGGAAGACCCGCAATTAGAGAATTTTCGAACAAATTTTAATATTATAAGCCGTAAAACTACTTACCACACAAAATGTATGCCAGGACGATCCACAGTTAAAGTATAGTACAGGAAGTGACAAGTGCGAATTAAACGCAGCCAGGCATTGAAAATCGAGTATTGCTCGCCACAAAAATTCAGAAAAGAATGTGTAGAACTCGCTTGCTATTATATTAAAACGTAATCTTAATACCAATATTATCAAACAGGTGTTTGAAATTTCGAAGTGGTTTATCCATCCAACGTAGATCAACATTTCGAAGAGCCGCATAATAGCAATGATAAAACTCATGCAAAATAATGCCTAGTGATAATGTATAACTCGACGGTTTATTGAAATAAGGTGCCGACTAATTAAAATTATCACGAACTTTCACTTCACTGCAAATCTGTTTACATAAAATAGTTGTTACCCATAACCTCTGATCGTCTATTATATAGACTTGGATAATAACATACGGAACAAAATTTATACGAACGGCGAGCCAAAGAACGATGCAATATAATTAATTACAAGCTGTTTATAATTTTCAATAGGTTGGAAAGTAATTCACGAATAATCCAATTTAAAATTTATTTCTTGCAAATTATTTATTAATGAAAATCAGTCTTCAATTAATCTACCTTTAAATTAATACACACGAGTTAAATTGCATACAAATCTGAAACTATTCTGAAGTATTCAATTTATACAAACAGCGATCCAAAGAACGATGCAATTTAAGTACGCTGACAGGAAGGGAGCGTAACAACGTCATTCTCCGTTAACTTGCCGAGAACCGGTAGGTGAACTCGGATGGTTAAGGCTTATTACCCTATATAAAAATGCACATACTGGAAACAACAAATTTTGAGCAACACCGGAAAGACCTGGCAAAAACTAACTACTCTAAACCCTGCATTTCCATTGATTAACGACGAAAAGATTTTTTCTACATACCAAACATAGGAGGAAAAGACTATATAAGAAGTTGCGTGGTCAACAATAAACATTCACTTGGAGCTCCTCGTAGCCAACTAGAAGCGCTATCCTATAGCCTGCTATCTTCTACAGCACTAGTGGCGCTGCGTTATAACCCGCTTACGCCGACGCCTCAACAAGTGGTGCCCCTGCATCACGACGCCGACACCTCACAGAGTGGTGCGCTGCATCACGACATCGACGCCTGTACGAGTGGTGGCTGCATCACGACGTCGCCGCCTCCTACACCCAAATCTTAGCCAGCTGTGCTTAAATCATAGCCTGCTGACGCCCTAACGAATGGTACGCCGAAGCCTCCTACATTCGACGCCTGCAGCAAGCCATGACGTCCTCCGAAGTCCACCAACCAGCATCCATCCCTGTGGAGTTTAACGAAGGCTTATGAACTTGTATATAAAAATGCAGCTAAAAGAAATGCTATAAAACAGTTGAAATATTGGAAATGATCTGAAAAATTAGACATGGCACAAAGTAATTGGTGCAATTTGTAAACATGGTTTATATGCTGTCCTAGTACGTGCAACTTAGGGTCGGAGAAACCCATGATTTAAGATTACACTTTGGACAATTGAAAATTAGTTTTGAGGAATAATTTTTAAATTTTTAGTTATTTTAATTTTTTTTTGGTACTTAACCCTTTGTTGCCTTGTGATCCCGTAGAGGTACTACAAATTCATTTGCTTCCCAAATGTGCCTATTCCGCGTTACATGGAACCACGCTTGATAACGCTCTACAATGACCCCTTCCACTCATCTTATTTGAGTTCGAAATATTTTACGCATTTATAATGCACGTTATTCGCATATGAACGGTGTTGTTTCGGCTGTTTATCGCGTGCGTCTGATCTAACCTGGTAAGTTCCGCTTTTTTGTGAAAAATGATTTATATTTTTGGTAGATTTCTTTCGTATTCCCCTTGAAATATATATTCTTTTACTATTGATTCGCATTACTAATATAAAAGAAAATAAATAGCACATTTTGTTACGTTTATTTTGAGCACAAATGAATTACCCTTTTCTGCCTTGTTAATTCATTATCCGTTAGAATAAATTCAGTTTCTACTGTTAAATAAAATCGTTAATTCATAATTAATAATAAATACGCTGTCTAATGATTTTGTCTGTGCGAGGTCGAACGACAGGGTTGGTAGAGTCAGGGTCGATACTCGTCATGATGCGAAGTACAGCCTGTGCCCCACGATGCAGCGGTTGAAGGCAGTCATCACCAGAAACATCGACTATGGATCCTAGGCCATTAGACGATGTTTTGAGGAGCTGGAAAAACCAGTGCGCGCAGATTAATTTAGGCGAGGGCAAAGGGCCACCAATAACTTCGTCAAAATAATAAAAGAAAATAAAATCGACATCGGGTTCATACAGAAACCGCACCTGTATAGCCCCAATCTAACAGGTTTTGGGAGGGGGTTACCGTCTTAAACGCGAATAGCGAACGCCGCGAGTTATGTATCCCCCAATTACCTATATATATATTGATGTATTGAATCTAATATGAATTATTAGAAATTATTAAGTAAAAGTATAAGTTCAATGCAACATTGTAACACAAGGATAACCCAGAGAGGTTATCGACAGTTCATGAGAACGGAATGCAGCTTTGCATCCGTGAGGGCAGTGATACTGCAGGTGGCAGGTCACAGGCGGTCAACATACCGCAGTTACTTAGAATTAAGTTGTTACATTGTAATAAAGTGTACAATAAAGAGAAACGCAGACATGAGATCTGCAAGTTCTCACAGCCGTGTGAGGGGCAGGTTATTATAAAAGGCCCGAGAGCTCAATGCCCGGCAGTCAGTCTTCAAACTCCATACTTCGTTGTTTGAGCTACTCAACCGAGTCAGTCTTCGAACTCCATACTTCGTTGTTCAAGCTACTCACTAGTACAATAATTATTTTAGTATTATGTACAAGTTAATCAAAATTTTAACTTAATAAAAATTTGTTAAAGTCAAAGTGTTTTTAAAAAACCAGCTCCAAAGGCCCGAACTTTAACTCGCGCAGCAGAATAATAATAAATAATGGTACGGGTGCCGGAATTATATTAAATAATCTGCCAAACGAATTTTTATCGACGGCCGAAATGAAATCAGGGGGAAATACGTTCTACGTAATAAGTGCGTACCTCCCGCCGGTCGATTCCAGGCTGGAAAATCCTCAAACCGAAAACTTAATAAATCAAATAGAAGGCCGTCTTTCGAAAAATTGGTAGCAATAAAAAACTAATAATTGGGGGAGACTTTAATGTTAAGTCGCCGTTATGGGGTAGCCCTATCGAAGACGATAGGTGCTCGCAGCTTGCTGATCTTTTTACGGAATGGGATCTTAGTGTGATAAACACTAGTGATTCACCTACGTTTGAGGGGCATAGGGGCATCAGTTTTATAGATATTACTGCAGCGTCAAACGAGATGTAGGAGTTCATTTATAATTGGGAATTGAAGTCGGACGAGGTAATGCTCTCTGATAATAAATTAATTACATGGGATATTGAAACCAAAGCAAGCGCAAACGAGCAGCTAACTATATTTCCGCGGTTTTGTAATAAAAAGGCAATTGAGAGCGGTTTAAAGAAAAATTTGGCAAAAGCATCCCCGCGCTCGAGAACGAGCTATTAAATTGCCGAGAGGCAGTTCAAATAGAATCACTCGCGAAAAATTTAAACGACGAGGTAGTAGACGCGTCGTCGTACTCCATGCCGCGAAAAAAAACATTTAAAGACAGCATACCCTGATGGACCCGGGAACTATCCACCAAGCGGGCAGAAACGCGTAACCTAAGACGCCGCTATCAACGCGCCTCGGGAGGAATAAGAGAACAACGAAGAATTGAATATAATCAAAGCTACCGCGAATATAAAATATTAATAGAAGAAACGCGAACAAATAAATTTAAAGAATTTTTCTCGCGAAACTCTGAGAAGGAACTATGGGGAACCGCATATCGCATATTAAGGGGTAAACAACAAAAAATCGTGCTCGGTAACAAAAGGAAAACAAATGGCGAATACACGGGAGGTTTTAAAACCACGGCAGAATATCTGCTACACAAATTCTTCCCGAGGAGGATGAGGAGTCGCAGGATTTAGTACGACGGAAAGCTACAGAGGCGCAAGGAATAGGTGCCGATAAGGCAATCCTAGTTCACGAGGTCGTAAGGGCTCTTATGAGGATGAACCCTAAGAAGGCACCGGGGCATGACGGAATCACTTCAGATGCAGCTCTGGAGGCGTGTTTGTTAACCCCGTGTGTTTTTGCCGGGTTATTTAATCTTTGTTTAGAAAGGGGCGTATTTCCCCCTTGCTGGGAAGTCCAGAACGTGAATTTTATACCTAAATCCAAAATGACTACTCGAGTTGAGCACTTGGTGAGAGACAACGGCGGTTTTAATAACCGACAGTTCGGTTTTATTGAGGGAAAGTCGACTATCGACGCACTACAGTTCGTTGTCGGAAAAATTAAGCAGGCGCGAGATGCAAAGGAGTATTGTGTCGTTGCTTTGGACATTTCAGGAGCATTCGATACTGCCTGGTGGCCATTGATCGTTTGCGAGTTAGATCGTAGAGGTTGTCCGCGAATCTTGATGTCTTTGGTTAAGAGTTATATCTCGGGGCGATTGGTATAGGTTGAAATTCTGGGTGAAATTTTGTCGCGTGAGTTGAAAAGGTGATGCTCTGGTTCCACATTCTGAAAGTTGTTGTATGAGGGCATCTTTAAGGTCAATTTGCCCACAGGATTCTAAATCGTTGGGTTTACGGATGATACGCTTTTAATTATAAGATCGCGATTATTAATGCTCATGCGAACAAAACCAAACGAGGCGCTAAATAAGTTGCACGAATGGTCGTAGGCGGTCAAATTAAAATTTAACACATCGAAATCGGAGGCACTCTATTTGGGGACGAAACCGGGACAGCGACCTCCTAGGCTACAGCTAGGAGGAGAGAAAATCCCGTTCAAAGAAGCCATCACATACCTCGGTATCAAGATAGATAATAAATTAAATTGGAAAGCGCACGTACACTACTTAAAAAGTAAGGGCAGCGAAATATCAAATGAAATGATGGCGGCGACGAAAATAAATCGGGGTTTCAGAGGCGAATCGCTGAGGACGGTCTATGCTGGCGCGATAGAGCCGGTAATGCTGTATGCAACATGTGTATGGGCAGAAGCTTGTAAAGTCCGGGAGATGCGTCAATTGACGAACGTTCAACGTATAATCGCGGTCAAAGCGGCTAGAGTGTATAGGACCACCTCCACGGAGGTGGTGTTGGTGATCAGCAGGACTCTCCCTATTGACTATGTCAAGAAGATTAGAGACAGGAGACTAGTAGCTGCATGGAAAGGGCAAGAAATTACCGAAGATATTAATCTTGGCAATAGGGAAGTTGAGAGGAAAATCGTCGTGTCAGAGTTAGGGCACCCGGTGGATGTTAGGGAATCGAATCTGTCGCAGGTGTGGGATCAGTATTTACACGGACGGTTCTCGTATGGATGATGGACAAACAGGCGCGGCGTTTGTCGTGTATAACGAACAAAGGAAAGTGTTTCAGTTTCAGACCAAACTCGCGAACTGGAGTACTATCTTCCAGTGCGAATTAGTTGCTATACGAGAAGCTATCAATTATGTGATAACTCGCACGGGTAGAAGCGTGTATTACACTATCAGCGCTAACAAATATGAACACCTCTACCGACCTCCAAGAGGACGTCTTGAGGGTAGCACATACGGCGCTCCGGTTTCGACATTTAAAATTCAGTTGGGTTAGATCGCACGATGGTAACGTAGGAAATAATAGAGCTGATGAACTAGCTAAAGAGGCAGCGACGGGCAACTTTCGGATATCACATTCGTCGATACAGAGGTCTCTGATTAAAAGAAAGCTGCGCGAAAAGTCAATCCGACAATGGGAAGAGAGTGGAACAACGCTGCTACAGGCAGGTTGATTCACAAATTCATACCGAGCGGTAAGAGCGCAGAAAGCGCATAGCACGTGGTCTTCGACTGCCCACTCGAGGTGGCAAATTGAGGTTTAGCTGATAGGAGATTAGCTATGGTAGGGTTAGCATGGCCAAAGAGCCTAGAGGAAGTCGGGGAAGTTAAAGAATTTGCGGGAAGGGTCGCGAGATTAGATGACGATCACCGCGCGTAAATCGGAGGGTGAGGGGGTGGGGGAGGATTGACAAAATTTTGGATTTTGACTTAGCAAGAGATAATGATATATGAGCATGATATAACCAAAACCTGCATTAAAAAAATATATAATAGTAACCAAAAGTCTAATATGCATGACGAACCCCTGTCTCACCTTAAACGCGCGGAGTATCGGGAATAAATCAAAACATAAGTAAACAATAACAAAATAAATCAGAAAACCCAAATTAATTTAAATCAGCAAAATAAATAAAGAAAATAAAATAGACTGAAACCGCGCATCCCCCAGGACTAAAAAGTGACAGTGATTGTGACCCCCAGAACGTTTAGTGCACACCCGCCAGGACTTTGGCAGTACATACCTATTTCCCCCTAGCAGTAAGTTACAAATAGTGGTAAGCAGACGACCAGATCCTCGGATTCTGGAGAAATTTACAATGAAGGTAAGAACAAAGTTGTGGCGGCTGCACTCGCATAAGCATTGATTTGAATAAATAAGTAGACTTTGAAACAATGTACCGAATACGTTTTTTGCGTGTAATGGTGCTAGCCATCATAATACTTATGCGAGTGCAACTGATAATTTGGGTGAGACTTTTGCTAATTTATGCACTGTTATGCTTATTCTTATTTAGACATTTATTTATTTACATATTTATATTTATTTTATATTTATATTTTACATTTATTTCGTATTTATTTATATTTATTTTGTGGCTTGATTGGTTTTGTTTGACGTTCTGCGGCCTATTTTTGGTTGCAGCATCTATAGGAAGGAAGATTGTAATTATAATATAAATCAGTTCGGGAACGTTAGGGACGAATATAGGATTGACTTAGAATAAGATACTTAGACCAGGGAGCACGACTTGGTAAATTTATAGAGCAGGCAAAATAGCTGGATTCACTATTAAAATATTTGGCGAATGTTTAGAAATTTGAATAAATGTTTATAGATTAGTTGGCTAGATTTGCATAGTTTTTTAAGACGACCTTTCAGGTCGCATCGGTACGCAGAGCTGGCAGTTGCTATTCGGTATTACGAATCCCTCGCCTTTTCATACTTGCTTGTTGATCGGGCACACCCCAAAATCAACGCTACGGATACCATTATTTAAACCCTATTTTTAGTGTTAGTTTCAGTTTGTAGATTTTTATTTAGGATCGATTAATTTTGAAGTTAGATTTAATTTGAAAAACGTTTATTTTGCGTTTAAACACAATGTAGTACCTTCGGGTGGAGCATTGATGATGTGGTCGCAAGCATAGCGGCCCTAATTCACATTATAATGTATTCCATTAATTAGCGGATACCCCGTGTATGTTGATTATAGTCTCATTACACCAGCAGCAGATTCCAAGAAAAAATAATTCAAACACCAATGGTGCAAAGTATGCTTATCCTATAGTGTACATTGACCACAATTGAAATGAATTTTTTTGTGTTAATGAGTTAACAAATCAGCTTCTATATTTAGTCAGGATTGTTTCACCGCATATGAAATAGTTATCAATAATTAACATACAAATTAAGTTGCTTTTAGGATACTTTTATATACTGTTAAAAAATACAAATCAAAATGTAGTCCAAAGCAATCCTGATATAAAGTACGATAGCTATTAATCTAATTGGTAAGAATGCATCAAAGGAAATCAATGTAATGCAATTGTGAATTGAATCAAGTACAATTTAATAATACACCCTCCTCTCTTCATCTCTCCCAAGTTCATCGTCCCATTAAAAACACTTTTCCAATAAAATTAGAGATACAACAAAGTACGAAGTCGGACAGAATAAATTAACGAGACTGTTTTTTAACGCCAAATGTGGCAACCCTACAACCTTCATAGACACATAATGTATTACCTTGATCCTTTGTGTAGTAACGGCATATCTCTGCAAGCTCTTAATCTTGAGTAGCGGTGTATAAGTGAACGTTTGTTTCTTTCGCTCGTCATGGAAATGGAATAGTGAAATATTACACTATGATACACGATCTGCTGGTACAAATACAAATTAACTCACGGTTGCGTTTTTTAAAAAGGTTTATCTTCTTTTTTTTAAATTGAAAGGGGTGTTGCCACGTGAGCGTTGGAGGTTAATTTGTACGAATACATAGATATGGTCACTATCACAAGCTACAAGAAAATGATAATAAAAAGAGCGACCAAGCAATCAGACATGTGGTTCATCCATCAATACATGAAGAACCATCTCACCCCAAAATTCGCTCAAACCAAAATATCAAACAATGTTACACCGAAACTAAAAAAACAACTGGAAAGAAAAATCATGCAACAAGAATTAAGAAAACATCACGCAAGCCAAGCAATATTAAACATAAAACTAATAATCAACAATCAACTAGCCTCATTCACAATCTCAGTAATCTAAAACAATTACTTAAATAATGTGAACGAAACCATGAACTATCATAGAGAACAAAAATACAAAATTTTAAACACTAAACCTCATAAACAAACAAACACCCAATCACAATTACAACCATATTTACTCGCACAACATAAATAGATACCAAACGAACAACAAAACCAACACAAAACCCAACACAACTAACCTAAACACACACAACACCTTCAACTTTCACACACGTATAAAAAAATTTATCAAATACCAAATTTACCAATGAAGAAGAAAATCTTCTAGAACAAGGACTGAAACACAACACTAAACTACCCCTCACAACCAACAACCTCAAACTTTTCTCGACAGAAAATGACTTGCCCTAGAACAAAACACGCCTTACGTAACGAAATACGCAGCATCTTATTCCAGAAAATTGTAGTGCGGACATGTGTTACTACAATTTAAATATTGCCTCCTACCGGAAGAGGCGTGTATAGTCAGGAAATCTGATAGTGCGTAGGCGCCGAAGTGTGGAGTGAACTGATAAGTGGGGATTCGGGTTTCAGCTTTGAATGTTGCAAGACGTAGAAAAACGTCTTACGTTATTAGATTGTTTATTATTAGTTTTTAAAATAGCGTTTATGTCGTTCCAGCTATCCATTTTTTTGTCCAAGAATCTTCTAAGATTGTATTTATAATAAAGAGTTCGTGATTTTTATCCATAATTATTTTTGTTAGTGTTCTTTTAGAGACGTAGCCAGCATTGGATTTGAGCACTACAAAATATAAAACATTCACAGAATAAAAAATCCAACAAACGCTTTAATACAATCAAATAAATTCGCCAAATAATTTCAAAAAACAATGTAACCTTTTCAAAAGCAGACAAAGGTATCTGTCTAGTAATCTTAAAAAAAGAAGACTGCGTACAAAAAGTCGAAACATTCTTAATAGACAACTATTTCAACAAATTAAACAAAAACCCCCTAACAACATTTCACAACAAACTCAAAATCACAATAGACACCAAAAAAACATTCCTCATAAAAAACGACGCACCAAAATCACTAATCCCAAGCAACCCACGAACACAAAGACCATATGGAAAACATAAAATTCACAAATACAATATCCCAATAAGACCAGTAGTTTCATTCAACAACTCACGAACATCAATTCTATCAAAATTCCTCCTAAAACAAACTCAAACCAACTAATTAAAAAATTACAAGAAACCAAAACTCCCCCCAACAACCTCGTTAGACAGCATCAACTTATACAGCAAGGTCGACCGACACGAAATCATCCCATTAGTCGCAAATATACTAAAACAAAATAATGTAAACAACACTGATATCGAACACTTCATTACCTTATTTACAATATGCCTATATCAGGACTTTGTAATGACAATTCACCAACGTTAACGTGACGTTTCAAGTAGTTATAAGTTAATTGTATGCCTACTACATGTTATACCGCTTTTTGATTAATAAATACACAAATCGAGTCGGTCAAGCAGCGGTATAAATCTGCGCGTTTTTGCAAGAGAGACGAGTCTGTTAAATAGTTAGTACCTATCGCACAGTGCCCATAGCCGGTGCTCCGAATCCATAGACGTCGAGCCCATAACCGACGTCTACACCCTTTTCTCGCTGCGCCCAAAGCCAGCTATTACCACTGCCGTGCCCATAGCCGCCATTCAACAGCGTCTGATATCGTGCCCATTGCCGACGCCCACAACCCCGGTATAAAGTTCGCCACGCCCACTGTCGTCGCCCTTATATCTACCTTCAACAACCTTAGTTTCTTCTTGTCACAGAGCACGTCTGTAGACCTAGACTTGCGCAACAGAGTCGGTAGGTCTAGCAACAGCTAGACCACTGTAGGATCATACCGGATACTAGTTAGTGAACACTGTCCACAGCCACGTCGGTGACTTAGGACAGAAACATTACAATTGGTGACCCCGATGAAGAAAATCGCGCACCCAGGCGGTCACTACACATTACATTGGTGACTCCGACACAGACGAACGAAAAGGATCATTACATTGGCGACCCCGACGATGAAGAACGCGCACCCAGACGGTCACTACACATAACATTGGTGACACCGGCAAGCGAAGAACACGAAAGAAAGAAAAGAAAGACCCGCGGTCAATACACTGGCGGACGCAAGGAAGTAAAGTGCGCAACCCGATGGTAAAGAAATTGATGATTTAGACAGAGAATATAACGCAAGAATAATTCCAACTGCAGCGAAAAAGAACACACCATCACATTGGTGCTCACAATCAAGTAGGTCACATAACCGAAGTCACCATGGTCACTATCTCAACGACCACGACAAATGTCATCAAGCACCATTTAAACTCGGTGAACACATCGATCACCCCGACTAAGAAATACACATAATCACTATACATTGGTAACTACAGACCCGACACTATATTAATAAACAGACGAAAATGGAAACTAACGAACAGCACGCGCAAACGTCAACCTCCGTCAAAACTGTCAAGAGCCAAATTGGATTAACGGAATTTTAGAGAGTAACGCCGGAGTTATGGTTTCTACGAACGGAAGGTTCGTTCGCAGCTCACAGTATACATTCCAAACAAATACGATATCGATTGTTAGTAGTAAACTTACCCGCTAGTTTGTTAGAGCAATTATCACCTAAATTACAACACTATCAGAAAAGCCAGGGCATAAGCCATATACTGATTTGAAAGTACATATACTGCGCATATATGAGATCACGAGAGAGGCAAAACTACGGAAGATACTGAACGGCAAAAACCATCACAACTATTGGCAACGATGCAACATCTGGCCGGCACAGACGCCACCGTCGAAATCATCACATTGCAGTGGAAAAACGCACTACCGCTACACGTGCAACGCATTTTAACTGCATTCAGTTACGACACTTTAAACAAACAAGCATCATTAGCGGATAGAATGATGGACGTCAACGACGAAACATACGCCAATGTCGTATCCGACAATCCAGTTAGCAAAAAGTTGCAAATGCTGACGAATCGAATGATACAGCTGCAGAAGCTAGAAAGACAAAGAGTTACAATCCAAAAAGCAAGAAGTATCAGAGCTACAACGATAAACGTACGTTCTCTATTCGGCAATAAGAGACCGCCAACGGCGAGTAAAGACACCAGACCAGTTTTTAGTAGGCAAACAATTAAAGGGGAGTACTGTAATGACAATTTACCGACGTCAGCGTGATGTTTCAAGTGGTTATAAGTTAATTGTATACCTACTACATGTTATACCACTTTTTGGTTAATAAATACACAAATCAAGTTGGCTAAGCAACAGTATAAATCAGCGCGCTTTTGCGAGAGAGACGAGTCTGCTTTGTCTACTCGCTCTGAAAGGTTAAAAAATCTTTTACTACTGTGCCCATAGCCAATGTTAAATAGTTAGTACTTACCGCACCGTGTCCATAGCCAGTGCTCCAAACCCATAGACGTCGTGCCCATAGTCGACGTCTACCCTCTTTTCCTGCTACCCCCAAAGCCAGCTATTACCACTGCCGTGCCCATAGTTGGCATTTATCAGCGCCCAGCGTCGTGCCCATTGCCGACGCCCATAACTACTCCGGTATAGGGTTCGCCGTGCCCACTATCGGCGCCCTTATATCATTCTTCACTTACCTTAGTTTCCTCTTGTCACAGAGCACGTCGGTAGACCAAGACTCGCGCAACGGCTAGACCACTGTAGTATCATACCGAATACTAGTTAATGACCACTGGACAGGAACATTACAACTTGTTCTTATTCAACGAAAACTATTATTCCCAACTAAACAGATTAGCAATGAGCAATTACCTTTTCTCTTTACTTGCTGACATATACATCGACAACTTCGAAACAAAAATCATAATATCCAACCACAAAGACATATATAAATGGTTCAGACACGTAGACGACTGTTAATCTTCCTCAACGTCAACCACAATGATATCAACATACTTTTAACAAAACTAAACAACATAAACTCCAAAATCCAATTCACAATAGAACACGAACAAAACAACTCCATCAACTACCTAGACCTCAAATAACCACATAAATAAAAACATACTGTTGCGAACTACTATTAGGCAACTCGTCAAACACACAAGCGTAACCGATGTATATTCTACAGAAGTCTCGAACTTTCCAGCATATACCGGAGTATGAATCATCTATTTAATTTAGGGTATATATAAGACCGCTGACGAAGTACAGAGTTAGTCTATATCCAAATGTCGAATATAAATTATATCGCGTAAAGTTAAATAGTTACGCTTTGGAAAGTCCTATAGTAAATATAAATTTATGTTATGTGAATGTGTATGTTGTACCGCCAACTTGTACATAAATAAACAAAAGCGTAATAAATAAATTGCTAGTAGTGTTTAGTGTCGTTAAGAAGACTTACGGTTAAGGAAGATATTAGTGCTTGTAAATAGCATTAGTGTGATAGTGCTTCATTGTTAATTGGACTGGAAACGTCTATAAATAGGGCATATACAGTTAATTAGACTTGTGAATAGTGAGTAGTAAAGACTTTTGTTACTACTTGTTCTAAATTAGTGAAACGCGTAATAGTAGCCCGCTACAATACCAAAATAATTAAAAAAAATTCATCCCGGACATAAAGTTAACCTACAAACTCAACTCAAACCTTAACTCATACATAAATAATACCAAAGACATAATCCCAGGCCTATCACAAAGTGGTATATACAAACTATGCTGCCCTAAATGACACACATAGGCAGAACATTCAGAAACCTCGAAACAAGAACAAAAGGACACATCAGCAGACCCATACAATTAGCATTGGGCCACTACATAATCACAGAAAACCACAAATTCGACCAAAATAAAGCAACAAAAATTCTACAACACATCACCTCAAAAGACCTTACAAGACTTGACCTAACACAAGAATTAGAAATCAGCAATCACAAACAAAACAACACAAAACTATGTAACTCCCAAAACCTAAATTCAAAAAACTACTACCCACTATTCAAATAATTATAACAACCCACAACGACAACTCAACATCAAAAAAAGTTGATCTATGATATCTATGACTTCGAATAAGGTGTATTGAAAACATTTTATTGCATTAATTAACTTAATTTGTAGCTGTATACTGATGATGATTTATTATAAATCGAAACCACTTTGTATATTTAATAAATATTCAAAACTGCACGTATACTCAAAACACCAATAATTTGTTTTACCTTTCATTGTATTTTTTAGGTTCAAGAGATTTTTAAATCCCGCACGGTGAATTCGCCAGTATTATTAGGTTCAACATAAGCGTTACATGGAACTACACAAAGCTTTGGTTCTCACGTAAGTCCGGATATTTATTTATGATTTGTGGTTTGGGAAAACACTTAACATGCAGCTGTGCCTAGCATTTTTGCGTCAGAACTTTAACCTCTCTTGGAAGAGAAACGATGATTTGTAGGAACGGATGTAAACTTTACTACCGACCTTGCTCGACTGTAGACGTGTTTCCGTAGAGTTCGGACAGTCGACCAAGTGGTCAATTTCCTTTTCATTCTATTCCTCTATCGTTCTATGAAATATCAGCACTTCGTCGATAGGAAGAAAGCTACCCCCAACCAAACCAAGGGGCATCCGGACGCCACCCCAAAAATAATGACACATCGGGATCAGGACACAACGGAGTAAGTGTATATTTAGAATTTGCAAGTCATTTAACGTCTCTGCGAATTTGATCCCGGGTAAATTTGTTAATAATTATATGTAAAACTGCTGAAGTGAAATTAACGTTTTAAGTTTGAATCGTGGTATCGCTGTGATGAGAGTTCGATTCTTCATTATGATCTAGAACAAAATGGCAAAGTTTGCAATAGTGTTCAAAAGAATCACCTTAACCAAAAAAATATGGCATATCGAAGTCACAAATACATGCTGAAGTGCTGTTTCGATTGCAGACATTGTTTGTAAAGGGTGGGTATCTCTTAGATCACCGGTGAATCAATATTTACATGAAGAAATTCTAAAGGTCTTCGGAAATGAGTCTTCAGTGTGCGTGTAAACATTGCTTATAGTTGGAGTGTCCATCATGATAATGTGCAATCTCATTCTGTATTGTGTTCAGCAACTTTAAACCTCAAAAGGTATTTCAGTACAACTACAGCTACTTCATTAATCAGCTTTCGTCACGTGTGATTGTTTTTGATTCTTAAAGTTCAAAGTAGCAGTCAAGGTCATTTTGAAAGAAACGTTCAAACTGCTGTGACGAGGTTTTAGACAACATTCTACAAGAACAGTTTTAGGGATATTACGAGGGATGTCTTTTATGTTTTACATACTGGGACATAGAGGGCGCTTCTAATCAAATGTCGCTACTAAAAATTAACCTCCATCTTTAGTTAACCCAAATCTAAGGTTTCAGTCTGCAGTGTTGCAGCTACTACGAACTGTCAAAGTCAACAAATTAATCAAAAAAATGGAATTAAACCATGAAAATTTTTGCGCAATAACTTTTTATTGTTTTCTAAAACAATCCTCTCAACAAAAATGCATTGTCGAGTTGGTTTCTGTTTTCGGCAATGAAGCACTACATCAGACAACAATTTTTCATTGGTATGGAGAATTCAAACATGGACGGATTCGTCTTAGCGACGATCCATAAGCAGGTGCATCAAAAACGGCAATCACTTGGGGAAACGTCGATGGTGTGCTCAAACTCATCGACGAAGGAAACTAATTTTTTTACCCACAATTGGACATGCCAAATTTTTTGAATTGAAGTTTTTCAAATTCCCAATTATACCTCACTTTCGCGATGTCACATGTTGTTGTATGTGACATATCGCAAAAGTGAGGTATAATTCGGGATTTAAAAAACTTCAATTCAAATTTTGCATGCCCAATTGTGGGTAAAAAAAAAGAGTTTCCTGTTAGATGCCGCACCTGTTGACCGAAAAACAGAAAGTAGCTAAGGTGAATTGGTGTCAAAAACTCTAGGCAGTTTCAACGCAACAAATTCTAAAAGCATGTACAACATCCCGGATGGTGATGAATCTTAAATTTACTCATATGAGCCAGAAAATAAACTCCAGTCGTCTGTTCAGGTGTTCCAAGTTGAATAAAAACCGAAAAATCATCCGTTCTCGAAGTGTCTCCAAAAAGATGAATGCATCATTTGTCTCGAAAACAGGTCATGTAGTAACAATTCCTCTACAAGTTCAAAGATCCTACTGCCGATTGATATACAATCATTCGTTTGCCGCAAGTCATCGCAGAGTTTCGAAAAACCAAGCCCAAAGGACGAATCATTCTACACCAAGACAATACAAATTCGCACACAGCTCGCAAAACAATTGAATTTTTAAAGCAACAAAACATCGAATTACTAATATGTGTGAAGTTAGCGCCCCATTTTTAAAAATCGTGATTTCGAAAGTTGTTCCAAATTGTTTTAATCTTGTACTGCATTGTTCCAATTCGATATTATTTTATTCCAAAAGATTCCTGGAAAATTTGGAAAAAACCCATTTTGTTACCGGCACCCTATTTATCGAAAATAGCGGTTTTGGCCATCGCTTAACATTGTTCTTGTTGTTCCGAACATTGTTCCAAAAGGACAATTCCGTATCTAAACGATTCTTCAAAAAAAGGCAAAAAATATTTTTTTGCTGACACCCCATTTTTAAATATCGAAATTTTGGCCCTCGATTAAGATTGTTTTAGTTGTTCCAAACATTGTTCCAAAAGGACAATTCCGTATCTAAACGATTCTTCAAAAAAACAGAAAAAACCCATTTTTTGACAAACAAGACTGTCGGGCCAAGAGTAAACATACCTTTCCCTTCTTGCTCCAATGGATAACTTTTTGTTCTGAGCTGTTCTAAGCCTAGAAAACATAGTTCTGTAGTATGAATCTCCTATCACCAGCGGTTCTCCCAAAAACACACCGGTGCATGAAATAGTACTTCACGTATAAATATTGATGTGTGAAGTGGAACTTTATACACGGAAGTAGAAAACTGTTTTGAAATACATTACACCAAAACTATGGCAAATATAAGACTTATTTTATTATTATTATTATTATTATTAAATGCTATTAATATTTTATTATAAACATGTACTCCTAACTATAACTTATATGTTCGTTCTCGTTGTGGTTGGTGAGATATTCTTTTCGTTAGGAAAAAGCCACGTAGATTTTATAAATATATACGTTTCTTGACGTATCGTTCCATGACTTAAGATCCTTGTCAAACACATCTATTCATAATTTCCTTCTTATTTATGTAATGAAAACAATGACTACTATATGATCAGAATAAAAGTTAGCTATATGGAACAAAAGAGAAAAACCATATTTACTCTTGTCCATACAGTAAAAACATCGATTTTGGAAGAACCGGTGGCGATGGGAGACTCATAATGTAGAACTATGTTTATTTAAACTTAGAACAGCTCAGAATAAAAAGTTAGCCAATGGAACAAAAGAGGAAGGCTATGTTTACTCCTGTCGATATAGTAAAAACATCGATTTTTGGGAAAACCGCTGGTGATAGGAGATTCATACTGCAGAACTATGTTCCCTAGGCTTAGAACAGCTCAGAACAAAAAGTTATCCATTGGAGCAAGAAGGGCAAGGTATGTTTACTCTTGCACCGGCAGTCTTGTTTGTAAAAAATGTTTTTTTCTGTTTTTTTGAATAATCGTTTAGATACGGAATTGTCCTTTTGGAACAATGTTTGGAACAACTAGAACAATCTTAATCGAGGGTCAAAATTTCGATTTTTGAAAAATGGGGTGCCAGCAAAAAATGTTTTTTGCCGAATCGTTTAGATACGGAATTGTTTTTTTGGAACAATGTTTGGAACAACTAGAGCAATCTTAATCGAGGGCCAAAATTTCGATTTTTGAAAAATGGGGTGCCAGTAAAAAATGTTTTTTGCTGTCTCTTGAAGAATCGTTTAGATACGGAATTGTACTTTTGGAACAATGTTTGGAACAACTAGAACAACGTTAGCGATGGCCAAAACAGCGATTTTCGATAAATGGGGTGCCAGTAACAAAATGGGTTTTTTCCAAATTTTCAAGGAATCTTTTGGAATAAAATAATGTCGAATTGGAACAATGCGGTACGAAATTAGAACGATCTGGAACAACTTTCAAAATCATGATTTTAAAAAAATGGGGTGCTTACTTCACACACATGAATTACTAGACCATCCTCCGTACAGTGAGTCCCAACGATTTCTATATCTTTTCGAAAATTAAGAACGGACTGCGTGGTCAAGGTTCCACTCGTCAGAAAAAGCAGTCAATGCCTTAAAAATCCAATTTCGAGTGTACCAATCAACAAGTGGAATAATTGCTTCCAAAGTTGGTTCGAACGTGTGCAAAAATGCATTAATCTTCGTAGAGAATACTTCGAAAAACAATAAGGTATCTACTGTTCTATTCCAGCTCTACATGCAAAACCTAAAAAACAATCCTCGTACCAGTAGTGGCAGAACCGTTGAACTAAGTGTGTGCAAACAAAAAGAAACCACATCGAAACAGATCATATTAAAGCTGATTAAAAATGAAACCGAAAATTTTCATAACATCAGTCTCGTTACTTCATTGTCCAACGTCGTATGTTAATAAATTCCTACACCTCAAAATATAAAATAAAATCGTACCCCGTCAAATATATCCATGACCTCGTCCCACCACTAAAATAAAACAAAAACAAAGCACTTAACCACGGCTGTATTAAAAATAAAACACGTACCTCTTTAGCCTCCTTTTCGGAAATGGAAGATCGTCCTGGAACATAATTTTCGATACGTCCCGGTTGATTTCTGTACACATCTAGGTCATGTTTAACGACGTTACTGTAAATAAATATTAACTATCTATAAATTGCTTGTTGTATACTATTAACCTGTGTAAACTTTCTCTATCTCTAGGTCTAGGTAAAGTGGAAGACATATGATGATCGTTAACGTATTGCTTATCACTTTCGTCCAATCGTCGACGATCCAGTGTTGAGTATTTATTATCGGAAGCAGCTCCGCCGTCGCTATCGTAATAAGATGCACTAAAATTACCAGGGATGTGTTCAGGTTCAGAAAAGTATCCTGATACATACGGATATCGCGCTGTAAACAAAAAGGTTATGTAAACATTACGTGCATCGATAGCAACAAATCTGAAAGCAACCAAACCACTCTGCTGAAGCTGAGAAAAATGATGTGCGTGCATTTATAAAGTATATCAAACATAAATACCAGACAAGATAAGAATTCGTCTTTATGGAGGTTTGTTATCTGTTGTTCGAATTTAAAACGCTTTTTACACCACAGTGCTACACTTTGTTCAAAGGCTTGATAACCTTTATACTGTTAATGAATGTTGGAACGTTTGGAGCCTCCATTTTGTTTTAAATTATGCAGCAGTCCTTGTAATTTGAATAGCATCAATACGTGTGTGAATGCTTGCTCTATTTATAGTCGCATGAAATGTTGCGCAATGATAAAACATTTTGTTATCTAATTAATTCAAATATATGAACTACCCAGAGAAGTGATAAAAACTAGCTGGTACCTTCCATCTTCTCGTCACCCTCCTAAGAGAATCGCTTACTTTGCCACTTACTTTAATTAGTGTTGAGGTTTCCACTCGTCTTGCATCCGAACCACTTAAATACTTTGAATTGGCATTTTCTGACTGAATACTAACTTTATCAAAAATAGTTAACATCGTAAAAATAACTTTATCGCAAAATTCAATTTTTAACGATTTTGTTACAACTTACGGCAGCATCTTCGATAAATGCAGTTACATCAATCAGTTTGTAAAAGCTCCCTAATTTAAAAAATGTACAATATTGAGATATGTATGCGTTGGTGTTACAATCACTAACTAAACGCAGTGTTTGTAAATATGACTTAAAATAAAAAATTTTACAATTCCCGAATCAATTCTATAGATGCTGATAACAAGAAAAACCGCGTTTAATCACTATATACTAACGACGGGTCTCTGAGACCTAGCGTTTTGTCGAAACGTGCATAATCTTGCTATGGCGCATGTCGGTATGCAACGTGTAGGTTTATTTTCAGCATAAATTACTTACCCTATTTTTCTCCCTTGTTCATTCATTACTCGTTCGAATAAACTCCGTTTTAATTCTTAAATTCTTCAACAACACCTTATATAGTGTACCTGTTCAGTATAAGCTCGCTTAACATAATTTTAACTCAAATCCACTCTGCTTTTAAAACGAAAATTTATTCGATAAATTAAATAGTCAATACCTTGTTTTAGGCATTCGTTAATTTGTTAAATCTTCCGATAACGTATAATTGCTTTGTGGTGTTTCCCATTTAAAGACTTGTCGAAATAATAGATCCTACTATTAGTTGATAAAGTGTTTTCCAGTTTGCTAATCGTGCTTCGATAACGCGAGCATCGCAGTTCAAACTCGTGTTATTTGAACCAATTTTTAATTTGATTCTGCAGCTTGTGCGTTGAAATATTTTCTACAGCGATGCACGTTTTGTTGTTCGACAAGTAAGAGGTATCTTGCGTGTATTCGCTTTTAGCTGAAGGCCAATTTAGTTCTTTCTTTATGTAGAGCAACTGCTTTTATCTGTAGACCAACTGCTTTTGTCCGTAGACCGCTGCTGCAGTTATGGTAGCAGGGTAAATGGATCTTGACTACCACGGCGTTGCTATGCTGACTCACCCTCGACGATTTGCAAGCTAAATATCCAGACACGTACAAGTTGTTTTCTTTTGTGTATATCAATGACATATTCCGTATCAAGATTAGTGTAGTTACGTGATAAAAAACGTGACAATATAGGAGAGGTAGAGAAGTCTGTGTCTGCGGCGGTCGTGTCGGGGGAGTCGGGGCCACCCGTGGTGGTTGCGGCGCCAGAATTGCCCTCTACTTCGAGAGCCCAGCGCACGATGTCGACTAGCAGCAACGTTAGCGTTGATGCTAGCGACCTCGATGAGCTGGAGCTCTTGAAGTTCAGGGCGAGGAAGGCGCATGCTGCCGTCTATGGGAAGGTGCCGACGACCTCCGCCACTATCGTCGTAGAAGACAGGAAGATGGTTCGGCACGCCGTGGATGATATCCGCGACGTTACGAACCAACTTATAAGTATGGTTAGGGCGCTTCGTCTTTGCCTAGATAGTCCTGGGAGAGCTGGTGTTGTCGGGGGAAATCCAGCGGTGGTTGCTTCTGTTTCAGGGCAGCAGTGTTCCCGGGGCCAGGAGATGCCGATGCCGCGGAAGGTGTCGTATTGTGCAGCTGCTGCGGGTGCAACGCCTACCTTTGCAGTTAGGGTCGACGCCAGGACAGGCCAGAAGGACGACGTGATGACGACCCTGAAGCAGAGGGTCGATCCCGCTCGAGATGGGTTTGTTGTTGTCGGAGCTCGTAGGACGCGTCGGGGCGGTGTCGTTGTGGAGTGCGCAGGTCGCGAGGACGCCAAGAAGCTGCAGTTGAAGGTCGGCGGGAACTGCAAGGAACTCGTGGCGAAGACCATCGAGAAGAAACGTCCACGGGTCGTTCTTCCGGGGATCGAAGCGGGGATGAAGGCTGAAGAGCTCGTGCGGTTGATTGCGAGCCAGAATCCCCGCTTCGGCGATTTGAAGCTAGAAGACCACCTGAGAGAGAAGTTCAGGTTTGGTGGAAAGGGCCCTAGGGATCCCTTCGCCAACGTAGTCTTCTAAGTGACCCCACACTTCGAAGGCGTATATTAGCTGATGCTATTAACCTCAGGTGGCGAAGAGTATGGGCCCGGGACCACTTCTCGATGACCCAGTGTTACCGGTGCTACGAGTACGGCCATCGATCGACGGAATGCAGGGAGAAGGTACAGTGGTGCGGTAACTGTGCCGAGGTCGGGCATGAATTCAAGAATTGCCGGAAGGCAGTCCCCTGCTGTGTGGTTTGTGCTAGGGCAAACGACAGAACTGGCGGTGGCGCGAAGGTCGATACGCGCCACGACGCCAAGTCGAGTAGATGCCCCACGATGCAGCGTCTGAAGAACGCAATCACACGAAACATCGATTATGGACCGTGAAGATAAAACAAAGTCCATAAGAAGCAAGATTAAATTCGCGCAACTAAATCTCGGGAAAGGTAAAGGGGCAACAAATAACTTCGTAAAGTTATTCTCCGAAAATAATATCGACATCGGGCTTATACAGGAACCGCACCTGTATGGCCACAAAATAACAGGTTTTGGGAAGGGGGTTACCGTTTTAAACGCAAACAGCGAAGGACCGCGTAGCGGAATAATAATAAATAATGGGACGTGCGCCGGAATAATCCTAAACAATCTGTCGAATGAGTTCATAACCACCGCAGAAATAAAAAGGGGATTGCATACGTTTTATGTGATAAGCACTTACCTTCCGCCGATCGATTCCCGGCGGGAGAATCCTCAAACAGAGGACTTACTAAATCAAATTGAAGGAATCCTTCGTAAAATCGGTAGAAATAGAAATTTAATTATCGCGGGAGACTTTAATGCTAAGTCGCCATTATGGGGCAGCCCTATCGAAGACGATAGAGGCTCGCAGGTTGCTGATCTTTTTACGGGATGGGACCTTAGTGTGATAAACACTAATGATTCACCTACGTTTGAGACGCATAGAGGCAGCAGTTTTATAGATATTACTGCAGTCTCGCACGAAATGTTAGAAACGATTTGTAATTGGAAACTAAGGTCGGACGAGGAAACGCTCTTTGACCATAAATTAATAACATGGGACGTTGAAATCAAAACAAGCGCAAACGAGCAGCTAACTATATTTCCGCGGTTCTGTAATAAAAAAGCAAATTGGGAGCGGTTTAAAGAAAAATTTGGAGAAAGTATCCCTGCGCTAGAAAATGAGCTATTTAACTGCCGAGAAGCAGACGAAGTAGAAACACTCGCGGAAAAATTGAACGGCGCGGTGGTAGACGCGTCGTCGTATTCCATGCCGCAAAAGAAAACATTTAAAGACAGCGTACCCTGGTGGACCCGGGAACTAACCACCAAGCGGGCAGAAACGCGTAACCTAAGGCGCCGCTATCAACGCGCCTCGGGAGATATAAGAGAACAACGGAGAATAGAATATAATCAAAGTTACCGCGAATATAAAATATTAATAGAAGAAACGCGAACGAATAAATTTAAAGAATTCTGCACGCAAAACTCAGAGAAAGAACCCTGGGGAAACGCATACCGCGTAATTAGAGGAAAACAACAAAAAATCGCGCTCAGTAATATAAAGAAATCAAATGGCGAATACACGGAAGGTTTTAAAACCACAGCGGAATATTTACTAGAGAAATTTTTCCCATCGGATAATCCCGAGGGGGATGAAGGGTCGCACGATTTAGTACGTCGGGAAGCTGCAGAGGCGCAAGGAACACGTGCCGATAAGGCAATCCTAGTTCACGAGGTCGTCAGGGCTCTTACGAGGATGAACCCTAAGAAGGCACCGGGGCATGATGGAATCACCTCAGACGCAGCTCTGCAGGCGTGCCTGTTAGCCCCGTGTGTTTTTGTTGGGTTGTTTAATCTTTGTTTAGAAAGGGGCGTTTTTCCGCGTTGCTGGAAAATCCAGAATGTGAGATTTATACCCAAACCTAAAAAGGCGGATGCGTCAGATCCGGGCAGCTATCGTCCAATTAACTTGCTACCGGTGCTGGGGAAAGTTTTAGATCGCGTTATGACTACGCGTGTTGAGCACCTAGTGCGAGACAGCGGCGGTTTTAATAACCGACAGTTTGGTTTCGTGGAGGGCAAGTCGACTATCGACGCGTTAGAGTTCGTTGTCGGGGAAATTAAACAGGCAAGAGATGCTAAAGAGTACTGTGTCGTTGTTGCTTTGGACATTTCAGGAGCATTTGATGCTGCCTGGTGGCCATTACTCGTTTGCGAGTTAGATCGTAGGGGTTGTCCGCGAAACTTGATGTCTTTGGTCAAGAGCTATTTCTCGGGGCGATTGGCACAGGTTGAAATTCTGGGTGAAGTTCTGTTGCATGAGGTGGAAAGGGGATGCCCGCAAGGGTCATGTTCTGGTCCCACATTTTGGAAGTTGTTGTATAGAGCATCTTTAGGGTCAAGTTGCCCGCAGGATGCTCAATCGTTGGGTTTGCAGATGACACACTTTTAATTGTAAAATCGAGATTGTTAATGGATTTGCGCACAAAACCGAACGAGGCGCTTAATAAATTACACGAATGGTCGCGGACGGTAAAATTAAAATTTAACACGGCGAAGTCCGAGGCGCTTTATTTCGGCACGAAACCAGGACAGAGACCTCCTAGGTTAGAGCTAGGAGGGGAGAAAATTCCGTTTAAAGATTGTATTACCTACCTCGGCGTCAAGGTCGACGATAAATTAAATTGGAAAGCGCACGTACAATACGTTAAAAGTAAGGGCGGCGAAATATCAAATAAAATGATGCCGGCGGCGAAAATAAAGTGGGGTTTCAGGGGCGAATCGCTGAGGACGGTTTATGCCGGAGCAATTGAGCCGGCAATACTGTACGCAGCTTCTGTATGGGCAGAAGGTTGTAAAGTCCGGGAGATGCGTCAATTGACGAGCGTACAACGCATAACCGCGGTAAAAGCGGCGAGGGCGTACAGGACCACCTCCACGGAGGCTGTCCTGGTGATCAGTAGGACTCTCCCTATCGAATATGTCGTTAGGGAGATTAGAGATAGACGATTAATAAATATAGGAAAAGGGCGCGAAATTATCGAAGATCTTAATCTAGGTAATAGGGAAATTGCAAGAAAGATCGTTGTATCTGAGTTGGAGAACCCGGCTGATATTAGAAGAATCGAGTTTGTCGAAGCTGATGAGGACACGATGGGTATCAGAATTTATACGGACGGTTCACGTATGGACGATGGGCAAGCAGGCGCGGCGTTTGTCGTGTATAAGCAGGAAAGGGAGGTGTATCGGTTTCAAACCAATCTCGCGAACTGGTGCACTATCTTCCAGTGCGAATTGGTAGCCATACGAGAGGCTATCGATTACGTAATAAACCATACGGGCAGAGACGAGTATTATATAATCAGTGATAGTAAATCGGCGCTGACGGCTTTAACAAACATGAACACCTCGACAGATCTCCAAGCGGACGTTTGGAGGATAGCGCGTACGGCGCGTACCGAGCATAGAAGCTAGAGGTAGGATCGAGGTTAAACTCGATCACAAAATGGTGCAGTTGATAACAGGGCACGGCGCCTTGAAGGCGTATTTACAAAGGTTCGGGCTAACCAACAGCGACCGCTGCGAATGCGGTGAGGGCGTGGAAAGCGCAGAGCACGTGCTCTTCGACTGCCCGCTTGAGGCGGAAAATCATGCGTTGGCTGATAGCAAACTAGCTATCTTAAGTCTGGCATGGCCAAAGAGCCTAGAGGAAGTCGGGGAAGTGGTTAACCAGAAGGCGTTCTGGACAGCCTTAAAAGAATTCGCGGGAAGGGTCGCGAGATTAGACAATGATAACCGCGTGTAAAATTCGTTGGGGTTGGTGGGAGGATTGAAAAATTTTAGATTGACTTGGCGTGAGTAAGGATACGAGCACAGATATAACCAAAACCTGATATTAAAAATAAAAAAAAAAAAAAAAAAAATAATAATAAAATAACATAATTATACCCAAATGTCCAATATGCACGAGAAACCCCCACACCATTAATACAATCACTGCCTATCTTCATAATTATGTGCAGAAAATCGGGAATAAATAATAACAAATAAACAATAACAAGTAAATCAGAAACCCTCATTAAATTAAATCAATAAAATAAACAAAGATAATAAAATAGAGTGAAACCGCGCATCCCCCCCCCCACCCCCAAGAACATTTAGTGCATACCCACCAGGACTTTAGCAGTGCACCCCATCCTCCCCTTAGAAGTAAGTTACAGTTAGATGTAAGCAGACGACCAGATCTTCGGATGCAGGAGAATTTTATCATGGAGGTAAGACTTAAATTGTGGCGGCTGTACTCGCACAAGCATTGATTTACATTAATTAGTAGTTTTTGAAATAATTTAACAAGCACGTTTTGTGTGTAATGGCGCTAGCCGACATATGCTTGTGGGAGTGCACCTGATAAATAGGGTGATGCTTTTGCTATTTTGTGCACTGCTATATGCTTAACGCTTATTAGACATTTATTTATATATTTATATAGTTATATTTATTTATATTTTATATTTACACTATTTATTAGCATGTATTGTAGTATTTTGTGGCATATTTGTTTTGTTTGACGTTCTGTCGCCATTTTGGTTGCAGTATATATTTGGGAAGGTAGAGCAGAATTAAAAAGATTGTAATCATAATATAAATCAGTTAGGGAATGATAGGGAAAGCTAGGGATGAATTTAAATTAGTTAGCTAGATTTGGATAGTTTTAAGACGACCATTCAGGTCGCACTGATAGCAGAGCCGGCGTCTGCTATCCGGTATTACGGATCCCTCCCCCCCTCATTTTTGCTTGTGTCTTGTTGATCGGGTACACTCCAAAGTCAGCGCTAGGGATTCCATTATTTACAACCCTGTTTTTAGTTTTTGTTTCAGTTTGTCAGATTTTATGTTTGTTAGATTGTTAGAGCTTGTTAGGTTTATTAGATTTTTATTTAGTTTTTTATTTAGGGTGGATTAACTATGAAGTTGGAATGAATTAGAAGCACGATTATTTTCGCGTTTAAACCCAATGTAGTACCTCCGGGTGGAGTATTGGGGCCGTGGCCGCAAGTATAGCGGCCCCTTATTCAAATTATAATGTCCGAAATAAACGACATGTACATTCCTGATCCCGAACATCCTTCACCAGATCCTGAACACTTTAAGAATATCCGTTCCCACGTTCTCAAAAAATTTTCTGCCGGTTATCGAGAAATTCACATTCACTATAATCTCCGCCGTCGTCCTGTCTCTTATCAACTAGGTGATTCCGTTTGACGCCGTAATTTCGCTCTGTCCGACGCTTCATGCCATTTTAACGCCAAACTTGCTCCTAGATTCATCGGTCCTTTTCCCATTTCTAAAGTCATTTCTCCCTGGACCTATGCACTTACTGATCCTTCCTGTCACAAATCCATTTGGCATGTTAAAGATCTGAAATCTGCCCATCCAGACCATACTAATGCCCCCGATCTCGCTCTGTTTTCCTTCTGGCGACGTAAACGCCTTAAGTCCAATATTAAGTCCTCGCCCCCCAGATTCTTATGCCAACTTTGCTCTCCTTAGGTTTTGATTTGTGGACTTTAAGTTTTCTTTTATTTACTACCCTGTTTGCTAGGTTTTCTTTTGTTTTCTTGCGTTTTCTTAACCCGTGTGGGTCCGGGAATAGAATAGTCCCACGGTATGACCTGTCTGTCGTAAGGCGACTGCAACGGTCCAACACCTACACACACACACTTTATATACGTCCAATCCATACCCATACACTTCATGCACACACACACACACAACACACACACACACACACACTTCATAAACAAACAGTTCTACTCGGTTCTTCTTTTTTCCGTTCTCATCTTGGTTCTTCTTTCTTCCGTTCTTTCTTTGTACTCCTGGAACCCGTGTAGGTCCGGGTATAGAATAGTCCCATGGTACGACCTGCCTGTCGTAAGAGGCGACTACAGCGCTCCCACACAACATATACACACACGCACACTTTATACACGCACAACACCTACATACACACACTTCTTACACCCCCCCCCCACACATAACTATACTGTTTTATTTTCTTTTATGCGTTTCTTAGGGTCTTTTTTAGTTCTTGTACTTGTTGCTTGGTGTTATTCTTTCTGTTTTTTTTCTTTTTTTCTCGTTCCTTTCGTTTCACATTCCTCTCTTTTTTCCTGTTGCTGGTCTTCTTTGCTGTCGGTCCCTAGACCGATTGTTTCGTCCATCCACATCCTGTGGTAGGTGCTTTCTAGTCCGGTTTTCTTTCTTTGGAAACCACGACATAGTTGACTTTAGGTCTAGTTAGCTATTCTTTTCTTTGGTTCTTCGTTTGTTGAGATTCTTGGTTACCACAGTTTGTAGTACATCGTTTCCTTTACCAGTGCTCTCCCTCTCTTCCTCTCGTTCTGCCTTGTTGTCCCTTCGTTAACTTGAGGCTTGACCTTTGGGTCCTGTTTTGGCTAGTACTGATGGTTTTCTTCCTCGCTTCTTTCCTTTACTGTTGGTTTTCTGCAGGAAACCAATCTTCTTTTGAGGCCGAAGACATTCCTGTTTCTTTACAAGAAACATCCGTCCTTTGACGCCTTTTTCAGTGTCAATGCCGTTCCATCTTAGTCCTCGTTGCTTGCTTCCCTTCCCTCCTTCCTTTTTTGTCTCTTCTATTATAGGCACTTCGAGTCGGATAAGAATTCTTTATTTTTTGCTGCTTTTGGAGTGTTTTCCTTTGTTTTTTTCCTTTGAAGCGAATTTTCTTTGTTTGGCTTTTTTGTCCTGCCCACTCCATTACTTTTGTTTTCCTCTCCCGGCCTGTTAATTTTGCAGGGGGGGATTTGTTACGTTTATTTTCAGCATAAATTTAATTACCCTATTTTTCTACCTTGCTAATTCATTACTTGTTCGAATAAACTCTGTTTCAATTCTTAAATTCTTCAACAACACCCTATATAGTGTACCTGTTCAGTACAAGCCCGTTTAACATAATTTTAACTCATATACACTCTGCTTTTAAAACGAAAATTTATTCGATAAACTAAATAGTCTATACCTTGTTATACGTATCCGGTAATTTGTTAAAACTATCGATAACGTGTAATTGCTTTCTATGTGTTTCCCATTTAAAGACTTGTCGAAATAATAGATCCTACTATTAGTTGATAAAGTGTTTTCCAGTTTGCTAATCGTGCTTCGATAACGCGAGCATCGCAGTTCGAACTCGTGTTATTTGAACCAATTTTTAATTTGATTCTGCAGCTTGTGCGTTGAAATATTTTCTACAGCGATGCACGTTTTGTTGTTCGACAAGTAAGAGGTATCTTGCGTGTATTCCCTTTTAGCTGAAGGCCAATTTAGTTCTTTCTTTATGTAGAGCAACTGCTTTTATCTGTAGACCAACTGCTTTTGTCCGTAGACCGTTGCTGCAGTTATGGTAGCAGGGTAAATGGATCTTGACTACCACGGCGTTGCTATGCTGACTCACCCTCGACGATTTGCAAGCTAAATATCCAGACACGTACAAGTTGTTTTCTTTTGTGTATATCAATGACATATTCCGTATCAAGATTAGTGTAGTTACGTGATAAAAAACGTGACACTATAGGACTATTGTTTGTTTTTGCGAATCGATATTATCGCTCTACAGGCGTGATGCACCATTGTTGAGAATGTTTGACAAAAGCTCTCACATGTTAATTCTTTCCTACTGATTTATTTGTTTTGCAAAAAGTATTAGGTGCAATTTTAAAAACGCTTGATAAAAACCCTCACATGTTTATTGATTACTGATTAATTTTATTTTGTGTAAAATAGGAGATGCACTTCGTATCTAAAGTACTAAATTGCTCGTATCGTATAACTGTTTGCTTTGAAATAGTAAGGCTTAATTTATTGCTTTTGCTTGTTTATACAGAACCCTTTATGTATTTTTATTTGTTAATACATAACCGTGGCCGATGTGCTTTTTTTTTGCTTTTTTGGTATGTAGGTGAATCCCCCACTCTCCGCGTTTGATAGTTAGCCTGGTATTTACTTTTCTTCCGGCTACGTCTAGGTACGTAGCAAACGTTCACTTTAGTATACTCAAATCAGTTGGTTCCTGAGCGTATAATGTGATATACCTGTGTAAGTGAGGTTAATAAACACACGGATCATCGAGAAACAGAAAGGACGACAACACAAGGACTCGCACGCATCATGAATACGTAAAAAAGAAACGTAGAAATATCAGGCTAACTACGATCGCGGAGAGTTGGGTGATTCACATAGATAAAAAGTACATTGCCATCAATTTTCTATATACAATTTTAAAAATGTCTTTTTAAACAAGCACCAAAAATAAATAAGGCGTTGTATTTAAAAAAAAAAAGCAATTATACTCTACGGACAAATTTTAACAATTGATCCACGAAGTGCGCATTTTGTAGTTTCACATGTAATAAACTAATCAGTAAAAACAATAAAACTTGTGATTACTTGTACACAAACTGTTCGCGCCATCTAGTGCCGTAATGATCGTGCATCGAAAATATAAAGAACATAAGTGATAAGAGTGGACGGTGTTTTGACAGCCTTCGAAGCATTGGGTCGTTTTCAAGCTTCGGCCTCCGCTTTGTGTAGTGCACACCACCTAATTTGGTAAGTTTATTCACTTTCTCACTTATGATTTTTCAATGCTAATTTGTACATGTCAATGTTTGTAAGATAATACGCATATTCCCTGGAATAAAAATTCTCGGATTAGTTTGGAGCCCCCCTGAAGACGCATTCACTTATAACACGAGTGCTTTTCCATCCCCGGCCACTAAGCGATCTGTTTTATCGTACATAGCTCGCATATTTGATCCGTTAGGTTGGTTAACGCCAGTAACATTTCTCGCAAAATATTTTTTGCAACAATTATGGCTTGCTCAGTTAGATTGGGATGAAACTCTTCCTGCTACTCTCGCCAACGAATGGCATTCACTGTCCTCTCAATTGTGCTACCTATCACAGATCTGAATTCCGCGAAAGTTGTTCACTATGAATGCCACGTATCGCTTATTAGGTTTCTGTGACGGAAGCATGAAGGGTTTCGGCGCTGCCGTATATGTGCATATTACCAGCACCAAATCAGTTTCATGCATTTGACACAAGCTAAAAGTAAGGTTGCCCCTCTCAAGACGCTAACCATTCCCAAATTAGAGCTTTCCGGTGCCTTACGGCTCACAAAACTGGTAAATTCTATTAGCAAAAATAACCCCCCTTTTGATTTTTTCGAAACATTCCTGTTCACGGATTCTCGCATTGTTATCGGCCGGTTGGCCACTCCCCTCACTTGCTCAAAATATTTGTTGCTAATCGTGTAAATGAAGTTCTGGAATTGAGTTTTTCTGCGCAATGGCAGTATATATCCACTGAGCTCAATCCGGCAGATACCGCTTCTCGTGGCCTGTTACCCATTGAAATAATTCATAATGAATTATGGTGGTGCGGTTCCACACAATTTCGGCTCTCTGTGGATACCGAATTTTCACGCGCGCCTTTTCAAGCACTCTCTGGAATTGCCTGAACTAAAAAACTACGTTGTTTTAGCTATTACAGACGTTTCTAATTCTGATCATATTTTTTCTCGGTTTTCTACATTAACACGACTTCAACGCACTATCGCATATTGTCTGCGTTTTGTTCGCAATTGTCGCCACCAGCCTCGGCATATTGGTCCGCTTTTAGCTTCTGAGCTCAACGATTCTTTATCTGTCTGCGTCAGAATCACTCAAATCGCATATTTTGCCCGAGAAATCTCCCTTTTGCACTTGTCGGATATCTCCACAAATTGACCCCTTTCCTCAAATAATCTCCCGAGGGTGGACGGTAGACTGAACTACTCTTTATTACCCTATGAATCTAAGCACCCTCTATTATTACCCAAGAATGCATTCTTGGCCACTCTTATTTGTGATCATTATCACAAAGCATCTCTGCACTCTGGTGTTTTAACTACTCAAGCACTCAGCCAACGTCATTATTGGATTAATTCTTTACGGTCTGTCTTACGGAAACATATTTTTAAATGTTTCAAATGCTACCGGTCAAAATGCAAACCATCGCCCCCTCTAATGTCCGATTTGCCCTGCGCTTGAGTTTGCATAACTCGCGCATTTACTGAGATCGGCACTGATTTCGCAGGCCCCTTTCTTTTAAAGACCTCTAAAAGAAGGAATGCACCCGTCACAAAAACTTACTTATGTGTTTTTGTATGCATGTGCACGAAAGTTGTACATTTGAAAATCGTTTCGGAGCTAACTACTGACGCATTTATGTCTTGTTTTGCCAGATTTGTTTCTCTAGAGGCACTCCGTCTACTCTATTTGCTGACTGTGGTACCAACTTTGTTGGTGCATCTCGCGAATTAAAGAAAGCTAGAACCTGGCTTTTGCAAAATAAAGACCAACTTTACACCAATTTCACCTCGTTGCAAGTTGCTTGGAAATTCAATCCCCCTCACAGCCCGAATTTTGGCGGCATTGGGAGTCCTGTGTCAAATCCTCAAAAAGTTTGTTAATTTTTATTAGAATTGAAGCTGTTTTAACAGTCGTCCATTGTGTTTTCTATCTTCGGAACCTAATGATGGTACAGACTATCTCTCTCCGCGGCATTTCTTAATAGGTGCTCCAATTTTGGGTTTACAAGAAATGCCAATTCCTGGAAATATGTCACTTCGTAATTGTTGGCAACTACTTCGACAAATTTTGTCGTCATTTTGGAAACGATGGTCCAACGAGTATTTAAACTCCTAATTTCCGCGACCAAAATGGAACACTTCCATACCCAACTTGCAACCTGGACAAGTAGTACTTTTATCCGGGTCGTCGACTTCTCCTTTTTCTTGGCCTATCGCTCGGGTAGAACAGGTCCTTCCATGACCGGACGGTGTAGTATGTCTTGCTTCCGTTCGAACTTCCGCCACTATTTTCGTGCGTCCAGTTAATACTGTTTCCCATCCCCATGGTTGATTAAACCAACCATGCAAATCAATTATTTTCACGTTTTTCTCATTTTGTTTAAGTTAATTTTTCAATATAATTTAATTTAATTTAAATAAAATCACGCCCCTCTTATCCCGCATACTCCTTTCATTCCCGTACACCAGCGGGTAATCTGTAGTTCCGGTTTGTAGGAAATGCCAAACCACCTCTTTCTCCTTCCTTAAAATATCCCATTTTGGGGGGGGGGGCGGTTATGTTCGCGCCATCTAGTGCCGTAATGGTCGCGCATGTAAAATATAAAGAACATAAGTGATAAGAGTGGAATGTGTTTTGACAGACTTCGAAGCAAACGGTCGTTTTCAAGCTTCAACCTCCGCTTTGTGTAGTGTACGCCACCTAATTTGGTAAGTTTATTCGCTTCCTCAGTTATGATTTTTCAACGCTAATTTGTACATGTCAATGTTTGTAAGATAATACGCATATTTTCGGCCACACGCAAAAACATAAACATTTTTAAGTTGTACATATGCATAATGAGAAATCAACAGCCGCCTCAAATAAAAAACTTAAAATCATACAATGTATGTCAGTGCACAGTAAGTATCTCCTGGTAGTCGTAGCGTGCGCAACTTTCTGTCGATCTACAAGGTAATCTCCTTGGAAGGGGATGTTTTGGCTTGTATTGAAAGACGCTAGGCACACCTTGAGGACTGGGAATATTGGCGAAGTCTGTGGCAGAGACGTTACACATGCCAACATTGAACGGTAAGGTGTAGTGATGGGACTTGAGTCGATTTTTGGTACTCGAGTAACTCAATTGTAATTTCTATTTGACTCGAGTAGAAATTCAAGTCGAGTTAAAACTCGGTTCGATATTAAACTCGAGTTAAAAAGCCTAATAATGAGACTCGAGTCAATTTTTTTGCTCGAGTCAATTTATTTACTGAAGTGAATCAAATACAAATTCCCTCTGATTTGAGTTGTAATCAAAACCGTTGATTGAAGTATTCAATCAACGCCAAAACCCAGTCACAACGTGGTGAGTAACTACTGTACGATTGGCAGTGCCGTGTCCTTTATTGCTTTATACGTATATAAAATTAAATATGGAATATCTTTTTTATTATAAAAAACGCTGTAATCTGTAATAAATAAACACACATTCTCATTGTATAGGTGCAACCACAGCTAGTTGCTACGCACCTAGACGTAGCCGGAAGGAACGTAAATACTAGGCTATCCACCAAACGCGGAGAGTGGGGGGGATTCACCTACAAACCAAAAAAAAGCACGTCGCCCACGATAATCTATTAACAATAAAAATAAATTAAAATTTCTTGATTCACATGGACAAAGAAAAAGTTTTAAATTTAAGTTATATTGTAAAGGACAAATTCTATAATGGATCCACGAAGTGCGCATTTCGTAGCTAACATGTAATAAAACTCATTGGAAAAAAGTAATGCTTAGATTTTCTCAATAGCAAGTATGTTAAACTAAAGTATTAAATATAGACCAAGTTGTAGTAAGAATTAAAGAAATATAACAGGAAGCACTAGCGAAGCTAGCTTTTAAACATGTATGGTGAACTGGTTTCACAACATCAACCGCTGATAAATAATAATCCTCGATGTGCACACAAGAGAACGAGTCACATACCTCTATGCATCGGGATGCTTATCTTGCAAACCGTCGGGGGTAAGTCAGCACAGCAACGCCACGGTAGTCAAGTTCCATTCACTCTGCTACCGTAACTGCAGCAGCGGTCTACAGACCAAAACAGTTGGTCTACGTCAACGAACAGTTGAAGCTACATAAAGAAAGAACCAATTTGGCCTCCAGCTAAGAGCTAGAAACAGAATCTGATTAGGATGCGTAAGCGCGAAACATCTCACCGATACACGCAAGATACCTCCTACCTGTCGAACAGAAAAACGTGCATCGCTCTTGAAATACTGGGACGAGTAATCTAAAAAATATTTTAATGTACAAGCTGCAGAATCAAATTCAAAATTGGTTCGAATAACACGAGTTCAAACTGCAATCCTCGCGTTATCAAAGTGCGATTAGTAAACTGGAAAACACGCTATCAACTAATAGTAGGATCTATTATTTTGACAAGCCTTTAGATGGAAACACAAGAGAAAGCAATTATACGTTATCGGAATGTTTAATAAATTAACGGATATCTAAAACAAGGTATTGACTATTTAATTTATCGAATAAATTTTCGTTTTAAAAGCAAAGTGGATTTGAGTTAAAATTATGTTAATGCGGGGTTATTCTGAACAGGTACACTATATAGGGTATTGTTGGAAAATTTAAATGGAATTTATTCGAGCGAATAATGACTTAACCAGGGGAAAAAAGGGTATTTAATTTATGTAGAAAAATAAACGTAACATAGTGTATCAAGTACTTTCGATTCCATCACGTGCAAATTCTGGACACCTCTTAAGTTCTATACACTTTCCCACAGACTAAAATAATAATACTAATAACGTTCTGTATATAAAATATCGATAAAAGAAAAGGGAAAATTAAATTTTTCCGAGATATGATTCACTTTCATTCGAACCAAACCACAGAAGGAAGATCAATTGAAGCAACACGGTAAATCATGAACTTTGAGTGTTAAAAATTCGAATTGAGTGGAAAACCCCATCCAACTCAATTTAAGATTAAAGAAATCACAACTCGATAGTCGATTATAATCGAATTGCAAATCGGTTTGAGTTAGGAAGGGACTTGAGTGCGAGTCGACTCGAGTTGCGCAAGTCGATTCGAGTTTCAAGTCGACTCGAGTTTCAGGTCGACTCGAGTTGCATAGTCACTTGGCTCGATTCACACGAGTAGGGTTGTCATTCGTGTCACTCGGTTAATTTGCGTCTCGGGTCCCATCACTAGTAAGGTGTCATTACCGTTAGTAGGGAAAGCTGCAACGGCATGGTTGCGATCTAGGCTGTTAACCTGGTTCAACCTAATTAAAACTTACTAACAGGACCTTTGCAAAAACCACGAATTGTCAAAGCTATGGTGGGCGACTGGGACGGAAAATATCTGACCTATTAAATAACGACCGCATGAATCAGGAATGGAGATTTAGTACTTGGAATGTCAGGGAAGTGTACTGTAAAGAGTATGAAATCACGATTGAAATGAAAGAAACGCGCATGGATGTGCTGTGTGTGAGTAAAACGAAGCGGAAGGGGAAAGATGTTATGGAATTAGATGATGGTAGGTTTGTTTTTGTGGTCTAGAGTAGATGAATTCGGGGCGAACGGTGTTGGTTTAATTTTGAATGATCAAGCAAAAGCATGTGTGAAAGAATATGACTGGTGTTTTCGCGCATATTGCGTTTTAAATTGGAAGTGGGCTTCAGAGAGATCTTTTTAGTGGCATGTTATGCTCCGGCGAATAACGATAGGAAGCGAGAGCAGTTTTGACAGAAGTAGGAAAATGTATCTGACAAATACGAAAGGAATGACCGTGTAGTTCTAGTGTGTGATATGAATAGTTGAGTCGGAGCACGCAGAGAAAATGCTGAACATGTGGTAGGTTCGTTTGGTGATCCAAGAACTGACGAAAATGGAAATATGCCAGTGCGTATATGTATGGAAACAGAACTGTTTGTATCCCACATATGGTATAAGCATAAGGACACACGTACAGGTGGCAAGGGAGAAATGCGAGAAGTATAATTGGTTTGGTTGAATTTGATGTAAGTTTAAGAGAACTGGTAAAAGACATGACAGTAATGAGAGGATATGAGTGTGGACATTGGACATAAATTGCTACTTTTGGGAAACATGTTAAAACATTTGTATAAACCCGATCAGGTGCTAATAAGAATTCTAGAGGTTGTATATAGTGAATTTGTAAAGTGCCACTTGTAAAGTAAGGTTTGTATTATTAAAATCGGGTGGGTTTATTTAAATATACGGGTTGGAAATTAATTTAAAATTTGAATCATGTATAAAATTAAATAAATTGTTTAGTATGTAAGTTTTTGATATTGTCATGGGGATTTGTGTTTTAAAAATAATAAAAATGAGTGTGCTTATTCTGAATACAGAACGGGGGTAGCGATGGCAATATAAACAAATCATCATCATCATTAGGTCTTCAGTCCTAGAACTGGTTAGACGCGTACCATCATTGTTCCCTATTCTGAACTAACCTACAGATTTCCCTGAAATATGCACAGTTTGCATCTATAACTGTCTGATATAGGTCTACATCTACCTCTTTTTCCTATCTCTGCTTGTAATATATCACATACTATTCCCCAAAAATGCCTTAGAACGTATTCCGCCCTACTATTTCTCTTTTTCCCCAGATATCCTTGTTCCCCTACTATTTCTGTAACTTATTTGTTATTATCTTTGTCTGTCCATGCTATCGTCCTCATACATCTGAAGCACAGCATTTCAAAAGGCTGCTACCGTTTTTCTGTCTGCGTTTCAGACTGCCCGTATTTCCTAGGCATACTGTGCTGTGCTCCACACATATGATTTCAACAATTTTCTTCTTATTCTATGTTTGTTGTCTTTCCTCATAGGCGCCGTTCTTTCTTGTTATATGCAGTTCGATCACTTTCTATTGTTTTACAGTTACATGCCCTATTTCTCCTACCTTCAATGGTTGTGAAGGGAGGTAAGCAGCCTGTGGCTGCCAAGTTCCCCCAACACTTAACCATTTGGCGATTTAATATATTTTCCAATTTATCTTTTCGCACAGTCAACATTAGTTGCAGGTATTTCGCAACCAACAACTAGTTGTTTATACTAATCATCAGATTTATCTGCGCTTATTTTTTCGTCATTAGGTTTTCCGTCTCAAAACTGGTTGGACACGCACCTGCACTTATTTATATTCTGAGCTAGCCTACCTAGTTCCTAAAATTCTCACACAGCATGTGTATTCAGCTCGTTCCTTTCTATCTTTTCTAATTTTATACCCTATTTTACCGAGATTCAGTGAAGGAGGTTAAGCAACCTGTGGCTACCAAGATCCCCCAACACTTAGACATTTGCCGATATAATGGTTTTCCAGTAAATCCTTTCACACACTTAACATTATTCGAGAATATTGCCCAACCAATTCTTGTAGTTACTTATAATAATCATGATGTTTAAGCACAGTTATCTTTTCGTCATTAGTTTATCCATCTTGGGATTGGTTGGATGCGTACCTCCATTGATTTCTATTCTGGGCTAGCCTACACATCTCCTGAAACCTCTACAGCCTACATCTTTTACTATCTGTGTGCAGTAGTCTAATCTAGGTCTGCCTCTTCTTCTCTTTTTCCTATCTCTGCTTCTAATATATTCCGCACTATTCCCTCATGCCGTAGTATGTGGCCTATCATCCTATCTCTCCTACTTTTACCGTTTTCCACATATTTCTTTCTTCCCCTACCATTTTAGTATCTCTTCGTTCTTAACTTTGTCTGTCCATGATATCTTCATCATACGCCTGTAGCACCACATTTCAAAGGCTTCTACCTTTTCTTGTCCGCTTCTCCTATTGTCCAGGCTTCACAGCCGTACAGTGCTGTGCTCCACACATATGTTTTAAGCAATCTTTTCCTTGTTTCTATGTTTGTGGTCTTTGAGCACAGTAGTTGCTTTTCTTGTTAAATGTAGCACGACCTTGTGCTAATCTTTGTTTTATATCTTTTGTGCTTTTCCCATCTTGCGTTATTTGGCTTCCTAGGTAGCAGAAATCCTTAACCTCTTGTAAGTTCGTGTTAGATACTTGTATTCTTGTTTTGATTTATTTTCCCCACCTTTGCAAACTAGAACTTTAGTTTTAGTTTTGTTAATTTTCATACCATATCTCTCTGTCAGAACCGTTTCCATTTCATTAAGAGCAGCTTCTAACTCTTCCTTGCTAGACGCTAATACCGCTATATCATCTGCAAATCTAAGCATATCAATTTTTGTCCCTGCATAGTAATTCCAAATGTCTTCCTGCATTTGACAGTATTCATTGCCTCTTCTATGTACAAGTTAAAGATCAATGGGGATAGGGCACATCCCTGTCTCACCCCTTTCCTAATGTTTACTTCTCTACGTTCCTGCTCTAATTCTATTACTGCTGTTTGCTCTTTGTATAAGCTATGTACTATTCGTCTATCCCTATAACTCATTCCAATCTTTTGAGTATTTCAAACATTTTTTCCAATTTACATTGTCGAATGCTTTTCCAGATCTACAAACCCTATATACATGCTTTCCCTTTTCTATTGTTTTCTCCATTATCACTCTCAGAGCTAAAATAGCCTCCCGCGTTCCCCTGTTTCGCCTAAACCCAAATTGGTCTTCTCCTAGTATTTCTTCAGCTCGTTTTCCATTCGTCTTTGCACAATTCTAGTTAATATTTTTGACACGTGTGCTGTCAAACTTATTGTTCGAAAATTTTCACATCTATCCGCGCCTTTCTTTTTGGTATAGTTACTATGATGCTACGTTTGAAATCTTTGGGTATCTCGCCTGTCTCATACATATAGCTTACAAGTTGGAAGAGACGTTCTGTTACTGCTTGTCCAGCGGCCTTTAGAGTTTCTGCTTGCACCTTATCTGTACCCGGCGCCTTACCATTTTCAGACTCTTTAATGCTAATTCAAACTCGTCTCGAAGTATAGGATATCCCAAGTCATCATTTTCAATGTCTGATTCCTGTTCTAATGCAGTTAGTTCCTCTCCTGCATATAAATTCTCTATATATTCTTGCCATCTACTCACTTTCTCTACGTTTTCTATAATGACGTTTCCTTGTGCGTCCCTTATATTTTTACTATACGGTTTTATATCCCTAAAATTCATTCTAATTAATTTGTATGCTTCATCTGTCTTTCTTACTTCTATCTTAGTTTGTACCTCTTTGCACTTTTCATCAATCCATTGTTCTTTAGCTTTCCTGCATTTTCGAATAATTTCCCATTTTATGGCTTTGTATCTTTGTTTTCCTGTTTCGTCTGATTTATTTTTGTATTTTCGTCTTTCTTCTATTAAATTCACGATATCCTTTATTATCCATGGTTTCTTATTTTCTTTTTGTGTATAGACCAGAATATTTTTGGCCGCCATGTCTAGGCTGGTTTTAATTTTATTCCATTCTATTTCTACTTCCTTAGTTTCAGATATTTTCCCGATATCATTCAGCAATTCATTTTACTTTTTTCGAATCTTACTTGAATATCTTTATCTTTTAGTTTCTCTAAATCCAAGTGCCTTTTCCCTTCCTTTTTTTCAGATTTTTAAATTTAAGTGCGGCCTTCATAATTACGATGTTGTGGTCAGTATCTATATCTGCTTCTGGGTAGTTTCTACAGTCTTTTACTTGATTCCTAAACCGTTGTCTAACAATAATGTAATCTATTTGATATCTTCCTATATCTCCTGGCATCTTCCACGTATATCGTCTTCTAGCATGATGTTGAAATAATGTGTTTGTGATGATTAAATTGTTCTTGTCGCAAAATTCTACCAGCCTATTTCCCTGTCGTTTCTCGTGCCTAAACCAAATAAACCTACTACCGCTCCTTCCCTACCCTCACCTACCACGGCATTAAAATCCCCGTAATTATTAAATTTTCATGTCCTTTTACGTATCTTAATATGTCTTCGATATCTTTGTAGATGGCTTCTACCTCTTCGTCACTGTAGCTAGAGGTGGGCATGTATACTTGTATTATTACTGTGTTTACCGGTTTAGATTCTAATCTAACCATGAGTACTCTTTCGTTCTTTTGTAAGTAATTTTCTACACAGTATCCTATCTTTTCCGCATAACTATCCCCACACCCAAATTTCCTTCCTCTGCTCCTGTATGAATTACCCTGAAGTCTCCACTCCAAAATCCCCTGCCTCTGGCCACCGAACTTCGCTGATCCCTACTATGTCTAGTGATAACCTATTCATTTCGATTTTAGGTTCTCTAGCTTACCTACTTGCTTCATACTTCTAACATTCCACGCTCCGACTCGCAGAATGTTCCCTACTCTTATTTTAACTTTCCGATCGCATCCTCCGAAGTAGTCCCTCCCGGAGATCCGAATGGGGACTATTTTAACTCCGGAATCTTTACCCCAGAGAATGCCATCATGTTTGTATCAATTTAAGTACGCTGTGTACTTGGGAGATTAATGTGGTGGTTTCCCGTTGCCTTCCACATCGCGGTAGTGTGTCTTAGACTGCCATACCGACCCCTATTGTCTCTGCCAATCTAAGTACCGAAAGAGCCGCTGCCCTCTTTCGGGGACCTGTCTTAGTCTGGTTCCTCACTAACGACCCTACTACTTTGGTTGGACCTGTAGTTTGGCTCTTTAGCTCATTAGAACACGCAAGCCATTTCACCTGTTCTAGTAATTTAGAACTTCGGCAAGGTGCAGGTCCATTCGAAATGGATAAACAAATAAGGGAGATTAATTTTTGATTTTCTAAAAGAAAAGGCGTGTTTTATAAATTGAGAGTAAAGTTGAAAATAAGGACTCTGTATAGCTACCAATGAAGAGGTTTTATTTGAAAGAGATGAAAATAGTGAAAGATTAGAAGGTCGCGGTATTACAGAAGAAGTTGAAAGAGTTATGGTAGCAGGTTATTGGACTGGTATTTGTAAAGGAAGAAAAGTTTAAAAAAAGAGTAGTATAGAGACGGTAGGAAGAATCAATAAGTCTTTGGAACGCAGGTAAAAAAAGTGGTTCATAATTCAAAGAAAAGGGAAGAGGATTTGGATTCATTGTGGAGACACCTGCAATTGAATTTGATGAGACAATTTTGTTATTATTTCAGCAGGCGGTATAAAAATAAATATTGTAAAGGGAAGTTTAAGGAGTAAGTTAAGTACTGGTAAGCACTTTGGTAAATGTCATAGGAAAACCAAGTTTAGTTTTCAAAATTATAAGCTAAATTCTAAAAGGAGACTGCGATTGACATTTGTCAGTGTGGTTTAAAAAACCAATTTTGAACATTTGCAACTAGTGTGAGATAGGGCTGCGATATTTGCAGAATACGTGCGTTACCGAGCCCTCGGTGTACGTGTCGGAACCATCGTTTGTAGACGCATTTGGAGACTTTGAGGTAAGAGTTTAGCCGTGATAGAAAGAAATAACTGGGGTCAGCATCCAACGAGTTCTTAAATAGCGGTTTTGATCCGACGTCGTGGAGGACTGTTGTAGATGGGTAGCAAAAGGTCGTGTAGGATTGTTGTAATATACTAGAACTGAGTACGACAGCCGGTCGTCTTTTTTCTTTGTGGTCGACTTGGATCGCCATATCTCAGTTCCTTCAGCAGCAGTAAGTGCACTTTCCACCTCAGCTGTACGATCTTTCACATCGAATTCGCGTGGCAATCTTTTTAAAACTAGTTCGCAATAACGGGTGAATACCGGAAGTAGTTAATCGAATTTCGTTTGATTGCCAATTTTATGAGCATATCACATTTTTGTAGTGGTTTGGCGAATGTGTCTTTGGAAACCGTCCTAAATTCTGCAACTTCCATTCTGAGAGTGTATCGCACCAAGCTTCCTTTATCGGCTTGAAAAACTGATGTCGAGTAGTTGGCTTTATTAATACTGAAACCGCTTTCAACAGCTGCATTTCCAGGTGACAACTCAAAACATTTTTTACAAACATAAATAATTTTTGATAGTTTGTGTTTTTATCCATCAATGAAGAATGGAAAACATCTAATCTTTCACTCTCATGTTTGAATTCTGATATTTCCTTTTCAACACGAGGATATGTAATAAATTTACAAAATTCTGATTTAACATTATCAGCAGACAGCTGTCATTTGTTTGCAGGCGGCTCCGTGGCGTAGTGGTATGTGTGTGACTACTACGCCCTAGGTCCCGGGTTCGAATCCCGACACGGTCCGCTTGAAAAATGTTAGGCAAGCATTTTTCGCAAAAATACACGCTCGTTCAGATGAGAGGTAAAATGGAGGTCCCGTGTGTGAGTGTTGTCACGCACGTTAAAGATCCCTACCTTGCTTGGAACAGCAAGGATTCGGCAAAATTCAAAATTTTCCAGGTAAAAAAAAACTCGCTTCCTGGCCAATGTAGTACCTTCGGGTGGAGCATTGGAAAATCACATGTAATGTCATTTGTTTGCACTTTCTAGTTACCGCTTGAAGCGAGCGGACGTGTTTTGCAGAACTCCGCATCAGCAACTAACAAGTAAGTTTTTATCTAGGGTTTATATTATTTATTGTTAAATTATTTTATTTGAAGCTTTGTTTTTTATTGTGTTTTATTTTTATAATTGTGTGGCATTAAATTTTAAATACAGGGCAGTAAAATAAAATTTAAAAACAGAATTTAAACCGAATAAATATTAAATAAACCCCGTTTTTCTTTGTAATTTAAACTAAAATCCGCGTTTTAAAACAAACCAACTAAATTTCGGGTTAATAAAACAAAAATCTACTAAACAAATACTCAAAAATAATTTCGAAATAACTTAAAAAGGCGTTTTTAATAAAAATTTAAAACAAAAATCGTGTAAATCGAGTTAAAAAGCCGGGTAAAACAACCAAAAAGTGTGTGAATTTTTATAATGCGCGTATAATCAAATAATAACCTAAAAACAAAAATCTAGGCCCCTTTTAAATCAAATAAATAACTCAAAAACTGTAAATTTTAAAAAAATTTTAATATAAATTTTCCGTACTTTAAGTACACGCCTACTTAAAGACTCCTTTAAAACGATTTTTGGTTTAATTAAGCGCTGTAACAGTTGAAGGTCGTACTAGGCATCGAGTGATTAAGTAAAAGTGCGTTTCCGGTAGCGCATACCGATAGTGCTTGACCTTATTTGTTAATTACACATTAAAATTAAAGTGTTGTTATTTATAAATTAGATATTTTGAAGTAATTAGCTTATTTAAATTTGATTTGGCGGTTAAAAAAATTTAAAATAAATAAATAGTGTTTGATTACTAATCGAGGTATTTTTATTGGGTTAGCGATTTTTTTTGGTTCTAGTTGTTATTTTGACGCTTAGTGTTTATTGTATTTTTGTTAAATTTGGAATTTAATTGGACAGTTCGAAGTTTAAATAAATACAGGGTTGTTTACGGTTCACCTTTAACCAAAACATTTTTATTGGACCAACCTTTTGCGTTCTTCTAGCGTCGTTCTTTTAGCGTCGTAACGGTCAAGTAGTTTTTTGAGCTGCGTTTTAGGTGTCATTCTTTGTTGTTCACCGTGATGAGGAGCCGTTGCCCAAAAGGAAGAAGGGTGATCGGTCGCAGTCTGCTAGTTTGGAGGCCGAGGGCGCCGTTGGGGGGAAACAGCTTAAGGTAGTGCTTAAGGACGTCATGTTAGAGACTCCGGAGGAGGTACAGTAGGTAGAGAAGGAGGCTGTGTCTGCGGCGGTCGTGTCGGGGGAGTCGGGGCCTCCCGTGGTGGTTGCGGCGCCAGAATTGCCCTCTACTTCGAGAGCCCAGCGCACGATGTCTACTAGCAGCAACGGTAGCGTTGATGGTAGCGACCTCGAAGAGCTGGAACTCTTGAAGTTCAGGGTGAGGAAGGCGCACGCTGCCGTCTATGGGAAGGTGCCGACGCCCTCCGCCACTATTATCGTGGAGGATAGGAAGATGGTTCGGCACGCCGTAGATGATATCCGCGACGTGACGAACCAACTGATTGGTATGGTTAGGGCGCTGCGTCTTTGTTTAGATGGTCCAGGGAGAGCAAGCGTTGTTGGGGGAAGTCCGGCGGTGAATTCTGTCGTTTCAGGAGGCCAGAGTCAGGGTGCGTTGGGTCAGCGCAAGGTCTCCTTCGCCGCTGCGGCTTCAGGTTCTGCCCCTAAGTTTGCTGTCAGGGTCGACGCCAGGCCAGGCCAGAACGACGACATGATGACGACCCTGAAGCAAAAGGTCGATCCCGCTCGAGATGGGTTTGTTGTTGTCGGAGCTCGTAGGACACGCCGGGGTGGTGTTGTTGTGGAGTGCGCAGGTCGCGACGACGCTAAGAAACTGCAGTTGAAGATCGGCGGGAACTGCAAGGAACTCGTAGCGAAGACCATCGAGAAGAAACGTCCACGGGTCGTTCTTCCGGGGGTCGAAGCGGGGATGAAGGTTGAAGAGCTCGTGCGGTTGATTGCGAGCCAAAATCCTCGCTTCGGCGATTTGAAGCTAGAAGACCACCTGAGGGAGAAGTTCAGGTTTGGTGGAAAGGGCCCTAGGGATCCCTTCGCCAACGTAGTCTTCGAAGTGACCCCCACACTTCGAAGGCGTATATTAGCTGATGCTATTAACCTCAGGTGGCGAAGAGTATGGGCCCGGGACCACTTCTCGATGACCCAGTGTTACCGGTGCTACGAGTACGGCCATCGATCGATGGAATGCAGGGAGAAGGTACAGTGGTGCAGTAACTGTGCCGAGGTCGGGCATGAATTCAAGAATTGCCGGAAAGCAGTCCCATGCTGTGTGGTTTGCGCTAGGGCAAACGACAGAACTGGCGGTGGCGCGACGGTCGATACGCGCCACGACGCCAAGTCGAGTAGATGCCCCACGATGCAACGTCTGAAGAACGCAATCACACGAAACATCGATTATGAACTGTGAAAATAAAACAAAGTCCATAAGAAGCAAGACGATTAAATTCGCGCAACTAAATCTCGGGAAAGGTAAAGAGGCAACAAATAACTTCGTAAAGTTATTCATCGAAAATAATATCGACATCGGGCTTATACAGGAACCGCACCTGTATAGCCACAAAATAACAGGTTTTGGGGAGGGGATTACCGTTTTAAACGCAAACAGCGAAAGATCGCGTAGCGGGATAATAATAAATAATGGGACGTGCGCCGGAATAATTTTAAATAATTTATCAGGCGATTTTATAACGACGGCCGAAATAAAAACGGGGTTAAATACGTTTTACGTGATTAGCGCGTATCTTCCGCCGGTCGATTCCCGACGGAAAAATCCTCAAACCGAGGACCTAATAAACCAAATCGAAGACATTTTTCGTAAAATTGGAAGGAATAAAAAACTAATAATCGGGGGAGACTTTAATGCTAAGTCGCCACTATGGGGTAGCCCTATCGAAGACGATAGAGGCTCGCAGGTTGCCGATCTTTTGACGGAATGGGACCTTAGTGTGATAAACACTAATGATTCACCTACGTTTGAGGGGCATAGAGGCAGCAGTTTTATAGACATTACTGCAGTCTCGCACGAAATGTTAGAAACGATTTGTAATTGGAAATTAAGGTCGGACGAGGAAGCGCTCTCTGACCATAAATTAATAACTTGGGACGTTGAAACCGAAGCAAGCGCAAACGAGCAGCTAACTATATTTCCGCGGTTCTGTAATAAAAAAGCAAATTGGGAGCAATTTAAACTAAAATTTGGCGAAAGTATCCCTGTGCTCGGAAATGAGCTATTTAACTGCCAAGAGGCAGACGAAGTAGAAACACTCGCGAAAAAATTAAATGACGCTGTGGTAGACGCGTCGTCGTATTCCATGCCGCAAAAGAGAACATTTAAAGACAGCGTACCCTGGTGGACCCGGGAATTAACCACCAAGCGGGCAGAAACGCGTAACCTAAGGCGCCACTATCAACGCGCCTCGGGAGATATAAGAAAACAACGGAGAATAGAATATAATCAAAGTTACCGCGATATAAAATATAAATAAAAGAAACGCGAACGAATAAATTTAAAGAATTCTGCACGCGAAACTCAGAGAAAGAACCCTGGAGAACCGCATACCGCGTAATTAAAGGAAAACACCGAAAAATCGCGCTCAGTAATATAAAGAAAACAAATGGCGAATACACGGAAGGTTTTAAAACCACAGCGGAATATTTACTAGAGAAATTTTTCCCAAGTGCCGATAAGGCAATCCTAGTTCACGAGGTCGTCGGGGCTCTTAGGTAAAAGCGTCGAGGGCGTACAGGACCACCTCCACGGAGGCGGTCCTGGTGATCAGTAGGACTCTCCCTATCAAATATGTCGTTAGGGAGATTAAAGATAGGCGATTAATAAATATAGGAAAAAGGCGCGAAATTATCGAAGATCTTAATCTTGGTAATAGGGAAATTGCAAGAAAGCACCCGGCTGATATTAGAGGAATCGAGTTTGTCGAAGGTGATGAGGACGCGATGGGTATCAGAATTTATACGGACGGTTCACGTATAGACGATGGGCAAGCAGGTGCGGCGTTAGTCGTGTATAAGCAGGAAAGGGAGGTGTTTCGGTTTCAAACCAAACTCGCGAACTGGAGCACAATTTTCCAGTGCGAATTAGTAGCCATACGAGAGGATATCGATTACGTAATAAACCATACGGGCAGAGACGAGTATTATATAATCAGCGATAGTAAATCGCCGCTGACGGCTTTAACAAACATTAACACCTCGACAGACTTCCAAGCGGACGTCTGGGGGATAGCGCGTACGGCGCTCGAGTTTCGACGTTTAAAGTTCTGTTGGGTCAGGTCGCACAATGGTAACGTAGGAAACGATAGGGCTGATAAATTAGATAAAGAGGCCGCGACGGGAGACTTTCGAATATCACATTCGTCGATACCAAAGTCTTTGATTAAAAGAAAGCTGCGTGAAAAGTCAATCCGACAATGGAAAGAGAGGTGGAACAACGCTGCCACGGGCAGGTTGACTCACAAATTCATACCGAGCTTAGAAGCTAGAGGCAAGATCGAGGTAAAACTCGATCATAAAATGGTTCAGTTGATAACAGAGCACGGCGCTCTGAAAGCGTATTTACATAGGTTCGGGTTAACCAACAACGACCGCTGTGAATGCGGTGAGGGCGCAGAAAGCGCAGAGCACGTGCTCTTCGACTGCCCGTTTGAAGCGGCAAATCGAGGGTTGGCTGATACGAAATTAGCTATCGTAGGTCTAGCATGGCCAAAGAGCCTAGAGGAAGTCGGGGAGGTGGCTAACCAGAAGGCTTTCTGGACAGCCTTGAAAGAGTTCGCAGGAAGGGTTGCGAGATTAGACGGTGATAATCGTGTGTAAGTCGGGAGGGGATGGTGCGAGGATTAAAAATTATAGATTTCGACCTGGCGTGATTTTGACATGATAAGAGCATGATAACCAAAACCTACAAAAAAAAACAAAAAAAGGGGAAAAAGAAAGAAAGAAACCAATAATAATAATAATTAAATAAGTATACCCAAAACTCTAATATGCACGACAAACACACCACTGAAACATACACTGTTCAACCTTTTACGCGCGGAAAATCGGGAATAAACGAAACAAATAAATAACAACAAACTAAATCAACAAACCTCATTAATTTAAATAAGTGTAATAAATAAAGAAATAATAAAATAGAGTGAAACCGCGCATCCACCCAGGACTTAAAAGTGAAGTGATGGTGATTGTGATCCCCCCCGAACTTTTAGTGCATATCCACCAGGACTTTAACAGTGCATATTCAACTCCCCCATAAAAGTAGAAAACCGATAGATGTAGGTAGACGACCAGATCTTCGGATGTTGGAGAAATTTATATTGGAGGTAAGAATAAAATTGTGGCGGCTGTACTCGCACGAGCATTGATTTGTGATTTTAAACAGATTTTGAAATAATCAAACAAGCGCGTTTTTTGTGTAATGGCCCTAGTCGATATAATGCTTATGCGAGTGCACCTGATAATGTATTTGCTTTTGCTAATATATGCACTGTTACATGCTTTTGCTTATTCAGATATTTATTTATATATTTATATTATATTTATATTTATTTTTACACTTATATTTTTGCCTGCATTGTATTGCTCTGTGGCTTGGTTTAATTCGTTTGACGTTCTGTCGCCAATTTTTGGTCGCAGTATATATAGAAAAGAAGATTGTATATATAATATGTCAGTTGGGGAATGATAAGGAACGTTAGGGACAAATTTAGGATAAAATACTTAGATCAGGGAGGACGAATTTGTAAATTTACAAAGCAGGCAAAATAGCTGGATTCACTATTAATACTTTTGGCAATTGCTTAGAAAATTTGAATCCATTTTAAATTAGCTAGCTAGATTTGGATAGTTTTAAGTCGACCCTTCAGGTCGCACTGGTAAGCAGAGCCCTCTCATTTTTGCTTGTGTCTTGTTGATCGGGCACACTCCAAAGTCAACGCTAGGGATACCATTATTTAAACCCTGTTTTTAGTTTTTGTTTCAGTTTGTTAGATTTTTATTTAGAATTTTATTTAGGGTGGATTATGAAGTTAGAATTAATAAGAAGCACGTTTATTTTTCGCGTTTAAACCCAATGTAGTATCTCCGGGTGGAGCATTGGGGACGTGGCCGCAAGTACAGCGGCCCTAATTCAAATTATAATGTCGTTTGTTTGCAGTTCACAAAACAATCTAAAGCTAACTCTGGATAAACTTGAACCCGATATAACCTTTGGAGAGAGGCAGTTCATGCCTCTAACAAGTTTAAAACATAATGAATTTCTTTCTATCAATTTTCTATCATTTTCTGTAAAAATGAAAGACATCCTTCTTTAAAATTTGACCTTACGGTATCTGATGCTTTACTTTCATTAAGGCTGCGTTTTGCTGCAAAACCAATGTTCACATCAGTAATTGGTAAAGACTACATTTCTGGACGATATCAACATATATTAACTTCATTGCAGTACTGTTCTTCTCTAAAACACAATTTTTAATAAATTTTTTCAGTAAGCCATGAAGCATGTTTCCCTACAGCAAGGATGCCATTGGCTTACCAACCAGAAATCTCATTAAGAAATCCTGGACTCTTGATGCCACTGAAATAAAGAAACTTAATTTTGCTTTTAAAAGCTGGAACTGGTTTAAGGAATGGAAAGAAAGCCTAATTTTTTCTAGCAGGCTATATTTTTTAAGTGAAGAAACGGAAAACATATTATTAAAGTAATTTTCTTTACTTTAGAAAATTTTCCAGACACACCACAGAAATGCAAATTTCCTTGGCATTTCCCCGACTTTTCCAGTTCGAATAAACTTCCCAGACTTTTACAGGTTATCCATGTTTTCCATATGGGTAGATATCCTGGCGCTCGCTCTTCTTACGTTAGTAGTTAATTTTTGTTCGAATGAGATTTTGTGTCTGTTCAGTTGACTATAGGTCTAATCAGGAATATTGTTCTTGAACATCTTGACAGTTTCGCATTTCCTGCCCAAATTTTTTGCCATCATTCCTATGTCCATGAGACAAGGGGAATCCCCAGTCTGCACATTTTGAGGTCGATTTAAGGGTTGATAATTCCTCGTATTTCAGCAAAAATTGTTAGGCGACCTGGTCTTCTTACATATTTTCCCGTATATTTATTGTAAAGCGTTTAGAAGGTGATGCTAAACAGTCTTGAAGATTCTCTAATTGGGCACACACCTTCCACCACTATGTGCAATGTGCCCTCTAACTTTTCAGGGGCATAGTTAAGGTATTTTCTACTACCCAATAGTCTTTTGGATACACGGGGCATTTTTGCAAAGAACAAACGAGAATTGTGGTACAATTATGAAATATCTCCCTATTTATTTCTTCTAAGAATAAAATACGGCAACATTCATAAGATAGGAAAATATTGATCATGCGATCAATGGTACCCCCCAGTTTGATCAAAGTTACCCAGTGAAATAAAAACATTTCTTCAAAAACTATTTACTTAAATTGAAACACTCCTTAATACATGACAAACTTGATATAAGTAGGACCATAATCAAAATGCAAACACTCACCTTTGCGAATATGAAGCACTCAGCTTAAATAAATGAAACAAAACACGTGCAAATGAAATGAAAATATTTGTGAACATATACGTGCAGCTACGACGCTCGGCGTGTCTCGACTAGTTGGTGCGATTAATAAGTCGACGGGTCGCACAATTTCAAGGTCATACTAGGGAAGGTGGCGGGGTAATTGCGAATCAAGTGTTGTGCGAAGTTTCGATCACAGTATACCCCGTATTTCAAGTATCCCCATGTTACGGTACGCATACCTTCGCACATCGAAAACCTGAACAAGATTTTCTTCATTTTAGCCATTATGGCGACTCTGATAGACCTAATCAACGTACGCTGGTAAGGGGAACGTTATAAAGTCTCATGACAATGTGTCATAGATAAAAAACCCACGTGCATGTATAATCGGCAAGTCTCTCTTGATAGAGAAATTCCACAAAACAGATATAAAATGTTTTCCCACCATAAAAAGTGTAAAAATAAAATCGCGAGTACATTTGGAACAAGATACCCTCTATGTACAATATTTTCATTTCCTATGTTCAGTGATACTTAAGCAATATTGTGGAAAAAATAAGTATCTACACGTCAAGAAGGCCTAAAGCTGCACTCTCTTAAGCTAGCTACAGTGAAAATGCGAAAAAAGCAAACCACACCAATTATAAACCTCGTTATGTAAAGCAAAATACCTCTACGCTGTTTATACCGGATCGTTACGTATTCACCTGAAAATAATACAATGCAATTTGGCAACCGTGTATTAAAAGATATCTAACGAAAGTACTTACGGTCAGGTTTTTGCTTGTGGATTGTATCATACATTTTCCTATACCATTTGGACTGATTCGCTTCTTTCACTTCCTGAAAACAGATATAACCAGTTTAGTCAACGTGCAAATATATCAGCTGTTAATTGATTACATTTTCCAAAAACTTCTACATTACACTGGAGAAATTAAAAGTTTCTAACAAAATACAAAAAATGGAGTAGTTTATCTGACTTGGTAACTAATTTTTAAAAAAAGAGCGCTACTTGTGCCTACCTCCTCAAGAACGATACAGTAATATATATATATATATATATATATATATATATATATATATATTATAATGGTTTTAAAAGATCACAAATAAATATAAAAAGAAACAATTTCAAATACCCTGTATAAAGGAACAGAAATTACGTGCAAAATTTATATTAGTTAATTCATTTTTAAGTATCAGGTATTAACGAAATTCTATAAATAATTAATGAATTTAGTAGGTTTGCAAATGGTAGAAGCCAATGCCATTAATTTATTAATTAATTTGAATTTAATTGAACGATTATTGAAGTATAATATGCATAAAAACGTGTAAAAACCCAAGGATACCAAGATGAAACGCGTTGCTATCTGACAAATATATCAGTGGGGTAGAAATACGCCGAACTCTAAATCGTGGAAGTGTTATTTAAAATGTTACGATTGAACACCTGCGTATTTTCTAAATGTCAAGTTCTATTTAATTTGTAGATAATGAACAAATTATTCTAAGGAGTGCTCAAACGGTCGGATGTTTTAGCATGAAATGCTAATGAAAAAGTCCACGTGTAGTAGACAGCGCACAAACAAGAATATTGATTTTCTACCACTCAAACCGAGTTAAAAAGAGACGTCGAAAACGTATAAGCATGAGACCACAATAGTATAGGAGGGATTTGAGAAACGTCATTCGGTCTACGATTGGTCGATATGTTTAGTTTGACTTGATATAAACACGAGGATAGAGTAGCGTAATTTTCTTAAAATATTATAATAAGGTACTGAAATTCGCGGATTTGAAAATGGGGTTGAGTGCAAAATTGTGGGAATGTGTTGTTGTGAGCAGGGGATTTCGGATACATGTGGCCAGGAGAGGTTACATTGGAAAGATATAAATAGTTTAGGAGAATATTATTAAAGCCCTTATTATTTTGATCGTCCCAAAAGCACGTATGAAAGTTAACACGAGTTGTAAGTATTGTAAAATCATTTAAATTGTATTGCTTAGTGGTAGCCTCTTAATTAAAAACGCGGTTAGTGTGCCGAGATTGCAATTTTTATTGAGGTATCACCTATAATTTTTTATCAACTCGTGTCGGGACATTAAGTAACGTAGATTACTGTGAAAGAAGTATAATTGAAATGAAATTTGGAATTTGGTTACACCGAGAAGGCGGCGTTGGCGGATCAATTTAGATGGAGTTCGTCTAGTAATAGCGAGAAACGACCTGCAGACCAGGTAGAAAAATACATGGCATCATCCACAAGAGCAGAGATCTTCTAGAAATTTCCAGGTAACGATTTAAAATTGTGATTCCTATAAACTGTAAATATTGGGGTGGCGTATGAGAGTGTTTTCCAAGGTAGTGTGAATTATTTGCGTATTGAACAGAATATGTGTAAATAACTTTATTACAGTATTCAACTAGAAATTGAAGGTGTCTAGAAAGCTTTTAAACGTTCCATCAGAACGTGAAATTTCTGTGAAGAGTACATGGCTTTGTTTTTTTAATTTTAAGAGTATGCAAAGTAGAAGGGCATACATTATGCAGAATTAGTTGGGTTATTATGAGCTCACCCACAGTTTACTTAGATTATTAAAATAAATAAATAAATTATAATGAAGGAATATTAGAGAAGGTATTATTCAAGGTCCATTTACTCCGAGTACATTTTATGTGTTTGATGATTTAAAAAGGTAAATACAGGACATTACAAAATAAGAGTTACTGAAGTGTAACGTGAACAATAAAATATGGACAGTGTTGAATTGCATTTGTAAATAGGAATAAATAAAAGATTGTATGTTGGTAGTATTTTGTGGTTTTATTGGGAGTGTGCGTGAATGATAGAATTTGAGAGTGAATATAGATATCCAAAAGGAGGTCCAAATGAGCTAGCCGGAAGCAGTTGAAGAAGGCCATTTAACCGAGGAAGAGAGGAAAACGGGTAAGAAATTTTTTTTTGTATTATTTAATTTTTGAATTTTCGAATTTTGAAAATTTTATATAATTTTCGAAAATATTTTTGTTGGTGAGGATTTTACCCGAGTTCCACGGCAATATATATATATATATATATATATATATATATATGAATCTTTTTTAAGTATTTACTTAGTTACCAATTGTTATGTACAGTTTTGGTTCCCGAAAATCTAGCTCGTAGTTCATAGAAAAACTCCCTACATTTGATTTTCCAATATTCCACCCGAAGGTACTACATTTTGAATTTTGCCGAATCTTTGCTATTCCGAGCAAGAGTGTTACGATCCCGTCTGGCACTACGACGTTGGAGCTAAACAGTTCCAAATCGGTAAGGTTACTGGCTCAAGTGGATGAGGAGTAGGTCTGGTACAAATCGCAGCCTTCGTAGCTCGACAGCGCTGGACCATAACTAGTAGTGACCGACCAAGACAAAAAAATAAGAATCGTTTCTAAGACGACAAAATTGGATGAGCATGATTGTTGAGTACATAAAAATACTCAGAGGAGAAAAGCGGGAGTATAACCAAACAGATTAAACAAATGCGGCCTTCAATATTTTTACTTGATGTCCAGTTAGAACGGTAAAGATTCTTTGATCCAGAACACATTACTACACTCGAAAAATATAAAGCGGTGAGGTAGTCCTATACGGGGACTGACGTCCGAAACAGAAACTTATTGTCCAACCGGTGACAATAGAGTGTGTTAGGCCGCGCAGTCACCAAACATATGGCGAACAAGATAGAACATTGAAGGCGAAACGCGACCGGGTTTATCAAATTTAAATAAAAGAACAGATATTACCATTAACAAATAAACTTAAATTTTATAGTAATAATATAAAGAAACTAAATGAATATATATAGGGTTGGACGGAGCATACCGCCCACCAAAATGGAAACGTTTTAATTTCCATCTAGGGGGAGGAAGCAGAGTTTAACCACAGGACGCCTAAACTCATCACGCGCCGCTCTAACGGTGGCAACGCGGACAATTCCGTCGGCTGCAGGATGCCCAGACATAATACGCCCAAGTGACCACTGAAGAGGAGAATCGGCTTTAATTAGAATTAAATCTTCCGATTGAATATTATTTTTGGCTACATGCAAGTTGGATTTTACTTGAAGGGTATGCAAGTATTCCCGGGACCAGTGCGCCCAAAACTCCTGGTAGATACGTTGCAATAATTGTCATCGAGACAAACGATTTTAAGACAGTGCCGTCAGTGCGGGACTAGGCGGGGCGGAAAGAACGGAAAGGGTCAAAAATTGATCTGGCGTTAAATAACTAAAGTCGTTAGGATCATTACTAACTGGGGTCAGAAGGGGCCAATTGAGGACAGCTTCAATTTGGATGAAAACGGTTGACAACTCCCCAAAGGTTAGAACTTGCTCTCCTACAACACGAAGTAGCAGGATCTTGACAGATTTGACGCCACCGTCCCAAAGACCCCCAAAGTGGGGCGCGAAAGGTGGGTTAAAATGCCAAGTAATTAGTTCTTGGGAAGCTGCGGCTTTAGCAAAGGAAACCAGTTGGCGATGGGCACTGACAGAGTTTGTACCACAGTCGTTGTACAAATATTCCCACCGACCTCGCCAAGCAAGAAACCGACAAAACGCGGCCAAAAAGACGTCAGCGGTTAAATCGAAAACTAGCTCCAGGTGAAGGGCCTTGATACACATACAAATAAAAATGCAGAGGTAGGCTTTTAAAATTTTGGCGCCGCGGATTCGGCTCAAGGTTATTGTAAACGAGCCGTAGAAGTGCACGCCGGCATGCAAAAATAATTTAACTTAAATTATTCTAGCAGATGGAAGATTGCCCATGGGGGCTGAAAAGACTTGGGATGTGTTTTCCAACAAGGAATACAAGAGCGAAGTACCCGGTGAATAGATCTTCTCGCAGAAACTATCCAAAATCTTTGGCTTATAAGGAATTGCGATGTATGATTACCTGCGTGATAATATTTGTGACGAATGTACTGAATATACAGATCCGGGAAACGGCTCTTACTGGGTAATTAAGCGGGGAATCGTTTATCGTAAGAAATAGAGGCGTAACTTAACCGTCCACCTACACAAAGCACGTCATTTAAAAGAAAAGGGGATAATTTTCTGAAACCTTTTAGCAAGTGGGGACCCGGATTGAAGGACCCGGATCTCAACCGTAAAAGATGCATCTTGGGTACGTTTAACAAGGCATTCCAAAACGATCTCAAACTAATGAACGGATACAAATCGAGTACGGTTAGTTAAAAGATGTCTGACATTATTAATAAAGCGGAAGATATAAGCGGTTATACGAACGACAGAAAGAAAAGAAGACTGATTTTTAAGTAGGGCATCCAATACATTCCAGGACAAAGTAGTAGTTAGTGTAAAGAATCGTTCTTCACTAAGTACCTGTTGCGGTTCCAGAAAACACAAACGTGGAACATGATTTATTTCTTGAAAATGTACTAAAATGGGTAAAGTCGCCCACCATAACGAACATTGGTGCAACTCGGCAGGTAACGAACCACGCGACCCAACGTCAGCGGGATTATCGTTAGAAGGCACGTGAAGCCACATGGCGTTAGAAGTTTTATCTTGGATATAGGCTACTCTGTTGGTCGCGAGGGTCTTCCATCGTTGGGGCGGATCAACAGTAGATTCTATTAAAGATGAGATGAGAAGAAAACACATTCAGAACAAAATCTAGTGATTTAACAGATAAGGCAGCGGCTATCAATTCTAACCTTGGCAGGAAAAGGGGTCGTAATGAAGCTACTTTAGATTTCGCACATACCAAACGAACTATAGGTTCTTTAAAACCGTTAAGAAAACGAAAATAAACGACGGCGCAGTAGCCGCGTTCCGAAGTGTCCCCAAAACAATGTACCTCACACGAATCGTAGTGAGAACGGACTAGAAGGCGCTGTAAGAAAAAATCTGCGAGAAGAGGAAGGTTCTCAACATATCTTTCCCATACACGACAAAACTCCGGCGGTGAACGGACATCCTAATCTAGTTTGAGAGTCCAAAGACGTTGGAGGAAATGTTTTATTAAAAAGGAAAGAGGGGAGAGAATTCCTAACGAGTCAAAAATGCGGGGTAAATTAGAAAGAATATTACGTCTTGTACAAGGAGTATGTATAGGGTTGACCACGAAAAGGAAATTATCTGAAGGGGGGTTCCACTGGAGACCCAAAACTTTTACGGTAGAATCAGAAGGATTCTCAAAGCAATGCATTTGCAAACATCGATGAGGGGCGAGAACGTCGTTAAGCAAATTGGGATCATTACTAGACCACTTGTGCAGGTCGAAGCCACCTCGTTTTAAAAGGGCTACAAGCTGCTCTGTTAAATCCAAGGCGGATTAGAAAGTATCTCAACCTGTCACTACGTCATTAATATAGGTATGATGACGAAGAGCGAAAGCGGCTAGAGAAAACGGTCCACCTCAAACCGCCTCAAACCTTGAACAAAACTGTCTGTAGATAGGGACATTACGCACTCTAAATGTACGGCTCTATACACCGCACACGTGAATAGACAAATCCATGCCTTTGATCGATCGTTTAGAAAGACAGGACCCGCTAAATCTACTCCTGTTATCTCAAACGTACATGTGTCTCGTACCCTATTTAACGGTAACGGCGATGGTTCGGCTTCAAAATGCTTTACGCGGTAACGCTTACAGCGTGTACATCTTGATATTACACTTCTAAGTTGCCTTCTACCCCCAAGAATTCAATAATGTTCTCGCAATAAACTCGCAAGACCCTGCACACCGACATGACTATGTGACATATGGCAGTCGTGAATCAACCGTTCCACTACCGAATGACTACCCGGCAAAACTATGGGAACTATGGGAATCTTTAAAATCGTCTCTTTCTGAAACGTGACTCCGCAGTCGAATCACATTATTTTCGTCTAAGAACGGTTGTAGTGTCACTATCTTGGTATCAGTTAGTCCTTTAAAGGATTCATTTTGAATTAGTCGCAACAGTCGCATCTCTGCGTTTTGAAATTCTTCGACTGATAGTTCTTTGGCAGACAGCACGTCAATTTTAATCAAAGGTCGTTTTTGACAGTTACGTATAAAACGACAGATCCACCCAATCAGCCTCACAATTTGTCGATATTTTGAAAAATAGCGCTGATACCATAAAGTAACCTCTGTTGACACTGACGTAATTACAAGCTTCCGTTTCTCGCTATTTATCTCTTCTTCGTCATAATGCAGATGGTGGTCAAGCACAACATTTGGAAAATGGTAGAGCCACTCGGGGCCCTCCCACCATTTAGATTCCAATAAACATTTCGGAGAACAACCTCGCGACGGTAGATCAGCAGGATTCAATAAACTGGAAATGTGTCGCCACGACTTAGCAGGTGTTCCATACAAAAGTAGCCCAATTATATTCTTGTTGTATCCATGAAAGTACTGTTGTAAAATCACTCCAAAAATAGCATTCGGTTTCTACCTCATAATTTTCTCGAACGCTTTTCCATAAACGTGCTGCAATCGTTGCCGCTAACAATTCTAATCGTGGAATGGTCATCCTTTTAAGAGGTGCTATTCTTGATTTAGCAGATACCATTTGAACAAAAACTTTGCCACTCATTTCAAATCTAATAAAAATCACAGCCGCATAGGCATCGCTGCTGGCATCATAAAATACATGAAAACTTATATTTTTGGCTTCTTCTCGTGTGGCGTGAATGCATCTAGGTATCTCAATTTGTTTAAGGAATGAAAGTTCATCTACCCACGCGATAAAACTTTGTTTTATCTCAGATTCCACAGGAGCATCCCAACCTATTTGCTTTTCCCAAATCCGACGAAGTAAAATTTTTGGAAGCAGCGTGACTGGACACGTAAATCCAATGGGATCGAATATGCTTTGTACAAGGGAAAGAATTTGCCTCTTGGTACAACCCCCACTAAAATCTGCATATGATTCTACAAATTGACCACTTACTTTAAAAGAATCTTTATACGTATTCCAAATCAATCCAAGCACAGGCACTTCTGCTGACTTATCTTCCCCAAAACACGTGCTTTTCCAGCCTTGCAACTCAAACTGGGCTTCGGCCATGATTTGGGTCGATTCTCGAATAAACGTGTTAAGCTCTTCCTCGGTAGAGACACTAATCATACAATTATCTACGTAGAAACTGCCTTTCAATTTCTTTACGACGTCCTTCGAGTAGCTAGAACGTCCCATCATCCTTTCCAAGTGATATTGAATAGTCATTCCCAACAAAAACGGGCTGCAGCAAACTCCAAAAACTACTCTTCTATGCCGGTAAGTAAGCAGTTGACCATGTCGGTCAACCCACAAAAAACGCAGAAAATCTCGATCGTCAGTATGTAGGCTGATTTGTAAAAACGCCTTCTTTATATCTGCAACTACTCCCAATAGTGCAGTTCTAAAACGCATTAGGCATGCCTTGTATATTTTCGAATAGATTTGGTCCTTTTTCGAAACAAGCATTGAGAGAAGGTTGCTCCTTTTCATGAGCTGGAGCATCAAACACCGGTCGAATTTTGGTTGTGGCACTTGAACGTTTTATTACTGCACGATGTGGCAAGTAATGACCTGGGTTACGTATTTCGCTTCCTGGCACGATTTCTATTATAACCTCTTTTAACCATTGTTCAAACGTATCATGATATTCGGAAACAATTCCTTCGCTGTTTAGTTATTTTAACGTCGATTCAAGTCTCTTATTTGCCATAGCAAAGTTTGAAGGTAACGGTGGATGTCCATCCCGCCAAATTAAACGTACTTGGTACCTTCCGTCGTCATCGGTTTTAATAGTTTCTAGGAAATTCAAGATAACTGACTCTGCAAGTTCTTTCCTCGACTGTTTTTCAAACGGATCTGAAATTCCAAGCACATCTAACCTCCATAATTGTGAAATATCCAACTCTTTCACAAGCAAGGATGTAACCGTTATGACGGTCGAGCTTGTCCGACTCCGCCTCTTAGGGACTTTTCCCATAAGCGTCCAACCTAGTAACGTCTCAACGGCAACAGCTCCACACCACAAGAGGTGTCGTTTTCCGGTAACTAACTTACCAGCAACATCCGCACCAATCAACATTTCAATTTTATCAGAATCACGCACATCTGTTAGATGAATATTCATTGCTGCTAGTTCCTTCATCCAACTACCATCATACACGACAGAAACGTGGTCGCAGATAGTTGTTTGGTCAAACACTTCGAAACGACAAGCGTAACTTCCGTCTAAACTTACAACTCGTATATCGTACCAAGAGTGACTTTCCTTAGCAGAATGTGTGCCGCCGAAGAACGCATAAATAATCTCTTCTTTGCGTTTAACTGGATAACCCATTATTGTTGCTGTTGATGCAAGCACAAATGACAATTGGGAACTAGTATCTATTAACGCGCGTACTTCATGTTCTTGAGACCCATTTCTGATTTTACATCTTAGTGTTTGTAGGAAAACGTGGGTTGTAGTTTTTACCGTTAAAATATTTTCAACTTTCTCAGGTAATCTTTGTTCACTTTCTAGTGCCGATTTTTCGCAAGTTTCTTTAGGCAAATTGGGATACAACAAAACCAAATGTCGCTTACCGCAACAGTGACACCTCACCCGTGCACGGCACTTACGGCTAACATGCCCTGATTTGAGACATACAAAACAGGCACCTTTGGCTTTTAACACATTTAGTTTTTCCTCCAGTAACATTTTCTGAGCCTTAAAACAATCTCCGCTGCTGTGGACGCCTTCACAAAATAAACATTGCCCGACCTGCGTATTTACTAAATACGCAGCCGTCGAGACACTGTGCCCAGAGCCTTTAGATTTTGTTTTCTTGGAGCCTTCAGTACTAAAACTTTCTCCAAAACCTTCTGCCGCTATTCGTACGCGTTCTTCGCTTTCCACTTCAGTTTTTAAGAACTTCATGAGGCATTCCAACTTGCTGGTTGTTTCGTTACTTTCACTCGAAGTAAAATATGTTGAATGCTGCCAGACCCGCAGAAGGTCTTCTGGTAAACACGACTCAACCAGCGGATATAACATAGCCGCACACTTTTCGGTAGTAACACCCAGGGTCTCTAACGCCCTTAATTGAGTTTCGAACTTGTCATATAACCCAATCAAGGGAACGTCATCCTTCAAAAAGGATTTGTTTAGCGTTAATTTTAACAATTCCCGTACGTATCCTCTACTTGTAGTTTATCACGACCAAAGCGCGCTTTCAAGCTCTCGATTACCTTTTTGTAATTGTCTGCTACGGGAGGAAAACTTTCTACAAGCTCGCGAGCTCTTGATCGAGGTACTGTTGTCTGGATTAAGTAATGAAACTTGTCTTCCGCATCAATGTCACAATTGTCGTTGATCTTTTTAAATAGACTCCAAAATGGCAACCAATCACGAACATCTCCCCCGAATTTTTTGAGCTCAATTCGGGGTAGCTTAAGACTTGACAGTTGTACAGCTGAAGAGAGTTCGCCTTTGACAACAGATCTTGCTTCTTCGTGTACAATCGCATCGCTATAGCGTACGGATAAATTGGTAAATATCGCCAAATATTCATCAGATGAAGTTACTTCTTGTACAAGATCGTCCTCGTTTACGTCAGCTTCTAGCATCAGGTCGTAAATTTTACTGTCAACTTCCGTAAGGGAGCATTGTTTCTTCCGAAGCATGTCAAATGTTGCCTTCAAATCTTGTACGGACATAGTTTCTCGTGAAAATACCACGCAAAACCGACCTAGACTTCTTAAGTTTTCCATAAGGGATAGTACTTACTTCAGCTCTACTGATCGAGTTTTCGGTGACCTCCCTAGTTCGGAGTAGCGATAGAAATTTCGAACAACTTTCACAAAGCGTCGTCCTGTCACGGTCGCCAAATGTTCCACCAGCAAGACTAAACACAACCCGTGTTAGCTCTCTTAGTGCTCCAAAGTTGATCGCCGCTTTGTGTCGGGTTTGAAATAATCAATTAATGTTCTAAAGTTTTATTTTGATACCATACAAATTTTGTACATGACATCTATCAAAATCAACAACTACTACTTTTTATTTTATTCTCCGCCTCCCTTAACAAATATAACTGTAATAACTAAACAAGGGTGTTGACGCGACAGAGGCATTAAAAACACGCGAAGCTTAATGCTAACACTGTTAAGTTTTATAACTCAGTGATGAGGTATATAATAAGAATAGTCAAATTGACCGTTATTAGGGATAGGTTGCATGTGTTGAAGATCGATGTATTCTTGAAGAAAATCTTTATATTGTTGATATACAAGGGACTGTTTGAGAAGGCGTCGTTCTAAGGAAAGAAATCTTTGTGTTGCTAAATCGCGTCTTCCGGCAAACGTGGGAGCAGCATACTTAAAGGGCAAAGAAACTACATAATGGCCCTGATCTCTCCCCATATGAGTTTTTTTGAAAATAATTTTAGCTTTCTTTTCCGCTAATGAAAGCATTTCGACGTCGGGAAGTGATTCGACCTCCCAAAATTTGGAAACAATTTTTTCCAGGGAGGGCACTTGGTCCGTAGAGTAAAGTAAAGCGGTAACCTGCGGGGTGCTTGACGCGGGAATCGATCCCATCAAAATATATCCGAAAACAGTATTCATGCCTATATGGGAGTATGGTGTTCAACAGAAACACGATCATTTATTACAATTTCTGGAAATACATCGGCCCCTAGTAATAAATCTTTAGAAAACTGTGGGTCGGCTAACTGAATGTTTTGTAATGGCGGTAACTGGTTGACGTTGACGCAAGTAGTAGGCAGGTTTTCACAAACCTTAGGTAGCAATATTGCGTCAATGTTAAAAAATGATTCATTTTGTTCACTGGTTTAATAAAGACAGAAACAGCGCCGTGAGTAGCCACGGTCTGCATAGAGTAATGCTCATTAAGGGTAAGAGGTAACGGCATAGGTTTTAAACCTAAGCGTTTAACACATTGTTGAGTAATAAATGAAGTCACATTACCGGTATGCAACAAGCAGCGAAGCTTTTGAAAATTACCGAAGCGATCACGAACTTTAATTTGCGCAGTAGACAATAAAACCACCCATTTTTGGGGATTCGTGTTAAATAATACAACATTGGAATTATTGGAAGCAGAGGAGAAATGACTTACTGGTTGAAATTCGCAAGTACTCAAAGCGGGGAGAACAGATGACTTGCAAATATCTTGTTCCACGTTATCAGACGAGGTGGTATAAACTGTGGTAGAAACGCTACTTTTTGAAAGCGATTCTAATGGGGTATTAAAATTTAACGAGGTATGATGCCGCTGGCGACAGGTGCGACAAGTCATAATCGATTTACACTTGGATTTACACACGCGAGTGAATAATGACTTTCAGTTAAATCAAAATTGTTAATGACGAGTAAAGCCAACTTTGCAGAAGTGATTTTAAATACATGAATTTGTCTCTTGGCGACAATTCCGGGTTAGTATGTATGAGCCAGTCGTATAAATCAATGAAACCTCTGAACATGGAAAAATCGCTCACAAAGGAGGGGACCTGCAACGAAGGTAAATTTATTTTTGATTTTGGGTGAGCGGCAGAAACAATAGCGGTAGGTTCTGGCGGTTTAGATTAAAAAGGTTTCATTTTGATTGACTTGATTAAATAAAAGGAACGATGAAATGCTTTTCTGATTTTATCTTCAACCTCAAACAAATCTTCCGCGTTTCATCCGTGGCGATCAAGAAGATAATGTTATTGTGACTTTGATAGAAGGCGTCTTCTAATTTAACCATATGCTCAAGATGCGATTTAAATAAGATACGGTATTCGACATTAGAAACGGCCGATTGCGCGATTTCTTGTATATCTTGCAAACTTTAAATCTGCGTGTATCGTGAAAATGTCTACTTTTTAAGTTTCTCTACCATTTTAAATAATAACTAAGCACAAATTTTTGTAAAACTTTTATAGAAAATTAGTACTCTAAAATACTTTTAAGCTTTATCAATTTAGGCATAAATTAAATAATCGTAGGTTAAATGTTAATAGATGTAAATACAAACAAAGTAATGAACTTTGTATCAAACACGATAACTAATGGGAATGAATGCAATTCAGGTAATATAACATTTGTATTATCAATGCAATATGTTTGATAACACAAACTTGACCTCAGGTAAATGATTAATAAGTATGTTTTAAATTATAGTACCAATATCTGCAACTGGTAATATCTGACTCGACAAAGATCAAAATTGGAATGTTGAGTACATAAAAAGATACTCAGGAGTGAAAAGAGGGAGTATAACCAAACAGATATTAAACAAATGCGGCCTTCATTATTCTTACCTGATGTCCAGTTAGAGCGGTGAAGATTCTTGGATCCAGAACACTTATAACTACACTCGAAAAATAATATAAAGCAGCGAGGTAGTCCTATACGGAGACTGACTTCCGAAACAGGAACTTATTGTCCAAGCGGTGACATAAGAGTGCGTTAGGCCGCGCAGTTACCAAACATATGGCGAACAAGATAAAACATTGAAAGTGAAACGCGACCGAGTTTATCAAATTTAAATAAAAGAACAGATATTACCATTAACAAATAAACTTAAATTTTATAGTAATAATATAAAGAAACTAAATGAATATATACAGGGTTGGACGGAACCTACCGCCTACCAAAATGGAAACATTTTAATTTCCATCTAGGGGAGGAGGCAGAGTCTAACCACAGGACGCCTAAACTCACCATGCGCTGCTTTAACGGTGGCAACGCTGGCAATTCCGTCGGCTTCAGGATGCCCAGACAGAATACGCCCAAGTGACCACTAAAGAGGAGAATCGGCTTTAATTAGAACTAAGTCTTCCTGTTGAATATTATTTTTGGCTACATGTAAGTTGGATTTTACTTGAAGGGTATGCAAGTATTCCCGGGACCAGCGCGCCCAAAAGTCCTGGTAGATACGTTGCAATAATTGTCATCGAGACAAACGATTTTAAGACAGTGCCGTCAGTGCGGGACCAGGCGGGGCGGAAAGAACGGAAAGGGTCAAAAAATGATCCGGCGTTAAGTTAAACAACTAAAGTCGTTAGGATCATTACTAACTGGGGTCAGAGGGCGCGAATTGAGAACAGCTTCAATTTGGATGAAAACGGTTGACAACTCTTCAAAGGTTTTAACTTGCTCTCCTACAACACGAAATAGCAAGATCTTGACGGATTTGACGCCAGCTTCCCAAAGACCCCCAAAATGGGGCGCGAAAGGTGGGTTAAAATGCCAAGTAATTAGTTCTTGGGAAGCTGCGGCTTTAGCAAAGGAAACCAGTTGGCGATGGGCACTGACAGAGTTTGTATCACAGTCGTTGTACAAATATTCCCACCGACCTCGACGAGCAAGAAACCGACGAAACGCGGCCAAAATGACGTCAGCGGTTAAATCGAAAACTAGCTCCAGGTGAAGGACCTTGATACACATACAAATAAAAATGCAGAGGTAGGTTTTTAAAGTTTTGGCGCCGCGGATTCGGCTCATGGTTATTGTAAATGGCCGCCGAAGTCCACGCAGGTATGTAAAAATGGTTAACCGCCTTCCTGGTTCTTTAATGATTCGTAGTCCACGTCCAAGGGGGCCTTTAAGGACGACTGCCATGTTGATATTACGGCCAGTTTTAGCATGTGCATAATTTTTGAGTATGACAAACACCGGAAATAAAATTCTTAGTGTGTACTGTCGCTTTGAAAAACTTATAATGCGGTATGGTGGTGTTGTATTTGCGTATTCCAACAGAACCGCATTCGGAGAACTTGTTAATTTATTACTATACCATAATATAAAACGCTTTATTACAAAGCAAAATAACGTTAAAGCAGGATCTTTAACGAGATAAAATCAATATAACGCTAGCGTCTGGTTAATGATGATTTTGGGTTTGACGTAGTGCTTTCTGAATTAAATCCAGCTAAGTACCAAGATTGCTTGAGTCTAAATACTGGTTATTCAAACACAAGCTATATCCAAGTACTTTCTTTTTAAAATAAAAAATCTCACATATTAAGCATTTTAACTAAATAGGTAAAAGTATTCCAAAGTCCAAAGCATTTTAGATCACTTAAGAACTCGGACAAAAGACATAAGAATACACAAGAATATATTCTATAAGCAACGAAATGTGTAACAAACAACCAATTACTTACACTCCGTAATCCAAGTGGCACTCCATCACTAGTTGTCGGCCCAATACCAATTTCGTACCTCTTCTGACTTAAATCTGTCATTTTAGCACCTCTTTCTGTATCCAATTCAGATGCGTATTCGTTTTTGACTTGATACACTATAATTAATGATGCTATTTGAAAGTGTTATTAACGCGAATAAAACCATACCAACTTCCCCAGGTTTCCTTAAAGCAGGCCTTTCATCTTGATTTCTTAGGGAATGAAGGGAATCTGTATGTTGGACATACGAAGCTGCTTTTGGCAGTTGTCCTTCTAAAACAAAGAAGAGACGTATAGCAAGAAATTAAAATTAGAATATTGCGACGTTATCATAAATTCATGTAAATACCATCACTAACAAAATACTCTGACCAAGAAGCAGAACACGTACTGTAACGCTTCGGTGTTACGTTAAATAAAAAGCGGATGCAAAAACAGATTAATCTCAAACGAACAAACTTACTACTGATATATCCTGTATATTCTGATTTCGTATACAAGGGTTTTAATCTGTTTTGTATACATAGGGAAATCATATACAAAAAGAAACTGACAAATATTGACTCCCGTAATTATTTTATAGAGAAATGGTAAGGGGGTAATTTGTTAAGAATGAATTGCTGCTTTGCTACTATGCTTACATTTTAAGTACATTAAGCCACTTTCCATTCCGAATGGACCTGCACCTTGAGGATTTTAACCGCCTGGTAAAAAGTTCAAAATCCTTAGTATCTATGAAATTACTCAACAATCTGATGTGTTAAGCAGTAGATCTTTTTCTTTAATACAAACCTACCACCTCATAACACAAAAACCTACATAAGGCCGTGCAGACGCGCGGTCTCGGCGACGCTTTATCAAAGACGATGATTTCCACTGAAAATCACAACAACAACAACAACAACGCATCTCCGTGAACAATTTTTTGACATACTTCAATGTAGTTTTTTTACGACGACTACACATTAAATTGTATTTACTGGATGTCGGCGAATCTGTAGATTGCATTGGTTAAACGTGGTCGATTTTTTTAGTTAGAACGTTTTAGCTGTACTTCTCATCGGCCTATGTGGTTCAATGTAGGGCTGGCAAAATTCGAAAAAGTTGTATTCGATTAATCGAATTTTGCAGTATTCGCAAACCGATTAAACCGATTAATCGATTTTCTATCGAATATTCGGTTAATCGAATATTCGATTAATCGATTAATCGATTAATCGATTAATCGATTAATCGGTTAATCGATTATTCGATTAATTGATTATTCGATTAATCGATTAACCGATTAGTTCATTAATCGGTTAGTCAATCAATTGTATGGTTGTCTAGATAGTCTATTAATCGACTAACCGTTTAATCGACTAATCAACTAGTCAAACAAATTATTTCTAACCAAATAATCGTTTGTCTAATTAATTCACTATCGTGCGGGGTAGTCAATTACAAAATCTATCAAGTCGTGCTTCATTTTATTTTCAAGTATCCTCCATCCAATAGCAAGATCTTGTCCTGAACGTGTTCTATGTATGGTTGTAGTTTTGTCTTCCCTCACGTTATAGCTTGCACACATAGGAAAAAGAAAACTTGGGTTCTATATACGTAATACAAATAATACGGCTATAATTTAGTTAGGTATTATAAGTTCAAGTTAGAAAGAAACTTACAAAATAATTTTAAAATTATGAACTTGCAATTTAATATATCGTTTGTAATTTTGTGTACAGGTCCGGTTCCTGTACACAGGTCAGAGCACCCTAAGTTTTATTAGTTCTTGGAAAGTTTAGTTTAAAGTAGAATCGAGGGTCTTCCTTTGTATTATAAAACGGACATTGCTTCTTTTAGGATAGATCTTTTACAACATGTTTGTACTGTTATATTTTTAATTTTACTAGAACTTTCGTTCTGTAAGGACTTGCCTCTTAATAGAAATAAGAGCAAACCATTTTTCTTTTAAATGTATTTTATTTACCCATAATTTTCAATAGGTTTGTCCTATTGGTCGACTAATCGAATATTCGATTATTCGAATATTCGATTAATCAAATATTCGATTAATCGAATAAGCGATTTGTTAAAATTTAAAAACCGCGATTTTCGATTAATCGATTAATCGAATAATCGATTAATCGAATTTCTTTGCCAGCACTAGTTCAATGGTTAAGCTACTCGCTTAGCATGCGGGCGGTCAGGGCTCGAATCCCTGAGATTGGATAACCCTTTCTCCACTGCAAAATACTGGATCGAGACAATGAATGACCTTGAAGCGTACAAAAATGACCAGAATGAACTTCAAATTTTCTCATAAGAAAATGCATACAAAAATTGTATTTTTTTGCGCACGTTTGAAGGTAGCTATACTACTCGCAAATGGAAAATAAGAAACCATGGATAACAAAGGATATCCTGAATCTAATAGAAGAAAGACGAAAATACACAAATAGATCAGATCAAACAGGAAAACAAAGATACAAAGCCATAAAATGGGAAATTATTCGCAAGTGCAAGAAAGCTAAAGAACAATTGATTGATGAAATGTGCAAAGAGGTACAAACTAAGATGGAAATAGGAAAGACAGACGAAGCATACAAACAAACTAGAATGAATTTTAGGGATATAAAACCGTATAGCAAAATATAAGGGACGCGGAAGGAAACGTCATTATAGAAAATGTAGAAAAAGTGGATAGATATGGCAATAATATATAGGGAATTTATATGCAGGAAAGGAACTAACAGCATTAGAAGAAGAATCAGACATTGAAAATTATCACTTGGGATATCCCACCTATACTTAGAGATGAGTTTGAATTAGCATTAAAGGATCTGAAAAATGGTAAGGCACCGTGTACAAATAAGGTGCAAGCAGAAACTCTAAAAGCCACTGGACAAACTGTAACAGAACGACTCTTCCAACTTGTAAGCTATATGTATGAAACAGGCGATATACTCAAAGATTTCAAACGTAATATTGTAATCTATCTTTATATTTATTTCGTTTAGTTGTTTCAATTTCTATAGATGTCATAGGGTGGAGTACCTTAAATAAAGATATTGATTAGGGTGTTACGAGATAAGTACAGAACCACATTAATTTCTCTCAGAAGTTAGCCATAGATGTAGTTTTTTCGTGTTAAAAATAAATACTTCTGGATACTTCCGGACCAACTCTGAACTCTAACTTCAGCGGAATGAGACTAATAAGGGGGTCTTTATAAATACGGAAATGTCAGGAGCCACTAGACTCAAAGAATTAACATAGGCAAGACAGCGTCACTAAAAAGAGTGTAGGAACTTTTGTAACAATTATACACACATAAAGCACACAGGCTGAAATTGATAAGTTTGCATTATTATCTCAGAAAGACAAAGTAGTTATGCATTAAATATCAAATAGATCATAGATTGCATCCGAATAGGAAATATATCTTTATATCAATTATAATTGCCAAGTCACTTCTTAATAAATTGTTACGTTAGTAATTTAACAAAAGTCTGAAGAAGGAAATATATGTATATCTATTAAATTAAAGATTATTCTCTTGTTATTACAGGAATTTACAATTCTAATTTAAATTTTCTTTAAGTAATGTTAATTGAAGATGGAATTTATGTCAAGTTTTAGTGTTATATTAAAAATGTCAATTAATGTATTCAATAAAAGTTTTTTTATCGTACCATATTCAGATCTAAGTACGATGTACATATAATTATTAGTGGATCTTAAAAGATGTTAATTATTCCTTATAGCATAAAATTTTCAAATAGACACATGAGATCTTAGAATAGACTTCAAATAAATCAGGTGGGAAAGTGATTGTCACTTATATTTCTTGTAGAAAAATTCAGAGTAATAAAGCGTACATAAATGTTTTTGTAATTAACCAAGTTCTAACTATTGTGGAGGTTTTAATAATATTAATTTGTGGAATAAAATACTTCATATAAATAATTAAAAGGTTTGACTTACCGAGGACTACAGAATTATTTCATAATAACAACAAGAAAAATATTTTAACAAGCTATACAATTTCTCTTGATTAACGGCGTCCTCTTGTGATCGAAATATTTCAACAACGAAGCATCTACTTGAACAGCTATAATGTTGGCAACAAGCGAAATGGAATTTACGTCAAACCATCAATATCCGAATTTTTAATCAAAGACGGCTGAACCCATTATATCGTAGTATCTCTGTTTTACAGTAGTCAATTCGATTAAATTTTTAAGTTTGCATAGTGTTATAGGTCGTCCATAAATTAAATAAACAGCACAGATCGAATCATGGTAGTTGTGCTATAATAATTAAAATCATTTAAATGTATGTTAAACTGTTATATTTCACAAACTATGTTGTTCTATTTTCAACATTGTAGACAAGGACTCTGAAAGAACTATTTCTAAAAGGCTATGCGGAGGTCGCATTTGAACATGTTGATCAAGGCAGACATGTCTCTCACATGATAGCTGCAATATGACTGGCTGTTTAGATTACAGCGAGCGCTCAAAAGTGCACGTGGTGTTTGATTATATATATATATATATATATATATAATATATATATATATATATATTGCTGTGTTTTCATGTATTAGAATCGAGCCTCACGAATTGGGCGTCAAGAATGCTGTGATTCCACCAAAATCCGGGAACTACGGTTTTCAAATCGAGCCCCACAGATTGGGCGTCAAGAATGCTGTGAAACCTACAAAATTAACTGGTCCGTTAACTAGAAATGCTGTGATTCCGCCAAAATCCGGGAACTCCGGATTTCGAATCGTGGCCCACTGATTGTGCGTCAAGAATGCTGTGAATCCTACAAAAAGTTATGCATTACCTTAACTGTTCCGTTGACTTTCTTCTGTTAATCGCCTCTTTACTCTTTTCCGCCTCGGCTGCTCACCTAGTTAAAACTTTCATCCTCAATCATAAAAAAAACAAACACATTCCTATCACAAACACCAACGTTAACTCTATTTACATCAATATTCACAATACATTAAAATTTCAAAATTAAAATTCAGCATAAATTTCAGTATCAGAAAATTTCAAGATTAAATTTATTATCATTTTAATGTGCATCCAGAATTAACGTCCTTGTAGATGCCTACTAATTAATATAACAATATATGCAGACCTGAGTCTGAGTACAAAGGGAGCATCTTCCACCCCTTTACGTTAATTAACCAGGTTCGTCTAATTGAGCTCAAAGACATACCCAAATTTTCATCATAATCCAGAACATAAATACTAAATACCCCTTTCTACTTAAACAAGAAAATTTCACCTTAAAATTAAAATTTTGTTGTTAGTACAATTTCACTACTGTCCATTTTAAGTAAATCAATTATAAAGTTATTCAACACACACCAAAACATCAAAAATCGAACAACAAAGCATAAGTTACCTGAAGGTTAATGCACTCGTAGCCCCAATGTATATCGTCCTCTGTTAATCACACCAATCCAACTGGGTTATGTTTAGGTCCTCGTATTGCTGGCCGCCTTTAAAAATTTTCTACACTACCATTCATCTAAAGTTGTTTCAGTGCTTTTCCGGAACTCATTTGTGTATATCTGAAGCTTGTTTTGTGGATCCAGACACGTTTACGAATCATTTAATTATTAACACCCCGAAAATAGCAAAGAAATTCATACTTCTTTCACAAATATACGCCAAAACTGCCTACTTTTGTGTATCCATTTGTCGTTGCAAATTTGACTAATTGGTACAGTGATACTAAACATTATTACCTTGTATCTTCTTTTCTAAGTGCACTAAATTACATTCATTGTAGCACGTAAAGAACAAACTGTTTTAAATCACCAAAATATACGAGCAAACTGTTTAAATTATTCTATCACAATCGGAAAACTAAAAAGCACTGTTTAACGCATTGAATCAAATCGAAAATCTAAGAGAGCGAAACTCATATCAACCTGGGTATATATAGTGGTTAGCCCGTCTGTCGGTTTTGTCCTCAAAACAGCCAGTTTCTAGAATTTCGTATACTATGTTCCTATCTCGCCCGCCTGTGCGTCGGTTCTTATTAAATTTGCACTCGCACCAGTTAAATCTCAGAAATTTCGACACGGCTCGCAACGTCTGAGAATACCTAATTAAATTTTATACAGAAAACGTTGTTTCTACCTCTGATATTTGCATCTTGTTTTCAACCAATCGTGATCCTCGTGACGTTGCTCAAATCCCGCCTTTAATTATTAGTGTCTTTGCTTGACGCATTTTCTCTTTCCTTTTCTAACCTGTTCTTATTGGTGCAAATTGATATTCTTTATTATCGATTATTTCAGCCCACGTGTACTTGTGAAATAACCCACCTTATTAGCATTTCCCGTAAATATTAAGCAACGGTTTCTCCAACATTCTCTGTAACCATTTGTTATCTGCAAATTTTACGCAGAACATAAAACATTTAAAAATACGCTGGTGTTTAAACATAATACTTCTACGATCTGAATATTATTGGGTTTTAACTAGCTTTTATAGATATTATATGTTACTAATGGTTCCATTAACTCCAATTAAAAATAATACCCTTTAATTTTTAGTGACTCCTAATCAAATATTAATTATTATCTGTACATTTTGTTTAATACCGGTTACTTAAAATTGAGTAAATTAATATAAATTTTGCACGTAATTTCTATTTGTTTCTTTACTCGGAATAATTAAATTACACGTAGAGCATTTTAATACTGCTTCCTTTTTTTTATAGCAAGCGTCTTGTAAATAATTTAACTCCCTTATTTTAATGAAACGAATGAATTTTTATGCTTCACGGTTTTAATAACGCGTACCTTTTCCCAAAGCTTCTACACGGTGATTAAAATTATTTGATGTGATTATTTAATTTTCTACCCTGGTCTAAATATGAGTAATATATATATATATATATATATATATATATATATATACTGCTGTGATATACTCCTTTGAATGCGGGAACTGGGTCCTTTCAACAAAAAAAATTCTAGTCCCACCGATTGGGTGTCATAAACTGCTGTGATCCTGTTTTCGCCTCGGCTGCTCACCTAATTTTATAAACCTCCTCATTCATAAAATTAAACAACACATTCCTACCACAAACATCAACGTTAACTCTATTTACATCAATATTCAGAATACATTAAATTTTCAAATTAAATTTCAGCATAAAATTCAGTTTTAAAAAGAATTTCAAGATTAATTTTATTATCACTTTAACGTGCATCCAGAACTAAAGTCCTTGTTGGATGTCTACTAATTAATATAACAATAAAAGCAGACCGGAGTCTGAGTATAAAGGGAGCATCTACCACCCCTTTACGTTAATTAACCAAGTTCGTCTAATTGAGCTCAAAGACATACCCAAAGTTTCATCATAATTCAGAACATCAATACTAAATACCCCTTTCTACTTAAACAAGCAAATTTCATCTTAAAATTAAAATTTTATGGTTAGTACAATTTCACTAATGTCCATTTAAAGTAAATCAATTATAACGTTATTCAACACACACAAAAATGTCAAACAAAATAGTATAATAAAGTTATTCAACACACACCAAAATGTCAAACAAAATAGTATAATTTACCTGAAGGTTACTGTCCTCGTAGCTTTAATGTACATCGTCCCTTTAGTTAATCACACCATTCCAACAGGATTATATTTACGGATTCTAATTCTCAACGCTTTTAAAATTTTCTCCATCACCATTTATTTAAAGTTGTTTCTGGGCTTTTCCGGAACTCCTCTGTGTATATCTGACCCTTGTTTCGTGGATCCAGACACGTATTTGAACCATTTAATTATTAACACCCCCGAAAAATAGCAAAGAAATTCATACTTCTTTCACCAATATACGCCAAAACTGCCTACTGTAGTGTATACATTTGTCGTTGTAAATTTTGCTAATTGGTACAGTGATACTAAATTTTATTACCTTGTATCTAAGTGCACTGAAGTACATTCATGTTAGCACGTAAATAACAAACTATTTTGAATCACTAAAATATACGAGCAAACTTTAAATTATTTTATCAAACTAAAATGCACTGTTTAACATCTTCAATCAAGTCGCGGATGTAAGAGCTTTTAACGCATCGAATAGTCAAAAGTCTAAGAGAGCTTGTTTATATTCACCTCGGTATATATAGCAAAAGCCTGTCTGTCGGTCTGTTCCCCAAAACGGTAATTCTAAAGAATTTCTCATGCCATGTTCCCAGTCCGTCGCTCGCGCGTCGGTTTTACGAATTTTCACTCGCCCCATTTAAAACTCAGAAATTCTCACACGGCACGCAAACATGTCCGAGAAAAGCTAATTAATTTTGTACAGAAATTGTTGTTTCTACCTCTGATATTTGCATCCTATTTTCAACCAATTGTGACCCTCGTGACGTTGCTTAAATCACGCCTTTTACTATATGTGTCTTCGCTTGACGCATTTTCTCTTTCCTTTTCTAACCTGTTCGTATTGGTGCAAATTGATATTCTTTATTATCGATTATATTTTAGTCCATGTGGACTATCTGGGTTTAATAACCCCGTATCGCACCTTCTCGTGAATATTAAGCCACGGTTTCTTCAAGATTCTTTGAAACCATTTGTTATCTACACAATTTTCGCCGTACGTGATATTTAAACTACGCAGGTGTTCAAAATAATATTAATTCTCAGAGCTTTATTTTCTGGCATTATAATCTTGGATTTTCACACTTTTATGCTTATTATTAATAATGGTTTAATTAACTCCAATTAAAATTGACTTCTATCCTTTCATTTTTAGCGAATACAAGTTAAATATTAATTATTATGTGTACACTTTGTTTTACTACCGGTTACTTAAAATAGGGTTAATTAATATAAATTTTGCACGTAATTTCCATTTGTTTCTTACGTAGAGCTTGTTAATACTGTTTCTTTTGATGTAAAGCGTCTTGTCCATGATTTAAATCTCTTATTTTTACTGAAACTAATAAATTTTTATGCTTCACGGTTTTAATAACGCGTATTATTTAATAAAATTCCTTATACACGGTGATTAAAATTATTTGATGTGATTATTTAATTTTCTACCCTGGTCTAAATATGAGTAATATATATATATATTAATTTTTATATTTTCTTGACCATTTATATTATTTTTTGCAAAACTTTTCTTGGAACTGGTCATTAATAATTAATTTGAATGTTTTCTACATGTCAAATAAACACTTTTTTCTTGCTTTTTAACTTTTATTATTCATATGACGCGTTTCGGTTAAACAACCATTTTCAAATATGAAACCTATAAACTATCTCTAATTAAATAATGATTTTTTAAAATTAAATTGCATACATACCCTTTAATGCAAAGTCAAACTACTAAAACTTACAAACTAAATAAATTATTTCTAACAATGTAGGATAAGCAACAATACATCCTAATAATACTCTTTTGGGTATGTTTTTAATTTAAAACTTGCTTTCCTTGTCAATTTACAACTAACATTTAGATTAATAAAACTTTACAAAACTAATACCTTATCAGTGATAATGCTATTTAATTAAACATATGAATTTTTACATGCTTATGCTGATATACAGTGTGAGAGGATATTAATGTACGTGGTATTCAGATTATTTCTGTTGTATTAAATTGTGGTAAATATTTATAAACCCGTCTTGGTCTATTTTTGAGTTTATAGCTTTAGGGTTTTTTTGAATTTCTATTGTTTCAAGTATGTTTCTTTTGTTATCATTTATCAATTTTTCAATTGCGTGCGTTGCTAAGGCCGTACTTTTTTTATTATTAGTTTTTACAGTATATTTGTGTTCATAAACTCGTTTATGGAGGTATTGTTTAGAATTTCCGATATAGATATATAGAAAAAAGTGTTTATTTGACATGTAGAAAACATTCAAATTAATTATTCATGACCAGTTCCAAGAAAAGTTCTGCAAAATATATATATATATATATATGTGTGTGTGTGTGCGTGTGTGTGTGTGTATGTGGTGTGTGTGGTGTGTGTGTGCGCGCGCGTGCGTGCGTGCGTGCATGCATGCGTACGTGCGTGCGTGCGTGCGTGCGTGCGTGCGTGTGTGTGTGTAATAAACAGCGTTTCCTATTTCAACAAATAAATCGAAAATAACTTTTGAATCTAGAAATATAAGGAAAAGAACTAACGAATGTTAATTTAAACATTTGGATATGCAGACAAAATTTGTTTACAACAATTAAAATCCAACACTCACCATATACATAATGATTTACAATCATCAAATTCAATGTTTTTTAAACTCCTTAATTACATTAATAAAATAAAAATGCTTGAACATGATAGTCACTATACCAAACAAGAGAGGCTCGGATGGATGTGAAAATTTTCGAACAATAAGTTTGACAGCACACGTCTCAAAAATATGAACTAGAATTGTACAAATACGAATGGAAAAACTTGCTGAAGAAATACTAAGAGAAGATCAGTTTGGGTTCAAACGAAACAGGGGAATACGGGAAGCTATTTTAGCTATGCGGTTGATGATGGAGAAGACAATAGAAAAAGAAAAAAACGTGTATATAGGGTTTGTAGATCTGGAGAAAGCATTTGACAATGTAAAATGGAAAAAAATGTTCGAAGTTTTAGGGATAGACAGATAGTACATAGCTTACGCAAAGAGCAAACAGCGGTAATAGAGATTGAGCAAGAACGTAGAGAAGTAAATATTAGAGTGACACGGGGATGTGCCCTATCCCCATTAATTTTTAACTTGTACACGAAGAGGCAATGAATACTGTCAAATGCAAGAAGATATTTGGAATTATTATGCAGGAACAAAATATTGATATGCTTAGATTTGCTGATAATATAGCGGTGTTAGCATCTAGCAAGGAAGAGTTAGAAGTTCCTCTTAATGAAATGGAAACCGTTCTAACAGAGAGATACGTAATGAAAATTAAGAAAAAAAAACAAAGTGTTAACGTGCAAAGGAGAGGAAAATAAATTAAAAACTAGAATACAAATAGGTAACGAGAACTTAGAAGAGGTTAAGGATATCTGCTACCTAGGAAGCCAAATAACGCAAGATGGGAAGAGCGTCTAAGACATATAACAAAGATTAGCACAAGGTCGTACTACATTTAACAAGAAAAAGCAATTACTGTGCTCAAAGACAACAAACATAGAAACATGGAAAAGATTGCTTAAAACATATGTGTGTAGCACACCACTGTACGGCTGTGAAACCTGGACAGTAGCAGAAGCGGACAAGAAAAAGGTAGAAGCCTTTGAAGTGTGGTGCTACAGCCGTATGACGAAGATATCATGGACAGACAAAGTTAAGAATAAAGAGGTACTAGAAATAATAGGGGAAGAAAACAGTAACAAATAAGAGAGATAAGATTATAGACCACATACTAAGGCATAAGGGAATAGTGCGGAATATATTAGAAGCAGAGATAGAAATAAAAAGAGGTAGAGGTAGACCTATGTTAGATTACTGCACACAGATAGTCAAAGATGTAGGCTGTGCAAATTTCAGGAAAATGTGTAGACTAGCTCAGAATAGAAATCAATGGAGGTACGCGTCCAACCAATTCGAAGATGGAAAACCTAATGACGAAAAAAATAACTGTACTTAAACCTGATGATTATTATAAACAACTACAAGTATTGGTTTTGCAATAGTCTCAACTAAATTAATTGTGCGAAAGGATTTACTGGAGAAGTAAATTATTAATTAGGCAAAGGTCTAAGTGTTGAGGGATCCTTGACAGCTTCAGGCTGCTTAACCCCCTTCACATACCACTGAATATTGGTGAAATAGGGCATATAACTAGGAAACAATAGAAGGGGAACCGAGCGGTATCTAAGCTGTGGGAATATCAGGGAATGGTACAGGCTAGCTCAGAATAAAAATAAGTGAAGGAACGCGTCCAACCAGTTTCAAGACGGAAAACCTAATGACGAAAAACATAATTGCACTTAAATCTGATAGTCATTGAGATGGATGTACGTTTGAATGTATTACATTTTAATTGCTATCACTACGGCCAAACCCTAAAAAACGGAGAAACATTAATATGCGGTCACCCATCCAATTTTGTGACCACATTGAACGTTGCTTAAGTTAAACGAATTCCCTGCTTCTTTTGCTTATTTTTTATTGATTAACTTCTCAAAATTACTTTTCCTTCTGGTGTTAATTTTGAAAAATGTAAATAATAATTATTAAACTTTCCAATTTGATGGTTTTAATCTTATTTATCAAAGCCAAGGCTTTAAGAAAAGAAGGTGGAAAATAATTTTTCCAGATTTTCTCCAAAATGGCTTAATGTACTTAAAATGTAATTACAGCACCAGAAGTAGCTATTCATTCTTAACAAATTATTCTTTTACCATTTCTCTGTTAAATAATTAGGGAAGCTAATATTTACCAAGCCTCGTTTTGCATGTGATTTTTCCATGTATACAAAATAGATTTACACCATGTATGGTAAGTGTACAGTAGGCAAGACACTGCAGTAAAATTGTTAGTTCTATTAAATTCATAACTTGAAAACCATAAGAGAATCAGTTTTATCTAAATACATATTGGAACGGAACTCCGGTTCATAACTTATGTTAAACCACATCAGTCTAAACAAGATATTTATAACTGTAAAATTTCGTAGTGGAATCTTGCAATTTTAAAGAAAGCTTTAAAATTATGAAATAAAAATTAATTCCTTAATATTACATCTCTTATTATCACATATAAAAGAAATACACACACATTAACGTTAGAGTAATTAATGAGACAACCTCAAGGTATGGCTCAGCTACCTCTTAAGAAGAAGAGAGTGCTGTTTTTCCACCATACCTTGCATTAACTTAAACAAGATATACACAGCAGAGTAGTGAACATAAACCTACAGAGTTTCTTATGAATAGTAACAAAAAAGCATTAATAAACTAATATACTGACAAGCAATTACATTTATATTATTAGTTTTCAGTTGTTTAAATTACCGTATAAGCGTCGTGGTTACTAAATAGCATGCGTAATAATAATTTTTTCCTAAGTGTTCAAAGGAAGCGATTTTAATGCCTATTCTTTAACAATTTGGTAACTAAAGCATTTTTTAAAGAACTCATTTTTGTGCTTCAGCGGTGTCAACGCTCCTTTGAACCTTATATTTAGAGCATGTACATTAGAAGAGTTTTTTTTTACAAATTTCAGTTAAATAAATTAGAATCAATGTTGCATATAACGAAAACTCCAGATATATTTTAATATAATGAAGAACCTAGTGTAGAGGAAATTTATGGATAATAAAGTGCAGAAGAAGAGCTGCGCATCGGTTTAGTACCATGTCGCACTGAAACAAGAATAGAAGTTAAAAAGTATTATCGGTACTGAGGGTACGGACATCTAGCGGGAGAACTGCGACGGCCCAGATCGAACAAGACTGTCGGAATCGTGACATGAGTGGGGGACATAGCAAAGAATTGTCACAATTCATAACGGTGCGTGACCTGTAATCAAGAAGACAAACCTGGAGAAGATGCAGTGCATATAATTGCGCTCTACAACACAGTAGAAGACGTCTTATTAAAAGGATAGTGCCATGGAGGAGGCAACTACGACAGGACTACCAATAGTACTATCGACAGGGTTCCTAACGAAACGGATCAACAAATTTTGGACAAAACTGTTATAACAGAAACTAGTAAATTGCTTTGATATTAGACTTAAGAATGATAACGCCTGTGAAACAAACTTGGTCTGAGATATTCTACATTTACATTATACAACTTTCACTTTACTAATTAATTAATTAATTAACTAATTTATTTATTTATTTGTATGTTCGTTCGTTCGTTCGTTCGTTCGTTATTTATTTATTTTTTATACCGTGATATACCGAATTACTTACTAATATAACTGGTCATACGGTGGCCATGCAAAAGGGAAGAACAAGGAAAGGTCCGCTGCAAGGCTGTTACAAATTAACGTAGGCAGAAGCCAAACGGCACATGACTTGACATAGCTCGTACCAAACACCGTACAAGTGGACTTCATTCTAATCAGTCAGCAAAACATATCCCTAAAACCAAGAAATGCAAATACGTCAGTTACGATTAAAAATCTTACCCAAGCAATGGCTTTTGGGAGTGGCAGGTGCTTTGTGTGGGTAAGAACCCAAGCGGGCACAATCTTCTTCACCTATATTAGCCTAAACGTGGGAATACATGTGTATAATTAGTGTTTAACCGAACTATATACGACAGCTAAAAATAAAAAGCATGAGATGATTATCACTGGAGATATAAAAAATATCTGTCGAGGAGGGCACCTGACCACTGAAGAAGGTAGGATACTTATAAAATGGGCTAATTTATTGGAAACTAACTTGCTTAATGACGGAGCGGAACCCACGCTAGTAAGACACAACGGCGTCTCTTACATAGATCTCACTATGGAGAGCAATGGGTTATTGCGAGCAAACCCCAAATGAAGTATTATGGACACGAGACGCACAGTGATCACAAATTCATCCTAACATAAATAAAAGGATGACCTAAAACAAATCACCGCTGTGTATACGCCAACATAAATCAGAAGAACCCAGTACAACATTTTAAGGCATCTATAGAAAACACAAGAACAACTAGTAACAGGCCGCAACATTGTGTCGAAAAAATTATGGATGCATATAGAAAAACCAGTACAAAAATTCAAATAAGCGCAAGTGGGAAAAGACCATATTGGCAGAACGAAAAAATACAGTCTCAAATCACATATGCACGACGAATGAGACGGATGCAGAAAAAGGCATTTGTAGGCTCAAAAACACGGGAAGCACGGAGAGTACAATACCTAGATATTAAAAAAAGAATCCAGAGCATGATCAATGGTCAATAAGAGAAAGAAATGGCAGCCTGCAACTAAAAACAGATGCGTTCATTGAGAAGCAAGATGGTGAAACATGCGTAGTATCAATTGGCGGGCGGCTCTGTGGCGTAGTGGTATGCGTGTGACTACTACACTCAAGGTCCCGGAGCACTTAAGGCAATTCCAAGTAATAATAGAGAATACTTGTTGAAGCTATTTAACGAATGTGTCAAAGAAAACATGTTCCCAGACACACGGAAAAAAGCAAAATTAGTATTGATACCAAAAGCATATGAGGCCGGGAGTTAGGCTAAAAATATAGACCCATCTGCAAACTCAGTGTTGTAGGAAAGTAGTATAAAAACGTTATAAAATGATGAAAACGAGGGTTCCGTGAAAACCATTGTGGTTTTAGGAAAGACTTCTCGACAATTCACACAATTGATAAAGTGCTAACTTCAACACTACCTTATGGGAAATAATAATTAGGAAACTTCATGAGAGGAGTCACTACTCCATTATAGCTACAAAATATAATATAGTCCTATCTCAGTGGAAGGAAGATAAAGGTGGACAAGAAATGTACACGTGAGAGAGCAAGGGGTGTTCCACGGGGATTCGTACTAGGCCCGACTCTGTAGACCGTACTATACGACGTTGCAATGAATGTCGAGGTGCTAATGAGCTTACAGTTAATATGCTACGCAGACGATCTGGCTATTTTGGCATCCGCTAGAAACTCTTAGGGTTTGAAAGAGACCGCAGACTAGAGTCTAAAAAAATATACGTATGGATGAAAACAAATGACAGAGCTGGCTCCCAAAAAAAACATGGGCTAATACTGAACTATAGTAGGAAGGCAAAAGGCTCGTTTTTCAGATAGACGAAAATATAGTGCTCTTAACCAAAAAGTGGACTACTTAGGAGTCACAACTGATGTTGGCCTTACTTTTACCAAGCACGTGGAGAGGATCACAATTAAATCCGAGAAGCCAATAAAGGCACTAGTGGCATTCTTAGCGAATATAAGAGAACCAAAACACCAGAAAAGGAAAGAACTAAACTCCGCCACGCAGTCTATCATCCTGTACGCAGCACCGGTATGGAACGAAGTTGTACAAATTAAGAGGTGTCCTAACTTGCTTGTACGATGTCAACGCACTATAGCCATGTAAGTATGCAGCGCCTACCGGACTGTGTCTACGGACGCAATCTTAGTCGTGGAGGGGCTCTAGCCCATCGACTTATTACTGTGGTAAAAGGCGGAATTTTTTATGTGGAAAAGCGATCATCTAGAGGGAAAGACGATGGAAGCCAAAGAAACAAGAAAGGAAATGTTAGAGTGATGCCAAGAGAAGTGGTAAGAGTCCCTAAAAGAACACGACTGCCATACATCCGAAATATCAAAAAATGGATCAATAGAAAGCACGGGGAAGCTAATTTCCACATCACTCAAACCTTAACCTGCCATGGCTGCTATGGAACATATTTGAGAAGGATCGGACAAAAAACAAGCATTAACTGCTGGTATTGTGACGATTTTGAGGACGACGTGAGTTATGTAATCCCCCATTTATTATATATATAAAACTCATAATTAAGAAGTTATTAGAAATATTAGAAAATGCGCTAAGTGATGTGCAACAATGTCATGAAGGACAATTCATTTCAGTTTATTAACGTTCATGAAAACGGAAGTGCTACTTTGTAGCACAAGTATAAGTGACATTGCAGATGTCAGGTCACAGACGGTCGTAGGAAGTCACGTACCGAGATTACGCAGAAGTAAGCTCGCAACAAATTACTTATGAATAGCTTTAAGATAGCAACTATGTATCATGAATAGAGTCAAGTGTAAGCAGACATTAGGTCTGCATGTTCCCACAGACTTGTGAGGAGGTAGGGATGTTATAAAAGGACCGGGAGCTCCACTCACAGACAGTTAATCCATCGTTCAGCTTTAGCATTGCAGTTTGTAGATAACTCACTTTGTACAATTAATTAATATTTTCGGACTTAGAGTAATTATTTCAAGATTGTCTAAATTCAACATTAATTTTTGTATAAGAATCAAATCAATGTGTTAAGAGGTTTGGAAGTCTTTTTAAAAAAAACCGCTCCCAAGCCACGAACCTTAACTCGTGTATCTGTATGTGCAAGGTGAGTCAGAGCTCGAACACAACTGAAATTGAAAATACAAAAGATATTACTCCGGAGAATCTAACCGACACCAAGGTAGAGTACCAAAAAAACTGAAAAACTATTGAAATATATGTGATCAAGATCCTCAACAAGAAAGAAAAGGACGAAAGGGAGAAAGAACCCCAAAGAGAAGGTTAACCACCAACCATACCCCGCAAGCTTCTCCGAAGTAGATGCTTAGATTGGTGGTTCAGGGAAATTCTATCACTAGAGGAAAGAGGGAAGGGAGTTTAGTGCGGTGACCCTGTGAAACGACTTATACTTTACAAAAGACTGAAACGTCTTTTTGTTCTATTGTACTGAAAGCACCACTGAAACGTTATGTCTTTTACATTAAGGCGCTAGTGAACCAAAAGTCTTTCGACATAGCTAGGGATCTATTCCTGGGTAGAGCAATAAGAAGTGGGGGGGGGGGGGGAGTCGAATTCTGTTTGCAAACCAAAGTTAAGCTAAATCAAATAGGCGCCATCATGTCCTGCGATAATTACGATAATTGCAAAGCACAGTTCTAAGGGCGGACGTGGAAACCCAAAAATAAAATGATCGCCTTCGTTAACAAAAACCTGTCTCATAAAAATAAGACGCAGCTCCTGTAAGAAATTGCAAAGATTAAATAAATAAAAAAGTAGAACACCATTTGTGTCCTATAAAAGTATATAAAAATAATAAATGTATATCCAATATGATATTGGCACCAAATTATTACTCAGAAAAGTTTACCTTTGTGTAATTAGATTTGACCGCATTTGACCAAAATAAAAGCCTTAAATTTGAATAAATATTTGAATGAAAATAATTTGTAAGCATAACACACTGAATTACGTTCTAACCTGGGCAGATCTTTTCAGGTAGATTGCAATTACTAGAATCTTACATCACGTGGATTTAAACTTTCATATTTACGTTTAATAATTTATGTATAAATAAAAACTGATCACAAAAATAGGAATGTTTTGTTTAAATTCCATTACAGCTGCACAAAGCATCTGCTTTCAAGACAACATCTGTCAACTGTGCAAAACAAAAAAAATATGACGTCGAAAACATACGTTGAAATTATCTAAGGTTCAGATGGAACCAAGCTTGCAATTAACCTAATCTGACAAAATTTTGTTCTACGGCTTATAAAACCAGTTCAATAATAATTGAAATTTACACAATTTACATGTTGTAAACATAATAGCAAGTTTACGTGCTCTAACCTTTAAAACACATGCATGAAATATCTTATAACTAATAACAAACCAAAACTGCTTTTGTTGCTTCACGATAAATCGAGATAGAAATTTTGTTCTTCAAACAAAGTTACCAGCCATTCCTAATTAGATACGACTGCATCCAAATTAACATCCATAATTTCTTACTAGACAAATTTCTTATTAGACAAATTTCAAATCGACTGTTCCTAAATAACGGTAATTGTAAATTTTTGGATCCTACATGACGAATTCTACATGTTTCATTCTACGTGTCGCGCGTTAGTAGAAGATATCTCAATAGTTAATAATTGATGCGAAGGTTGCCAGCCTCTAGCCGAAAATACATCTTAATAAAGCTGTTGCCAGAGGCCGACAAACTTGTCGAAAACTAGAACCGAGTGGTCTCGACGTTAGAGTCGTGGAATACGAAATAAACAACTAGAGATGCGCTTGGAAATAGCTTTATGTGACACAGATATATTAATATAAGTAGATCAATAAGGAACAATGCACGCTTAGCGCATTATTCTTATAATTCAATGCAAATAATTATGACTGAAAATAAAAATGTTACACCTGGACACACCGTCTAGTTCGGGTGAGTTCCACTCTCTACTGTTTGTAATACTCTGTCGAATAGTATCCAACACCTACAACAGAAATAAAAAGTGCGTTTGAGGCAGTTGATCAAGGTTCCACATCAAACGCTATTGCGCAGATGGATAAGAGGCTTCGTGTGTGGAACATTTAGAACATTTGCTGTAGCTTCATATTGTGGTAGTTAACTTTTTATTATTATTAATAGGTTATTTTTCATAAAAACAAGTTTCGTGTTTTATTAATGTTATTTTTAAAGAGTAATAGTAAGTATTTTATATGGTTGAAATTGTAACAATTCATTTTATACGTTGATGTAAAAATTCAATATGGCGGCCATAAGAAAAAAAAGTTGACTAGGGCACAGAGGAAGCTGACGAATTTGGTAAAATTTGTATACCGTCATTAAATGTAGAATTAGGCCTTATCATACCATAACAAATTTCATCATTTTAACTGAAAAAACAACGAAGTTATTAGGGAAAGTTGAAAATCGAAAAATTTCTATTTTGGGCGATATAGCAATCTACGGATAACATTTGCAATTCAAAGTTGGCTGTGGAATATCCTCATAAGTAGGTAACTTTTGTCTAATTTCACAACCACTGAATCTCTTATGGTTCAGGAAATTCCTATAGTGTGCAATTAAAAAGCGTATATACTATTTAGGGAACATGTTGTACTTGCTTGATTTCTGGTGTCTCCGTGTCATCAGTTCTGGTATGTGTTGTGTAGTTCTTCTGCATGGCTGATTTAACAAAATTATTCCTTTCTGGTTGTTTAGCGATGCATAGGCTAGTAGTTGTTGGTTTCTATGCCTGTGGCAGTCCTGGGAAATCATCCTTTGTGTCGAAACCATGTAGGCGTTTTTGTATTTTAATGACCTCGGATTATTCTCGACGGGTAGTATTCGATCTTAGTTAGCGTTCTGGTATTATTGAAGTCGATGGTGTGACTTTTAGTGCAGAAGGTTGAGTTAGCGATGACGTCATTTCGTTTTTCTTGATTGCGTTTTATATTCTTTCCACCTAACACTATTTCTTCTACTTGTCTGCCCAATGTAAGATTTGTTGCAGTCTGCACATGATATTTCATCGACTCCTTGGTCTTCCAATGGAATCTGGTTTTTGGAATTCCTTATAATTGCACTGCGACAGTTACTTTGTGTTTCCCTAGAACTATGCTGATTCGGTGCGTTGTCCCTGTAATGGCTGACAGGTATGCTGCAGTTAGTTATGACTCTGGCTTTGGCTTGGGTTTCCTGGCTGTTAGTAACCTCTGAATGGTTTGGTGTAGGTATCCATTCTTCAGAAGTGCTTCTCGCAGTTTTCGTACTTACTCCTATTTATTTGCGTTGTCTGCTTGTCTTTGGCACCATATAACTAAGGTTTTCACAACACTGTAGAGTTGTGTCGGATGTTGATATGACTTGACGTTTAAGTGTCCATCCGCGTGAGTTGAGTTTCTGTAAACCGCAGGACTAAGTTGTTCGTTGTCTGTTTTCTTCACTAGTGCATCCAGAAAATTTAATTGGCTATTCTCTTATACTTCCATAGTAAATTTTATTTGGGGATGTATACCATTAAGGCGTTCTAGGAAATTACTGAGTCGTTCTCTTCCATATGTCCAAATCACAAACGTGTCGTCAACATATCTTTGCCATAATTTAGGTTTATATATAGCAGTTCCTACTGCATGCAGCTCAATGTCTTCCGTGAATAAATTAGCAATCACAGGTGATAACAGTGATCCCATAGGTGCTCCTTCAACTTGTATATAGCATTGTTTGTTGAAGATAAAATAAGTGTTGCTGAGACAATGTTGTTTTAAGTCAATGATATGGTACTCAATGCTGTATTTCTCTTTAAAAGTATCAGTGTCCTCTATTGGCTAACGTGAGGTTCATACAAAATAGCGCTAATTTCTGCCCTAATCGGTGGGCAATTACATAGAAACACCGAAACAGCAGAACAGTTCCTTTACCAGCCCGTCAACGACGGTTGCAGTTCTTTAGTTTGGTATAGCATAGCTTTGGTCTACTTCTTAAAATAGTCCATGACTACCAAAATGTACTTATTCACGGAGTCGGTCTCAAGAAATGGATCGGCAATATCGGTCGCCACTCTTTCAAAGGGATTCACTACATTTAATTGCCTAATTGGAACCTGGCAGTTTGCTAATTGTGCACACAAATGACATTTGCGGGATCATTCTTTTACGTCGTGTTTGCAGCCAACCCAGTAAAATCTTGCTCGGACTCTCTTCAGACTCTGCTTACCGCAGAAATGCCTTTCCGGAGACCCATTATGCAGGTGTTCTAAAACCTGACACTAGGTTTTTAGGAAGTATCACGAATTCATCTCTATTCTCCAAGGATCGCACCAAGTTCCCATTCTCTACTTTCAAGGAATCTCATTGTACCCAGTGTGACTTCAGGGTAGTACTCAACGAGCTAATGTATTGCCAGGATGGACGTGCTCCTCTGGCTTTCCAACCCAAAATGACACTTACATCTTTGTCATTTTTCTGTTCCGTTCACATTTGTAGAGGTTTCCAATCGACGTTGTTTACTATAGTCCGACCAACAAAATCATTTTTTTACCCGCGCGACGTGAACGACCAGTTTAGAGGTAGAATCTATACGGGTCGACTTTCGTCGCGTTCTGTCGACTCCTCTATTAATTTCGGCTGATTAAGTTTCTTCTTAAGTCATTTACATCGGTTCTGCCTGTGCATAAATTCGCGGTTCTGGCATAGTGACACCTTTTTTTACAGACTGCTGGTTACGTAATACCAGTCGAACCATTCTCACCACGCTCTCTTGGTAACGCTCCTTTCCAGAGGGTCCTATCTTATCACATATTAAATACATCGTTTGCTTTGCCGCTTCCAATTCTAAGGCATGAACCAACGCATCACGTGAAGCACTTGACCGGGCCAGGTGTAGTGCTGGCTCGATTTTCTCGTCGCGTATTCAATCAATGAAGGCATACACTACCACCAATTCTACAAAGTTATCTAGTGCTGTTGGGTAGGCTAGTTTCATCAGGCAAGCCATATCTGCTTCCAACTCTTGCAAATTTTCGTTAAATTTTGCCAGCGGTTCTTCACTTGAGTGTGGTACACTTATTACAGATGACAGTTGCGGTATCTCATTTTCAACCATGGTGTAAAGACCCCGTACCTTCTTTGATCATGATTTAGTATGATTAGCAGAATGTTCAAGACCTCACCTCGTAAGGGGCAAATCAAATCGGTTGTCTTTTCACCATCATTGCAGCCTGGAATTATTTAAAATGTCTGTCAAAGTGACTTTCGATCAAATGTGGGTGGTCTTATTCTGTACCTTGACGTCTGTTCGCGTTCCTCGACATTTTTAAATTCTGGGACGTGCTGTTGTATCACTGGAACTGTGGGCTATGCCTCTTGAACTGTTGAGAATTAATTCATTTTTGTTTTTCCACATTTTCATTTAATTTTCTCAATAACTCTTTTAACTTAGTAAATACTAGTATACCTAGATTTGGATAGTGTTACGTCGACCCTTCAGGTCGCATCAGTAATCAGAACCTCATCGGTATTACGGATATCTTCCCTCTTGCCTTGTGCTAGTGTCTTGTTGATTAGACACACTCCAAAGTCAATGCTATGAATACCATTCTTTAAACCCATCCTTAGCTGTAGTTATTAAATTCTATTTACATTTAATTAATTTTGGAGTATAATTGATACGAAGCACGTAAATTCTTCGCATTAAAACCCAATGTAGTACCTTCGGGTGGAGCATTGGGAACGTGGTCGTAAGTGTAGCGACCCTTACTTACACTATACTGCCAGTCTTGATTTTGTTTCTCTGCATTTTCAACCAAGCTCTCTGCAACGCCTGGCTTGATATCCTCAACAACAAAATAATTTTGGAGTGTATTTCTTTTTTCTACTGCGAGTGACAGGCAAGCAAATAGAGATCGTTCAAAAGTCTTTAATCTCATTACTCGACATCAATGTAACGAAAACTTTATTTGTAATAACCACAGTGCTTTATTTTCAAACTGATTATACAAGTTTTTTCAACAATTCATAATTACAATGGAATTTGCTAAAAGCTCTCGCAACAATTTATTTTCGAACTAATCGCAAACAGTACAAGTATTATCTTCTTAACACTACGATGCCATCTTCTAAATTACTATCAAAGCACTAACTATTATTTTATATTGTCGCTATAATAATTTATAGCAACACTAGGGTATTCTATATAGACATTCAAAGGGTTAAACTAAAACGCATCGTAATCAAAGCTTCAATGCAATACCCTTGTATTCTTCAATCAAAATCATTCGAAAGGTGTAACGTCGCAGGGGCCATCAATCATTCTTTGTGCAAAAACGTCTCGTTTATGTTCTAATGCAATTATTCTGGTCGCAGGTAAATTATCGGCGCTACATTATTATTAATAGTTTTGAATGACGCCATAGAACTCGTATACATAAATAAATAATAAATAAATAAAGTTTTATAAAGTAAATAGTGGAGGTTAACAAATTGGTATAGGTGATAGTGTTTGGCTAAAGTGAAGAAAGTGCAATTAACGAGTTCAACGATTGCGCAAGATTATAAAACTAAACAAACCAGAAAATTCAAGTATGCATTTTGTGGAAAACTTATAAAGAACAAAACACTTTAAAAGCAATCATTTGTTAAATTACTCTTAGAAATTTTACGGATAGCTTACCTCTAGCTTTTTGCAAAAGTGTAATAGTAGGATTCTGAGCTTTAGGTAATCGTGATGTAGAATATTCAATAAATCCAGATGCAGGAGCGGAATGACTAGTAGGTAATCGCTTATCCAATGTGGATGAAAGAGCTAAACCAATTTCAGTACTCGTCAATGGCGCTTGCCAAGGGGGTTGACCAGATGGTACTTCAATATTTGCAGGTGCCTAAAACGTAATTAAGCATTCCTTTTAATTACATCTTACGCTACCTCAGTTTTATGCTTTCGCCCTAATACGGGAGAATCAAAATTCACAGATTTGAATTCCTTTCTTTCTGTTGTTGGGCTAGATCCGGCGCTCCGAGGAGTCCACACTGGAGGAATAGGGTCATCTTTGTCGAGAGGCCTTTGATCGAAGTCGGTCGGTTTCGTTTCGTTTGCTGATTTTTGACCAGGTGACCATACCCCTGAAAATGTAAATTAATAGTAAGTGCATAACAAAATTGTTTCATGCATGAATCTAACATATAATGAAATGTAAGCATATACGATAAACAAACATGTATCGTTAGTCATACGATATCTAAATGGAATGAATATCAACCTCCTAACCCATGCACGTTCATGGATGTAGAGTAGCATACTGTTGTAAATGCACAGTGCTTATAAAGACTTACAAAGTCTTTCTCGAGCTTTAGAAGGCTATGGCAAGACCATTATATCAAGACCATAATGGCTTCGACTGACGTATCACGCATATTCTAATAGTGTTATGCTTCTGTTATTTGCTAGCGGTTAACGTCGAACCTTATCGATCTCAAGAAACACATATTTAAGTAGGAGAAAAACATGTGCGATTTGGTATCATAAGAATCGAAGTAAGACACTGATCCCACGTCTCTACAGACATACAGTGCTCGCAGTTTCTAAATAAAACTCGTCATCCGTGATACCACACATGTACTGACTATTTGTGCAGACGTTTGCCAATATAATACCCTACATTTGACTTACCAATGCTCCCCTGAAAGTACTACATTGGTTAGGAACCGAGTTCCTTTTACTTGAAAATTCTGAATTTTGTCGAACTCTTGGTGTTCCAAGCAAGATAGAGATCTCTAACGTGCGTGACAACACACGGGACCTATAATTTACCTCTCATCCGAATGAGGTTGTATTTTTGTGGAAAATGCTTGTCTAACATTTTACAAATGGCCCGTTTCGGAAATCAAACCCGGAATGTTGCGATTAGCAGTCATACGTGAACCCGTCTGATCCACGAACTCCCTGCCAATATAATACCGTATACTATCTGTGTACGGTTTTGGTTTTAATAGCAGCAATGTGCAATATTGTCAACAATTTTAAGGTAAAAATTTAAATGGTGACATTATAACACGGGCGCGTTACGCTAGCTATAAAAATTCAATAGGTAGGAAAAAGAAATCTAAAACGTACCAAATTCATTTGATATGTGTTGTATAACTTTGATTTCATATATAGTATACAGTAAGCAAAACATTGCAGTAAATTGGTCGTTATATTCAAATAATAAATTTAAAAACACAAAAACATCGTTTTATCTCTATTAAATACAAATTAGTACGGAACTTAGGGTGGTAAATTATTTTAAACCATAAAATGTAAACAAAACAACTGTAAACTTTCATAGTAAAATCATGTCATTTTAAAAATTATTGAGTAAATAACAATGAATTCATTAATATGCATCCCAAATATAAAAGCTTTTAGAAATTTTAGTTAAATTAATTAAATGCAATGTTACATAGTTTTAATGTACATAGTTGCAATAACCACAAAACAAACCTAGACGCTGCGTAATGAAATTTACGGATATCAGATTGCAGGCGCGATTTACTTTTTTCATACAATACGTTACAATGTATTAAACTACTTACAACAGGAAAATTAAGCGCGTAGTATAAACCATAGAAAACCATATATCTTTCATATGATATAATTTTAAAATGGTAGATATTACAATAGCTACAACAGCCAAGGAAGAAATTAATTTAACTATTCATGAACCGGCAATGAAAAAACAAAAGCGTAGAGATACAAGTGAGTGGTAATGAGTCGGACGAAACCCCGCGATTGAAAGTTAGTATGATGATGCTAAGTTGGAAGTAATGTGGAACGAAACGCAGTTTCAATAAAAAATAAATATGGATGTTCCCGTAGTGAGCAATAAACGCGCCATACGATAAACTTTTAAACTTACGCTTGCTGGGTGCAGTATTTTCAATACACGTACTGACGGAATTGTTGTCGTGGTAACCGGGTAAAGGTGTTGGTACTAGTTAACCTCACCATTAAGTTGAAATATTGGGTTATGATGTTGTTTCGTGTATGGTTAAAATTAACTTTAATTATCGCTTAAGATGTAGCTGGCAGGTAGAATTCCCCTCCGTCGGGTATATCGTGTAGTCCTATGGTTTTACCTTACATATGATTTTCCAATGCTCCGCCTGAAGGTACTACATTGGCCAGAAAGCGAGTTTTTTTTACCTAAAAAATTTTAAATTTTGCCGAACCCTTGCTGTTCCAAGCAAGGTAGGGATCTTTAACGCGCGTGACAACACTCACACACGGGACCTCCATTTTATCTCTCATCCGAACGAGAGCGTATTTTTAGGAAAAATTCTCGCCTAACATTTTTTAAGCGGACCGTGTCAAACCCGGGACCTTGGGCGTAGTAGTCACACACATACCAACTACGCCACGAAGCCGCCCTATGGTTTTACCACAATTAACCTTCCGCTGCTTGCGTTGTGTGTACACACGCTGGTGTAATCGTAGCTATAGTGATAAAAAATTATTGAAGTTTGTCGAGTTCCGTCAAAAACAAGTCGACAGTTCCTCGTCCTGCAGGTACTTGAATGTTCCGCTGTAATAAACTCTTATTATATTTATACGTCCACTTTCTGCACCATCTATGGTTAATGAAGTTTAACGCAAAGCCTTGCTCCTATGCATGCTTTGGTATCATATGAAAATCAACATGGGGGTTGTTATTTTCCAATTTAGTTCAATTACAAAACTAAGTTCAACATTTTAACCACAATCATGTAGGGGACAATTCAGCTATTTTAAACCTGGTTTGTAAAGTCATAAATAGCAAATTAATTTTCCAAAAGTGCGTGTAAACACCTTATTGTTCAGAAATACCTAATGGTTTGCCACTTGTTTCATAAACACGGCGCGTAGGCGTTAAAAATTTGTTCTTATAAGACTTCCCCAGCTTGAACTTTCCTGACAAGTAATTTTCTAAATCCGCTCACTTCCACAACATTTTCGGGGCAAGCGGGTTGAAAAATTGTTGATAGTGAGATTTTCTATGTAAAAACTTTAAGTTCCTTAATACATTTTTATTACAGCGCAAGCTTCCAGTAGGTTTAACAACCACAGAATTCCTATAGTGCTAACAACGATACTGAGACAGCTAGACAATAGGCCGTAGGAGCGGAAGAAAGTTGTTCGTCTTCGCGTAACCTCTAACCGACCAACATTTTCGAAATCATGAGAACGATCGATCCATCACGTACCACATTAATTTGGGGCCGGAGGCTTTGGTTATCTAGCTGGAGTATGTGCCTAACCAGCCCAAAGGTAGTCGTCAACAACTGGTGGTTAAGCGTGAGTAATTTTTGCTGGAGTCCAAAAGGGTCTATTAATTGTTTTTGTAACTCCCTTTTCCACTATGGCTATATCCAGAGTCGCCAATTTCCACTCCGTAAGACTCGCCATCTCATTATCACTCTTTTATTTGGAGTATACTTTTTCTAGAAAGTAATAATTGCTCCAAATTTTGTATACTGGGAATTTTCAGCACTAACCATTGTAAAATAATTTAAATTACAACATGTACGTAATTATCAGATCTGATGCTCATTCAAGTTATAAGAGACAAAATGTTGTTTAAATAATTTTTTTTAATATCATTACCACTAGTGAATCGATTTAATTTTTTATTGGATAAAAGTTATTTGTTATACAATAGATACTTTCTGATTCTAACAGGTTAAATATTCTAAAATGGTTAAATTAAAAATTTCGAACGATCCACTCCAATAGAGTTTCTGCATCTACCCTAAAATCACATCTTTTCGATACTTGCTAGATAAAGTGGCGTCAAACTTCACTTAATTTAGTTTTCCGTTTCACGAAGGATATTTCAACCCTGACTTTTTCATGATCTCCTAAAGGGATAATAGCCAAGATAGCCGCCGGCGCAGCAAGTTTTTTCTAGTTCTAGCTCACATGCGTAAAAAGTTCAAGTTTCTTTAAATTCAGAATTATGTTTCTATCTTCTCCCTAGGGGCTGATGAATAAAATTGTTACTCCATTGCTTTGGAGCCCGAGAACATTGGCCAACTCTTTGTCCGTAATTCGTAATTTGTTACAATGGCATCGCATCGTGGTGCCCGAGTTGGAGTTAGAAATTAATTTGCTACAACCATTACGAGCTTTGATCTTACGGACGTCAATTACCCTCTTGTGTACAATAAGTTCTACGAAAAAAAATTGCAATATTCGCTGTATTACATACGCTCTTTGACAAAATATTAACAAATTCCCCAAGTTGAATTCTGACCATCCGTCAGGCTTACAAAGATTAGTTGACACCTTTGTTGATGACTTGCAGCGCTTAAGAAATTTGATCTACTTGTTGAGGAATGGGATTTCATTCCAGAACACATTATTCTAGACCGCAATTTTAAATTGCATCAGAACTCCATCTCTATCCCGACCTATAAAGAGGTAATTGTTAATTTAGATAAGACTTGTAAATCTTTGTCACATTTATTGATCAATAGTAAAGCCGATTTAAAGAAAGTTATTCAATCTAACAACGAGCTCAAGACTCGTTCCGTTGTTTCTATGTTAGTACATGCCAGTCTTAATGCCAATTTTCATCAAGATCATAATTTTTATCGTTGTAATGATTTCGCTAAACTTTCTCCTTAAGAACACTTAACCCTTGTCAAAAAACATAAATTTTGTATCGACTGTCTAAGTAGGTCACACGTTTTGATTAAGTATGTATCCACTATTTCCTGCCGTCAATGTAATGAACATCATCATTCTTTATTGCATTTTCATCGCGTTTCACCTAAGCCGGCTACTGTTACTAGGGGCAATGCTTGTTTAAGCCCTGCTCCCGCTGCCTTTAAGGTTTCATATGCTACTAGTTCCGCTCTTCAGGACCGTTATAAGTCATCCGCCCCCCTTGCTTTTGAGGTAACGTTCACTGTGTCTAGCAGTAAAAGCCCGTCAACGTAGAATGTTGTTTTATTTAAATCTCTCGCCAAACCTTCAGTTGTGTTACGCTCTACCGATCAAGTGGAAATCGTTGAGATCGCCCTGTTTCTTTTAAGAAATTTCGTTATTTCTTCCACTCGGGTACCATGAATTCCTTCATTTTGCAAAATAATGTAAAACGTTTGGGTTTCCGTTCTACTCCGTATTCTCTCTCTATTAGTGTTTAGGCTCGATGCGCTTTGCGGCTATGCACGCGCTATAATCGTTTCGCTCAAACCCATAGGGGCTTTCTGACCTATTATCAATTTCGAAGCGGTCGTACTTCCCAAAATTTGTGTAAGATATTAACTGCGTGTAGATAATTCTACTAGCAACCTAACAGAGTTTTATTTGGTATTATAAAGCTAGATTGAAAGGTCAGATAAAAATAGAAATTTGGAGAGTTTATTCAAGAGATTTGCAAAGCTGTAATTTGACATTGCCGCAGGAATGTCACGTAACATAACCCCGAACCAAAAGAGGAAAAAATATTCATAAAAATTTTTTTTCTGCAATAAAAAAAATTTCTTTTATTAACCAAATTGTAGGTATCAGGAAAGTTAAAAGGAAAATATTGTGAGAAATAAACCGAGTGGTGGGATAACTAACGAATATCAAACGCTCTAAAGAAAAATCAAATCGGAAAAAATCACAATCACAAAAAAAACTATAATCATCAAAGTCATAATCGGTAAAAACTAAACCCCTACATTTGGTTTTCCAATGCTCCACCCGAAGGTACTACATTGGCCAGGAAGCGGTGTTTTTTTACCTAAAAAATTTGGAATTTTGCCGAACCCTTGCTGTTCCAAGCAAGGTAGGGATCATTAACGTGCGTAACAACACTCACACGTGGGACCTCCATTTTATCTCTTATCCGAACGAGGGTGTATTTTTGTGAAAAATGCTCGCCTAACATTTTTCAAGCGGACCGTGTCGGAATTCGAACCCGGGACCTTGGCCGTAGTAGTCACACACATACCACTACGCCACGGAGCCACTCGGTTCAGACTAGCCAGCGGGATGAGAACAGATTGGAGGTTAGACAAGGTAAGGAATAAGAGAGTGAGGGAGTATGTTGAGGGAGACGGCTATAATATGTGTATTATGGGAGGCGTGTTTTAACATTAACTTTTGGCCGTTAGGGGTTAAATTTCGGAGAAGTAAGTGTCCGTTGAGAGATATACAGAGAAAATATCTACGTGAGCGGTTCTGTGCCGGGGAAAAATTCTAGGATTTGTATAGCAGTTGATGTTTTGGTATAGAAATTTCGAAGAAGTGAGTGAAGGTTAGCTTGTAAGTTTTAAGAATTGTATAACCGTTGTAAGTTTACTGAGAAGCCTTGTTTGTTTGTATCGACGGATTTTGCGAGAATTTAGAAGCTTTAGAGGAGCAGAAAAGCCTATATAAACACAAGGAGTTGGTGGTGGTGCTCTCTTCTCTTCTTTTTACGCTCTGACTTCGTCGCTGACGATTACGCTAGTAGTAGTGAACGAGATTACAACTGATTTGTCTAGAGGTGATATAAGTCTTTGAGTACAGTTTGAAATATAACTGACATCAGTGGTGTTGAGTTTCGACCAGCAATCAGCAAATGTATTATAAAAGCTTTTAAAGAAAGAAAATGAGCAGCAAACTTAAATAAGTAAGTACAGACTGCGTGATATTTTGTTGGGTGCATAGTATGCACATTAAATGAAGTATAGGACGATGGTAGAACGATTTGATTGTTTACCTACCAGAAATGGGATCCGTAGCAGAATTGGAGGAATTTGGATGTATCTGGTAGTCGAAAGGATAGAATAGCCGCTTGCAGTTACGGCTGGTGCAATCCTGATTGGGGGACGTTTCTGAAGGCGCAGCTACTGATAAAGGTTGCAGACGTCGATGGTACGAGAGCAGATCCATGGACAGTAAAAATTCAGGTAACGGATGTTTATTAAAATTTGCTTTTTGTGTTTAACTGGTGTGTAATGTCTTATTGTACTTTATGGGTATATGCCGTTGAACTAAACGTAACAGAATCGAAAAGAGTTAGTGATTGAACTTATATGATATTATTTTACTATATTTTTATGCGGGAATTTAGGTTATTAAAAATGATTTATGTACTATTGTGTTATGTGTAAGGTAAAAGGGACTTTTGATAATTTGTTGTGCAGAAATTAGCACGAGTGATTAAAGGTTTTACTATGAGCTCGTATCAAGCCAGGGGTAACGTTAGGTTGATAATAAAGCCCTGTCACTTTTAATAATTATTAATCTGGGTAATATGTGATAAAATGTACTATTTAAAAAGAGGAAACATGTAATATAATTAATTGATCTGTGAACTAGACGTTGATAATGATTTTTGGTGTATAATTTTTCTCTGAATAAATCTAGGAGAGTTATCGTTGCAGCGTTTTTCTGTTTGTGGAGTAGTGAGTTGTACTTTTCAGACAGCAGCAGAGCAGCCGTGGCAAACTACACTGTTGGAGATGAAAATTTAGTTTTTCTAAGTATGTGCTTTAGTAGGAAAAGCGTTTGAAAATTTAATCAAACGCTCAAAGCTGAAGTAGCAGAATAACCTCGCAAGAATTTATGTCGAACCCAATTGTAGAGCTTCAGCGACTAAGAAACTCAGAGTAATTATGGCGCCCAAAGAAGCGGCTCTAATCCGTAGTAGTAGCATTTAAAGGTTTTATTTTTTTAAACAGTCTTTAGGAACCAGAGTTCGTAGAATTTTATGGCCACCCAAGCGTTGGGCATGAGATTATAGAACCTAAAACCCGTAGAATTTGATGGCGCCCAAATTGAGGGGCTCCCATCAAAGGTGAGTTCGTAGAATTTTATGTCGACCTAATCGTGGGGCCTTACTACAAGGGAGAGTTCGTAGAAATATATATATATATTGCTATAATTATAGAGTAGTTTAGGAGTAGGTTAAGTCATAGGGGTCGTAGAATAAACAAAAGAAACTTCCAGTCAACAAAAGAGCATAATTACAGATATTATAAAAGTAAATAGGTCACTATACATATTGTTAGTTTGAGAGCACACTGTATATAATAGTACAAGAGATTAAACGCATAAAAAATAGAAATATCCAAAGGTAGTTACGAGCAAAGAGAAGATTTAAAAACGTAACGAAATGCATCAAAATTAAATCAACGGAAAACCTATATGAATTGGTATGATAAATATTTAACAAGTGTGTTAAATATATCATCGTATACGCAGGCTAAAATTATGCATTATTTGAATAAATCGTACGTAACATAAAGTATTACATTTGTTCAAAAATCCAATTTAACTAGGAAATAAACAAACACCAAATTTATTTCTTTTTAGATTAGAATAAGCAAACAACAATGAATACGTGATTTAATGAACGAAAATTCGTGAAATTTCTCAATTAAATATCATAGTATGTAAATGAATACGTGACAATTTAAGCGTTCTTCCAAGTATTTGAACTATACAATTGGTAAATTTCCCCGAATAGCAAACAAGAGGTAAGGCCTATAAATATGATAACAATTGAGCAACGAGTTAGTACACATTTTAAACTGGGCTATCACGATACTCAAAAGTGCTAAATTATTCACGTAACCAGTTATACGAAAGTAAAATGAAAATAATTCTATAAAAGTGTAAAAATTGTGCAAGTAAGTCGATCTATTATAGACGTAAGTAAACAAAATTTAGTAAAAATATATAATTTCTAAAATAAATAAAACAGGGCTCTGGAGACTACTCTGGAGACGACCCTGGAGACGACTCTGGAGATTACCTCCTGTTAAATGTTCTATTACTATTGTGTTAATTGCAGAGATGGAAAACCTTTTATTGGATTAACTTATGGGATTTTGAATAACGATTTGGATAGTATTTTGGTTTTGATGTCGACTTCAAAATTGGACCCAAAATATTCAGACTGGGCACGAAAACTCTTGGGGATGTAGAGAAAGTACTGAATCACTCCAGGTTAGATATATCGATATAATTTATTTCTGTAAACTGTTTTAATTCAATAATTTTAATTCAATGTAATAGTCAACAAAACAGGGATTTCTTTGATCAATTTATGAAAGATAATAGGCATCTTGAAACGTTTCAAAAGGTCTCTAAATATAACATAAGACTCGTTTTGCTGGCTTCAATTTCTTAAATCTGGCATATGTAAATATTCTGAAAAAGGGAAAGATTTTAAAAAGGTTGTAAATATTTAATCATTATATTGTGTATTGTAGAATTGCTTTATTTAATTGAATCAGCTAGTTGAGGCAAAGAAAATCCATAACTTAACATTTCACAAGTGCTTGATTAATAAAAAGGGAATTAACACAGCATTTCATGGTCTGCCCAACCGTGGGGCTTAATATAGGGGTATATCACAGCATTTTATGTCGCCCAAAATCGTGGGGCGAAAATTAAAACAGCATTTTATGTACGCCCAAATCGTGGGGCTGGAAATTAACACAGCATTTTATGACATGCCCAACCTTGGGGCTAAAAATAAATAAAACCATCGTAAGGGCTGGTGAAGTATCACAGCATTTTATGGTGCCCATCGTAGGGGCTCGTTGACCCTAAATAAGGTAACACAACAATATATATATATATATATATATATATATATATATATTACTGTGGATTTATAGAGTACAATAGAGTTTAGATAGGTCTGATAATTATTTATGACAGGGTAAACCATGAATATAAAAATCTATTAAAATTTAAGACGTTTTTTAAACGTTAGTATAAGAATTTACAAGATACATTAAACTTTAGGATTAATTTTTGCGTCGTTGTATCATAAATATTAATTTAGTTACGAATATTAGGTAGTTGCATAAAGCGGAAGGTAAAAGATTTGTATTTTTAAAGAAGTAGCTTGTAGGAAAGATTCAAGTTTCTGTATATAGTAAAAATCAATAATTTAAGAGGGTGATTTCTTTAAGTGTATATAAATTTAGCATAGTGGAAAGCTTTAATATTGATTAACTTTGTAAAGATGTAACGTAGGGTAGGAAAGCGTGGTTGACAAACAACTTATAAACGGCTAAAGTTTCTAGGAAGGAACGTGCAAGCAAACAATTCATTTCTAGCTAAAAATGAACGTTGAAAATGTTCCTGGTATTAATTTAAAAAAGGAGGGAAGATAGTTTATTTCTAGGATTTCTAGTTGAACGCTCAAGATCGTTATAAACGAACGAATAACAAGTATTTGAGGTAGGGTTTTGAAGGTAGTATAAATGGATCGATATTAGATAGTATTATAACATGTATTAAAATAAGATAAAATCTAGGCGTGCATTGACTTTGAAACTACTAACGGATATAGTTGGTAGGAATACACATATAGGAAAGGAAATGAACGATACTCGAGAGAGGGTAGATGTGTTAGAATAATATTATACTTGTGCACCTGGGAATAGAAATACAAAATACGGCTTAGACGAGGACACGATAAACGGGTAACTGGCATGGAAAACAGGAAGGGTACAAAATAGAAGACAGTACATTTTTGGATATGAGAAAGGGCGAGGTGACTGTATATAGGTGTAAGCGAGAGGCGTGTGTTAAATGATTGTGTTTGTATCAGCGATGAGGGAATTCAACGAATTCGACGGCCATGGAAAATTTTAATTTGATTTTAAGAGTAAAATGTTTACTTTGTATGCAAAATACTTAGATCTTCGAGACGGTTGACATACGGCTGCCATTTTCCACAGGAATTGTGGATAGTTAACGATATGATTTTTAGAATCGACGACGGTTGAAGGTTGTTTGGTAAAGAATGTTTTGAGAATTGTAAACCGTTGTAGAAATTTACCAAGAAGGTTTATTGTTGTAGTGGTGTGTTTTTGGAAGTGAGCTTAGTCGGGGGGATTTTTGTCTTTATAAGCCACCGTGAGGAGGTGAGTCGCTCTCTGCAATGTTTCATCTAAAGCTTCGAACATCTTATTACTGAGTCAAGCGACTAGTGAGTTTTGATATTTTATAAAAATTATTTCAGCGTACACAAGTTGGTGTACTGTAGAAATGAATGTTATAAATGTGTTAAATATATTTTGAAAATCGAAGCATGCGGAATAGTAAGTAGAAATGACTTTCTTATTTTGGTGACTGGTGCTTGTTAAGCACTCAAATGGAATTGTGGATGTAATTGGAACGTTAGCTCATGTATGGAGGATTATGGACTTACAGTAGATTGGAGGAATAAAATTTTGGATAGATGATTGCTGTCCCAAATGGTGTGAGTCAACTTGAGGTGATTCTGGTACGTGCAGTTGTGGGGAGGAGTTACGTCTGCGATGGTGTTTAATGGCAGATACCTGTTTGAGCTACTTTCCAGTTAACTGATATTTTTGCAAAAACATTTATTTTTGTGATTGTTTGGTGTTATGACATTCTGTGATTTTAGGGTATATTTTTGAGAATTCTCTGGATAAAGAAATAGAGTATTTAATATTTTTAATGAATTATGTAGAATATGTTGAGGTCAAAATTTTGTATTATACAATAATTGCGTATTAACTGCTTATGTAAAAGGTAAATGGGTTTTAGGTGATTTTCAGTGCAAAATAATGTTTAGCACAAGTACAAAAAGGTTTACTAACAGCTCCTATTAGACCAGGGATTTAAAGTAAGGTGTGGAGTTAAGACTAGTTACTTTCAATATTTTATTTACGCAGAGGAGTAAAATTGTATATAGAAATATTTAATAAAAATGAATTAGTAATCAACGTGGATATATGTAATCAATAAATGTATGTTCTAATAATTGGAAAAGTTTACTGTGAGATTTACTGTGTCAATAAATTGTGATAGATTTTTTTTTGTAGTAGAATTTTTTTACAGAAAGTAGAGCAGGATTTTATAGGTAACCGTAAAGCAGCCGTGGTGAACTTCACTGATGAAGTTAAGTATCTTTTTATTATAGGAAAAAGCTGGGAGTATTTTGGCGTTCTAAAGAAAGAGCTTCTTTAGAGGATAAAATAAGTGTTGAAGAGAAGTCAATTAAGAGGAGTTTTTGTTTTTGAGGTGAATTCAGAGAATTTTTATGACGGCCCAACGCTGGTACTTAAAAAAAGGGGAATTTGTAGAATTTTTTTGCCGACCCAAAGTGTGGGGCACGAATTAATTTAGGTTTCAATATATATATATATATATATATATATATATATATATATATATATCACCCTGTACGTAAAAATCAATAACTTATTTGAATAGCTTCAATTTGGGACAAAACTACATGTTATAATGTAAGTTTAATTTGTATATGTCAAGTTAAACAACGTACATTTATTTAAAAATTATAAATTAAAGCATTCGTAAAAAAACTACAATGTAGAAGAGTACATACAAGCTAAAGCAGTCAAGGTTTTTAAGGAATAGAAGCTTGGGTAAATAAATAATTCCTATTAAAACTAGAAACGTTGAAACAACAATTCGGAGTATTATGCTAACGGACAGACTCAAAGTTTATAATAACAGGCGACTATTTTAAAAATAAATCGATAGGACTAGGAGACAGAGAGTCTTTAGAATGTAACAAAGTGAGATGAAAATAATAAATGAGTAAATGACAAACATTTTTCAAGCGCGTGGTAAACAAGTATATTTGTAGAGGCTAATAGAAAGGCGCATATGCAACAGGTTTGTGTTACACGATATCGATTTTTCAAATAGGAAAGGTGCATTAACCATGGACAACATGGTAATAGTGGGACAATAAGAAAGATAAAGACAGGAAAAGTTGTTATAAAGGCAGGACTGCAATAACGATATAGACGCGCATATAAGGGGCGTGCATTGAATTTGTTTGGGTTAATAATAAAGGACAATATTTGCGGTAAATTTAAATGGTTAGAAAACGTTCGTAGTTTTTTGTGGTGAAAGCGAGGTGAAGTGGACGAATTCTCGGTTTTTGAAAGTTCGTTAGATGTTTGTACGAGAAATTTTTAAAATTAAGTGACAGTTTGAAGGTTTTCAAAGAATGGGTGACGAAAATACGTGCAAACTAAGTGGGGCTAAGAATATTTAAGGAAGGCGGAAGTTAGATTCGCTCTCTTATTTTTCGCCTTTATATTTCGCTCTTATCATCTGACTTCTCGATGATAATTTGAAAACCATCTTAGCTTTTAATATCGCGTACAGTGCAGTCCGCCAAAAGTAATTGCAAGTGTTTATAACCCACAAGTGGGTGCAAAGTAATTAACGGGCTAAATGGAAATAAATTATAATAATAAACAGCTGGATGCTACGTAAGTAGAAGCATTTATATTTTGAACGAGGGTGTTGGTGGCATTATTAACTGGACGAAGAGGTGTGGCTTGCTTATTGTACGTGCAGTCTGATGGAAGGCGCCTGCAGATTGGTAATGATTTGGATGAACGAGTATGATGGAGTAATGCAGGTACAAGCAGTCTGGTGAAAAGTCATCTATAGAGGTGGTAATCTGAAAGAACGCTCCAGGTAACGATTTTTGTTATTGAAACTGTTGTGTTGGTGCGTAGTTATTTTGATTTATGAGTGATTTGGTGATTATTTTTGTGGTAAAAATTTTTATAAACTAAAATTTAATTTTATGGACACATATAAAGAACAATTTTCTATTATTAATCTGAGGGTTTAAATACTTGAATAATATGTTATCAATGTAAGAAGTAAAAGGGTCTTTGGTATAATTTGAAAATGCAAAAATTTATGCACAGGAAATAACCAGGTTTATACTGAGTTCAACATAGACCGGGGGAGTAAAGTAAGGGTAGAGGATAGGCCCATCTACTTGTAATAAAATATGAAATGTTGAGGTATATAAAATTATGGGGATTGTAGATTGATGTTTTGTCATTGAATAGTAGTACGAAATGTTTTAACTTGAATATTTACTGTAAATTGAAATTATGAGAATTGATCTTGTATGGTAGCAGAATAAAAGGGTTGTTTGTTTTTGTCGAAATATTTTTTTATTTTTTTATTATTAACTACAAAGGTTGTTGGAAGAATGAGTAGCTGTGGTGAGTATCTATGAGGATGCAGTGAGCAGAGCTAGCCAAGGTATCGAAATTTGGAGAGCATTTTCAGAAGATACTCAACAGAGTTTTTTTGCAAGCATATTTATGACGCAGAATTGGTAGAGCTCGTTCCAGGAGGTGATCCACTGCAATTTTTATGACGCCCAAAATGTGGGACACAAAGTGTTAAGGTTTTTTCATGATTCACTGCAATTTTATGACCCCCAAAGTGAGGGGCATGAGTTAGTCAGCCGATCCAAAAAAGAGTTCCTAAGAAAACCGCAGCAATTTTATGGAGCCCAACAAAGGGGCATGGTTCACAGCAATATATATATATATATATATATATTCATATATATGGCTGTGATATATATATAGTGTAATGTCAGTAGGAGCCACAAGGGTTCTAAGGGTGGTTTTGTGTAGAAGGTAGTGTATGCCAAATAAAATAATCCATATATCAGATCCCGTAATTTAAAAATGTATGTTTGCCGTACTTTACATACATTAAAGTATTTAAAATGTTAGTTGAAATGTAAGTGCCAAGATGTAAATTATAATGACTTGATGACGTGATAAAATACACAGTGCTCAAGGTTTTATACTGAGTTATAGTTAAATAGGCCATTGAACGTACATTTGCCAACCGAATACCGGATGCGTCTATGGATGTACACTATTAACCACGCAGATCCAGGTTCATATGTGAATTATTTTGGCTTTTATTTTACTAGAATCAACTTTTGGACAAACATGTAATCTCAAAATTATAAGTAATAGCAGTGTCAAATGTGATTGAAGGGTTGTGAAACATTTAGGACCAATGATAAAATATTATGTATAAAATAGGAAAGTGCTAAAGACAAGATTTAAGGTATTTGTGACACAAACTCAGTGATAAAATGTTATTGGATGGTTTTTTTTTTTATATAATATGTAATAGAGTAGGCAGAAAATGTTGTAATTATCACCTAGGATAGTAAACAAAGGGAGTTGATTTCGAATTATTTTGGTGTAAAGACGTGTTTATAAAACTGCGCTAGATTGTATAAATATTTTTGGAAGATTAAATAAATGCGTTTGAATTGCAAGAGTTTGATTTATAACAGAAGAGTAAAGAGAAGCATCAGTGTATAAAGGATTAATAGCGGCGACGAATAAAAGTGAATATTGGAATTAGTGCGACAGCGAACCGGCGGAAGATAAGTTTGAATTGGAACGAGATTATATAGGTAGAAGGCATCGAGTGAGAAACATAAGAGTGAAGAATATAAGGATTGATTTGGATATGGATTTATGTGTAGCGGGGCATTGAGTGGTAAACAGGAACGAAGATAGATTTGGATTGAGTGGTAAATAGGAACGAAGATAGATTTGGATTGAGTGGTTAATAGGAACGAGCATAGATTTGGAACGAGTGAACGAGAGGAGCAAAATTAGAAAGCAGCGTAAGAATAGCAAGTGGAAGTGTACAAGTCAAAGAAGGAATTACTAAGGAAGAATTAGCGCAGGGGAAGTAAACAAAAAAGGGTATTCTAAATTCTAAATTCGGGTTATATTTATTTTAGATTTGGGCGCAACAAAATTAAAGAAAAGACACCTGGAGGCTAGACGGCAGTCCAAAGTGATAGTGAAACCTTGTGAAGGCGCATACGGCGAAAAGGATTTTGAGCCAGCATTAAGAGAGGCCAGTAACGACGTATAATTCAGGTGAGTACGGTGTATTATAACGTCAAAGTCATAAATTTTGTGGTATTAATTAATTTGGCACAAGGCTACGTGGATCACATAAAATTTGGCATATACACAAGTAAATTCTAAAAAAGGTACTAAAACAAAAGATTGTGCAGTTTGGTTGGGCATTGCACATCTACTTACCACTGAACCCACGGTAAGTAGGTGAATACCCTGAGAAGAAAGAGTTCATATAGTCGAGGCATATTAAAAACAATTTTGGTTTAATTAACCAACCAAACGTTGCTAAAATACGTGGCGTGAAATAAGTATTTGCACATCATATAAAATCATTAAATTAATAAGAAAAGGCGCGCAACAAAAAGAGTGTGGGGGGCAGCATAAGAATATATATATGATTGTTTTTATAGTTTGATTGTATGTGTGCGTGCGTGAACAAAAGATAGGTAAAAGTTTCAAATATGGCGATACTCTCAAATGGTCTTGTAAAGAGTACTCACTTTGTCTTATCAAACAGTCGTGGAAGATATTTTTGAATAATAACGCAATTTCATAATCATAATCTAAAATAAATAACTTCGGGAAAAAAGAAGTGTATAGCAACTTGAAATAAGACGGAAAAGGTATAAAAGTTATTTTCGAAGACTTGTTTTATTTGTTCTAACCGCGCCGATTTGGAAAGCCTGCGCTATGAACGTATGTTGTAACAGCTACAAACGTCTAAAAATATCCACTTCATCTATATTATTTATAGTTTGTTTTAGTTAATGGATCGTCCATTTTCATAAGGAATAATAAAACAGCGAGCGGTTGACGTAATAGTTTAATTTAATGAACCGTAACGCACTTTGGCTGAAACTGATGCCGTAATTACCGTATAAATAAATCCTGAAATATTGGCATAGATTAATATATCCGTTTAGTCAGAAATAAACTACATATACATTCAACAACCTGTGAGAAACGGACAGATATGAGAAAAGATCCGAGTCTTTCGCAAAGTTTTTCCTGTAGACTAATTGGTTGTTTTTGGCAGTCGTAAACTTTATTTTTGTTTTACAATTAATTAAAATACGGGACGGAAACAGCACGGAAAAATAACCTAGAAGACTGCTACAGGTTTGGGTTTTTAAAAATGGAATTGTACAAATTGTTGCGTAGTTCTTCACAAATATTCCGGGTTTGGACAGTGTCATATTAAAAACCAATATGTTTCTAACGATTCTGTTCAGTTTCTACTAATATGACACGGACCAAACCCGGAATACGTATTACTATTAATGTCGTGAAATCCTCTGACAATCACCTTTTCATGCGTAAGTACATTGTATTAAAAAGTTTATCTTATGTGATGTATTTTATTACTTTAGTAGAATCAAGTAGCCAGTAAATGGATAGTCGGTTTGAAAATCAAAACTTCTTTAGAATAAACATGGACATTAGGATTAAGAAATTTTAATTGTAAATAGAGTAGGTAGGTTACATATTATGTCAAAATTAAAAATAAAAAAGAAGAGAGATCAGTATGTAACCAAGGAAACGAGGACAGTCGATAAATAGAATTTGAATAGTGAAGTACATATAAGAACAAGTCCGGTCAATTAATTATATAAAAGACAAGTTAAAGAAATGAATTGTATTAGTATGTAATAGGAGTATAATGATAAAAGAATATGTGTTGCCCATAAATAGAATAATAAGATTTATAAACCAGGACAATTTTGTGAGAGAACTATCAAACGTGATTGTGAATTATGAAAACAAGTTATAATCCTACCGAGTTATGTTACCAGTGTGGCGTTTCTGTATTTAAGAAGAAATAGAGGAGTTACATAAAGAAAGTTATTTTATTCATAAAATAAATTTGGATGTTAACGAATATAGGTATGCCCAAAAAATGAACAAAATAAATTCAGAAGAAACACCACTATCAAACCCATAACACAAAACGATCGAGGAAAAGGAAATTCAAGAACAAATTTACCATACTGTCATCAAGGAAAGTAAAATGTCATTTATCATAGCGCTTGTAAAGATTAGAGTAGTAGCAGATTTATCAGTTTTGACACTTATAATATCTTTTATGATCGAGTATCTATTTGCAGGTTTCTCGACAAAATTAAGCAAAGTAATAGTTAAAATATTAGGGAAACTAATCTTCAAAATTAATGCCTTTTGAATATTTCAGAGAGAACTGCTGACATCGGGTGTTACGACAGTATATGAAATTTAAGACCGAAAGAAATAGAAACAACGGAGAAAAATTTAAATAAGACTCAGAGGATATAGGACCACAAGTAGTGAGTACGTTATAGATAGTATTAGCTGCTGTATCACTAATGATATTTAAAATCAAAATCATAATTAATAACCTAAATTTGACAAGTGTCATTTTGACATTAGAATTTATAATAGAAATTTTATCCTGATCGCCTTATATATAATAAATATAAAATTGTGAACCCAACCGGAGATAAGAGTAGAGCTAGCCGAGATAGATTAAGGGGTTTTAGAAACGAATAGAGGTTGACATATAATATTTGGGTTGATAGAAGGTGTACGGGTACAGATACACCTCAAAAATAAAAGTATCAGCACACTTATAGATAGTTAAAATGTTATTATTAACAGTAAGTTAAATAAAAACAGTTGTATAACTACAATAGTTCCTTCGCCTGAAATAAATTTGCGACTCTGCATAATCATCATCATTAGGTTTTTGTCTTGGAACTGGTTGGATTCGTACATCCATTCTTTCCTATTCTGTGTTAACGTGCACATTTCCATGAAGTTCCCACAGCCCACATCTTTCACTATCTGCATGCAATAGTCTAATCTAGGTCTACCTCTACCTCTCCTTTTTCATTTCTCTGTTTTCTCCTGCATCTCTTAGAACGTGTTCTATTATTCTGTCTTTCCTATTTTTTTCACATATTTCTTTCTAGAACCTTTTTGTTCTTAACTTTGTCTGGCCATGGTATCTTCATCATACGTCTGTAGCACCACATATTTTCCCTGTCTGTCTCCTACTATCAAAGTTTCAGAGCGGTAAAGTGCTGTATTCCATACATATGCTATCAACAATTTTTTTCTTGTTTCTAGGTTTGTTGTCTTCGAGTATAGCAGCTGTATTTTCTTCTTAAATGCAGTAGAATTTTGTACTAATTTGTTTTTTATATATCTTTTGCACTATACCCCTGCTATTGCTTTTAAAAATATACCATATTTCATCGATATTCAGTGGAACGCGTAGGAGGTTAAGCAACTTTACGACTACCAAGATCCTACACCACCTTGACATTTGACGAATAAATAGTTTTCCAATTATTCCTTTCGCAAAATCAACATTTGTTGGGAATACTGGAAAACCAACGACTGTAGTTATTTACGATAATCATGCGGTTTAAAAACAATACTTTTCTCCTTATTAGGTTTCCATTTTCCAACTCATAGACGGATTTACAAAATTTACTAAGTTCTATGCGTCTAGTAGCACTGGTAGTCAGGAAGTGATAAAGCATTGTCAAGAGAGACAAGAGTCAATCTCAAAATAAACGATATTATGGTCAAACATGAAAGCCTGCTTAAGAATATAGTATGGGTCAGTAAGTAATGATCTTGAATGTTGATAATACACCAGGGGTTAACAAAAAATTCAATTCTAAATTCCGAGGGCCTTATGAGGTAACTGCCGTTTTGCCTCATGATAGGTGTTCCGTTTGTATTTATAGTTAATTACTGTTAGTTATGACATAAAATGAAGCTTGCAGGTAAACTCGCATCCACCCTGTGGACATTGAATGTCATTAGATTTGTCGCGATTCAGCCTTCAAGCTACTCTGTGTTATTGATGTACCGCGAAAACTTAGTTAAAAGTGTGCTGTGCGTCGCTAGGGTATTTTTGTTAAACAGATACGAACTCCTGTCAAAAGGTCGACGTTTTTTTTACTACTAGTTCCAAGAACACCGCCAAACCTAATAACTTAGGTTATTCTTATTATTAAGTATACATGTCCACTGATCTCACCATCTGTGGTTATCGAAGTTAACCGCCGCACTAACAATAGGTATGTGGTAACAGATATAATAGGGTTTCAGAACACTAGAATATCTTATAACGGTGTTGTAGATGTTACGAGAATGAAAGCATACAGAAGAGATGTTTAAGAGAATTAATAGATACCTTGCTAGTTAGTCACAATCTCTTTTGTTTATGTCTCGTAATAATACTTTCGTATTTTGTGCTTACATTAAGGTAACGCTTAGTGTTTATATTTTTTTAGGTGCTTATAGTATCAATTATCCTATACCTTAGTTAAATATAAAATATTATGTTAAAATGCAATTTATGATGCTATTTATTTAAGCGATGTTGATATTAAGTTCCCATTCCGAATGGACCTGCACCTTGAAGTTGTACTAGAGTACTAGAACGGTGTAATGACTTGCGCGTTCCAGTGATCTAAAGAACCAAACTACAGGTCCAACCAACATAGTAGGGTCTTTAGTAAGGAGCCAGACTAAGACAGATTCCCCAAAGAAGGCTGAAGCTTTTTCAGTACTTCCAGTGGTAGGGACCATAGGCGTCGCCGTGGATCAATGTAGTAAGCGTAAGACTACGGATCCCAAGGTCCTGGTTTCTACTCCCGATACAGCCGACTGCTTGAAAAATGACAGGTGAGCATTTTTCACAAAAATTACGCCCTCGTTCGGATGAGAGGTTAAATGGAGGTCCCGTGTGTGTGTTGTCACGCACGTTAAAGATCCCTACCCTGCCTGCAACGGCAAGGGTTCGGCAAAATTCTAAATTTCTAGGCAAGAAAAAACTGGCCTCCTGGCCAATGTAGTACCTTCTAGTGGAGCATTGGAAATATAAATGCACGGTAGGAAGCATAGTAATCCCGATACGGTCCGCTTGAAAAATGTTAGGTGAGCATTTTTCACAAAAATACACCCTCGTTCGGATGAGAGGTAAAATGGAGGTCCTGCGTGTGAGTGTTGTCACGCACGTTAAAGATCCCTACCTTGCTTGGAACAGCAAGGGTTCGGCAAAATTCTAATTCTCCAGGTAAAAAAAACTCGGTTCCTGGCCAATGTAGTACCTTCGGGTGGAGCATTGGAAAATTACATGTAAGGTGGAGACCATAGGAATCCCGCGACGGTCCGCTTCAAAAATGTTAGGCGAGCATTTTTCACAAAAATACGCTTTCGTTCGGATAAGAGGTAAAACGGAGGTGTCGTGTGTGTGTTGTCACGCACGTTAAAGATCCCTACCTTGCTTGGAACAGCAAGGGTTCGGAAAAATTCAAAAATTTCAGGTAAAGAAAACCCACTTCCTGGCCAATGTAGTACCTTCGGGTGAAGCATTGGAAAATCGCATATAATGTAAAGACCATAGGGGTCGGTATGGCATTCTAAGACACACTACTGCGATGTGGAACGCAACGTGAAACCACCACAATACCTTCCAAGTACACAGCGTATTAAATTGTTATTAAATATGATGGCATTCTCTGGGGTAAAAAATTCCGGAGTTAAATAGTCCCCATTCGGATCTCTGGGAGGGGGGACTACTTTGGGGGATGTGATCAGAAAGTATAAGAAAAGAGTCCTGAACAATCTGCGAGTCGGAGCGTGGAATGTCAAAGGTATGAAGCAAGTAGGTACGCTAGAAAACTTGAAAGTTGAAATGGATAGGGTAGTATTAAACATAGAAGGGATCATTGTATTTTGGTGGCCAGAAGCGGCGGATTTTTGGAGCGGAGACTTTAAGGTAATTCATACAGGATCAGAGGAAGGAAATTGGGGCGTGGAGATAGTTATGCAAAAAAAGATAGGACAATGTATAGAAAACTACTTACAAAAGAACGAACTAGTCCTCATGATAAGATTACAATCTAAACCCGTAAATACAGTAATAATATAAGTATACATGCCCACCTCTAGCTACAGTGACGAAGAGGTAGATGCAATCTACAAAGATATCGAAGACATACTAAGATACATAAAAGAACATGAAAATTAAATAATTACGGGGATTTTAATGCAGTGGTGGGTGATGATAGGGAAGGAGCGGTAGTAGAAAGTGGTCAGGCACGAGAAATGACAGGGGGAAATAGACTGGTAAAGTTTTGCGACAAGGACAATTTAACCATCACAAACACATTATTTTAACATCATACTAGAAGAAGATACACGTAGAAGACAACGGTTTAGAAATCACGTAAAAGACTGTAGAAGCTACTCAGAAGCAGATTCAGACACTGACCACAACATCGTAATGTAGACCGCTCTTAAATATAAGAATTTGGAAAAAAAACGTAAAAAGACACTTTTTGACTTTCAGGAACTACACGATAAAGATATCCACGAAAGATTGGAAAAAAGTCAAATAAATTACTGAAAGATATCGGGAAAATTTCTGATAATAAGGAAGTAGAAACAGGATGGAATAACATTAAATTCGGTTTACACATGGCAGTCAGATATATTCTGGGATATACACAAAAAGAAAATAAAAAGCTATGGATAACAAAGGATATCCTAAATTTAATAGAAGAAAGATGAAAATACAAAAATCGATCAGACGAAACAGGAAAACAAAGATACAAAGCCATAAAGTGCGGGAAAGCTGAAAAACAGTGAATTGATGAAAAGTGCAAAGAGGTACAAACTAAGATGGAAGTAGGAAAGACAGATGAAGCATACAAACTAATTAGAATGAATTTTAGGTATATAATACCATACAGGAAAAATATAAGGTACGCGGGAGGAAACGTCATTGTAAGAAATGTAGAGAAAGTGATTAGATGGTAAGAATATATAGGGAATTTACACGTAGGAGAGGAACGCATTAGAACAGGAATTAGACATTGAAAATGATGCCTTGGCATAACCTATACTTAGAGATGAGTTTGAATTAGTATTAAAGGGTCTGAAAAATGGTATGATGATGAGTACAGATAAGGTGCAAGTAGAAGCTCTAAAAGCCGTTGGACAAGCAGTAACAGAAGGTCTCTTCTAATGAGACAAGAGAGATACCGAAAAATTTCAAACATAACATCATAGTAACTATACAAAAAAAAAAAACCGATAGATGTGAAAATTTTCGAGATAGGAAAAAAGAGAAGTAAAGGTAGACCTAGGTTAAAGTATTGCACACAGATAGTGAAAGATATAGGATGTGGAAATTTCAGGGAAATGTGTAGGCTAGCTCAGAACATAAATAAGTGAGGAGTACGCGTCCAACCCGTTTCAAGATTGAAAACCTAACGACGAAAAAATTAGTGCACTTAAATCGAATGATTATTAGAAACAACTACAGGTGTTGGTTGTGAAATATTTTCAACTAATGTTGTTTGTGCGAAAGAATGTATTGGAAAACTATTAATTCAACGAATGATCAAGTGCTGTGGGAACTTGGCAGCCGCAGGCTGCTTACCCCCCTTCACATACCTAACATGCGATTTTCCAATGCTCTACCCGAAGGTATTACATTGGCCAGGAAGCGAGTTTCTTTTTACCTAAAAAATTTTGAATTTTGCCGAACCCTTGCTATTCTAAGGAAGGTAGGGATCTTTAACGTGCGTGATAATACTCACACACGGGACCTCCATGTTGCCTCTCATCCGATCGAGGGCGTATTTTTGTGAAAAATGCTCGCCTAACATTTTGCAAGCGGTCCGTGTCGGGATTCGAATCCGAGACCTTGTGCGTGGTAGTCACACGCATAGCAAGTACGCCACGGCGCCGCCCTACCTTTCAAATACCTATGAATATCGTGAAAATAGGGTATATAATTGCAAAACAATAAAAGGTGATTGAACTGCGTCTAACAAGAAAGAACAGCGGCTATGTTTAAAGACAGCAAACATAGATCCAAGAAGAACATTGTTCAAAGCATATGTGGAGCACAGCACAGTACGTCTATGAAATAGGGGCAGTAAGAAAAGCGGACAGAAAGAGATAGAAATCTTCTGGAATGTTGTGCTTCAGATGTATGAAGATGATAGCAAGAACAGACAAAGTTAATAACAAATAGGTTATAGAAATAGTAGAGGAATAAAGATATCTGTGGAAAACAAAAGAATAGGAGAAATAGAAGAGCAGGATACGTTTTAAGGCATTTTTGGGGAAAAGTACTGGATATATTACAAGCAGAAATAGGAAATGAGAGGTAGAGACCGAGATCAGACTTGCATGCCGATAGTGATACACGGAGACTGTGAAAATTTCAGGTAAATGTGTAGGTTAGTTCAGACTAGGAAACGCGTCTAACCAGTTCCAGGACTGAAGACCTGATGATGATGATATTAAGTTCAATTATTGTAATTTTGTGTAGTGTGATCATGGTCGATTATTAGTCAGGTTGGACGAACTCTAAGCAATTATCCTGAAATTTGACTTATTTTTGAATTTAAAGTTTTAGCGCCAAAACTTAATTCCTATAGTAGGTATCATTGGAAAGTATGGGAAATTAGGTGGATAAGAAAGAAGGTTATATACGTTGTAAGATGGCTGATTTTGTGTTAAATAATAAAGGTAGTAGTTATTTTTGATTCTTGTTTAATTTACGTAAAAAAGGGTCAGCTTACAGTAAAAGTACTCTTGCCAGTTCGCTGTTGAATTTTGTACTTGCAAAGTTTTACTTCAGCCTAATTGGCGAGCAGAATATCCTCAGAAGTAAAAACTAGCAACTTTGTAATTGTAAAGTTTCACTTCTGTCTAATTGGTGAGGAGAATATCCTCAGAAGTGAAACTAGCATTAATTTTAGTTTAGCAATTGTAAGCTAGCCGTTTTCTACTGGTGGTTGAAATACGTATTTAAAGGCGTTATAGTGAAGAAAAAAAATTGTGGCAAAGGGAGTTATACTTTTACATTAAACAGCACGCTACAAGGTTCCTTTGATACTTATTTCTTAATAAAATTTGTTTTATCTATTGTCAAAGATGTACATGACACATTTAATAAGTTTTAATATCTTTACAGCGCTTTTATTGTTGGGTGGTACTACATTAAAAAAAGAAACGGTTAGACAGTCGAACGATGGCGTAGTTAAAAAAATGGTGTCAATAACATATAGATAAAAAATAACGTTCATAACTAAATGAGCGTAGAAAAAATAGGGTAATTAAATAAAGTTAAACCTCAAATTGTTCAGTTTGAACGTGCATGTTGGCTGATGCAGATGTCTAGCGCGTACGTTTTCAGAATTATGCAATTTAGTGGTACTCGTTAATAAAAATATACAAGGTAAGTCTATATAAAATTTTGGGTTAGGTGCTTCTAGGTTAATCATTTCGTGTTTGTAGATCTAGAAAAAGCATTTGATAGTGTTAATTGGACTGTTATGTTCAGAGTTTTGCGAAAAATAGGAATCTCTCAGAGGGATACAAAAATAATTTACAGTTTATATAAAAACCAAAGCGTAGTAATTAGACTTGATGAAATAGAAAAGAAAGTTTAGATTATAAATGGTGCTAGACAAGGCTGTATACTATCTCCCTTGATTTTTAATGTTTATATTCAGGAAGCTTTAAACTTAGCTAGAGAAAGAAAAGAGATAGGTATTAGTATACAGGCACAGAAAATAGACATGTTACGTTTTGCAGATGATATAGCCATTATAGCAGAGTCTAGAAAAGAGTTAAGAGAGTTTTTAAATATTTTAGATGAGATACTACAGAGTAACTATAGTATGAGAATTAACTCAGTAAAGACAAAGATAATGACAAGTGAGTTACAGCCTAGTTCTAAACCAAAATTAAAAATAGGTAGTACCGAGTTAGAGAAGGTAGGTGAATTTTGCTATTTAGGTGTATAATTACAAAGAACGAACGCAGCAGAAGGGATATAGTAGCTAGAATAGCTCAAGCTAGAAAAATGTTTCTAAAAAAGAAAAAATTACTAATAGTATTAGTTTAGATAATAGAAAAAGTTTCTTAAAGTCGTACGTATGGAGCGTTCTATTATACGTTAGGGAGACTTGGACAATTAAAGAGGTAGATAAGAAAAAGATAGAAGCTTTTAAAACATGGTGTTATAGAAGAATGTTAAACATTAGTTGGACAGATAGAGTAACAAATGAGAAAGTTTATAGAAGGATAGGTGAGGAACCCTGTATGTGGAAACAATTAAAGGCCAAGAGAAATAAAATGATAGGGCACCAGTTAAGACATGAGGGACTATTTAATAAGGTCTTAGATTATAGACTACCAAATAAAAATAGAGTAAGAAGGCCTAGACAAAGCTATATTAGTCAAATTATTAGAGATTTAGGTTGTGAAGGGTATGCAGACCTTTTTAGACTAGCTCAGAATAGAAAAGAATTTAGAGCTGCGTCAAACCGACTTTAAGTAAGTTCGAAAACAAAAAAAAAAATAAATACAAATCAATTAACTAAATGTCACCATGACATAACTCACAATTAGGTAGCGGTCTGGCATGTTAGCAGCGATTCGCTGCTTAAGCGATACCACAACATATAATTTAACACTTTTCCTTTTTTGGAGGGGATAACCAGGTAATATATCATTTCCTTATAAATGGAAATCATGTAAACATGTTGGAGTTCTTTAACAACCATCAGGTTGCTAATATTTATATAGAGCCAGGGAGATAAGAAAAAGATAGAAGAGTATAGGAAGACCTAGACCAAGCTATATTAGTCAAATTATTAGAAATTTATGTTATGAAGGGTATGTAGAATTTTTTAGATTAGCACAGAATAGAAAAAAGAGCTGCGTCAAACCGACCTTAAATAAGGTCGAAAACAAAATGATGATGATATTCTTTCAAGTAGTATTAATTTGGTGCTTTATGAAGTAAAGTTAGTTTTGTGAGTTTTTCAAAATGGATAAAATTGAAACGCGCGTTGTTATCAAATATTTTGTAAAAAAGGGTTGGAAAGCAACAAAAATACATAAAGATATGCAGGATACATTAGGAGACTTCGTTCCATCATTTACAACTGTGCACAAGTGGGTGACGGAATTTAAACGTGGTCGTGAAAGCCTAGAAGATGACCCGCGCAGCAGACGACCAAAAACTGCCACCATGCCTGAAATCGTCTAAAAAGTTAACGATATGGTTACGCAGGATCGTCGATTAAAGGTCTCCGAAATTGCTAAGGGTGCAGGTATCTCAGATGAAAGAGCATTTCATATCTTAACTGCGGAATTATATGAAAAAGCTTTCGGCAAGATGGGTGCTACGCATTTTGACAATTGATCAAAACCTTTAGAGGAAGAGAATTTGCCAACAGAGTTTAGACCGACTTAACTCCAATAAAACCGATTTCATCCGACGATTCGTTACGATAGATGAAACTTGGGTTCACTATTATACCCCTGAAACCAAGTAACAATCTAAACAATGGAGATATAGGGGTTCTCCACCACCAAAGAAAGCAATGTCCGTGAAGTCGGCTGGAAAAGTTATGGCATCAGTTTTTTGGGATGCTAAAGGTGTCTACGCTAAACTTCTAGGCCAACTGTATAAAAATATTCGTGCAAAAGGCCTGCATTGCGTAAGGAGAAGATCATTTTCCATCAGGATAATGCACGTCCACACACAAGTGTAGCAGCAATGCAAAAATTGCATGATCTGAAGTACGGTCTGTTGCAACATTAACCTTGTTCGACTGATTTGGCTCCTTCAGACTGCCACCTATTTCCACGACTAAAAGTTTTCCTTGGGGGAAAGCGATTTTTCACGGATGAAGAAGTAAAAGCAGCTGTCGACGACTATTTTGGAGGCCTTGAAGAATCGCACTTTCGTGATGGCATAATGGGTTTGGAACATCGCTGGATGAAGTGTATTCAACTTGACGGAGGTTATGTTGAAAAATAAACTATATTTTAGAAACAATTTTTTTTCATTTTCCCCCTCGTTTCGTGAACTTTTCAATCCACCCTCGTAATAAAGTTCTCACGTCTATATTATTCGGCATTCCATTAGTATATAATCCGTTATCAATTTGAAAAACGATCCACATTAGTCTGACAAGTAGGAAACATGTGAAAGTAGTCAGCGTATGTTCTTTCTAATTGCCAACTCGTAATCAGATTAAACATTTTGTAATTATAAACGGTTATTCAAATGAATGTGTCGTTTCTAGCGTTACCATGGGCCTTAGATCACTACTACATCAAGGTTTGCTACACATTTCGGCAAACATTATTGGAGCTATTTTGTAAATTAGCTCTATTTGTCAGTTATCTCTACGCCGTTGAATTTAAATGGTAATAAACTTGAATTACACACAAGCTTCAGCTTTGTAATGTTAATAAAAGAAATTTCTCTTTAAACCGTGTCGAATACTCGCAGCCACCCAGAGGGTTAAACAAAAGTTTATGTGCCGCACCCTCTAATTAAACAAGAAACGATTTCCAGCAGGAAACATGTTGCAGAAATGTAAATTTACCCTTTAGAACCAATAACACCTTAAGAAAGATTTATACATGCAACAGCAAAGCGAACGCGTAAATTTTATGGTATTCTCACACCCTTTGCAGTAACAGCACCTTTCATCAGTCATTTTTGATTATTTTTGCATAGAGGGGCGAGCACGTACGAAATGCATCAAACCAAAGTTTGACAGATATGTGAGCACTATCTTTTGTAGTATATGAGCGCGCGAAAAGCGGAACGTTAAATTTAGTCATTTGCAACTTGCCTTTTCAGGATTTCTGCAACCCTATGCGTAGCTTGTTCAGCAAATTCTAGGTGATTTAACATATCGACATTACCTCTGGCTTGAACGATTTTTTTGCACAAGATAGCATTTGAAAAGTTAGCTATAAAAATGTACTAAAACACCGTTGCATTTTTTACAAGATGTTATACCCACGCACTACAAATAAACGGATGCTTTATTACGTCAGAGGTTAGTAGCGTTACCGTAAAATATTATTATTAACGTTCGGTAATATTTTCAATTTGTATAAATAAATCCCAAACTAAAAGTTGGTGGCTAAAATTATCGATCTCGAAATCTACTGGCGCGGCGACTTCCGGTATGAAAAAGGTTTTTTTAAAGACGTACGAATTTTATTGAAAGTACGTGTAACGTTTAATAATTGGTCATAAACATATCGTCATTTAAGGGTGTTTTTTAAGTTATACGCTTTCTCCCTTGTGTGTTTGATAAAAATTTATTTCGAACTAACTACGTCCAACTAAGTACCAAAAAAGAAACTTGTTAGACTCTTTATTAGAGCTCAGACTCAGGATTTGTATAACATTATTATCGTTATACTTCATTAAGATGTTGTCACGGGTAGAATGTGCATGAGTTATGTATCCCCCAATTATCTATTTATATATATATATATATATATATATATATATATATATATATTGAATATATTGAATCTAATAGGAATTATTAGAAATTGTTAAATAAAGTATAAGTTCATTGCAGCAATGTAATACAAGGCTAACCCAGAGAGGTTATCAACAGTTCATGAGAACGGATATGCAACTTTGCATCCGAGAGGGTGGTGATACTGCAGGTGGCAGGTCACAGGCGGTTAACATACCGCAATTACTTAGAAATAAGATTGTTACATTGTAACAAAGTGTAAAGCAGAAATGAGATCTGCAAGTTCCCACAGCCGTGTGAGGGGCAGGTTATTATAAAAAGCCCGGGAGCTTAAGGCCCGGCAGTCAGTCTTCGAATTCCATACTTCCTTGTTCAAGCTACCCACCTTATTACAATTAATTAAATGTTTTTGAATTAAAGTTATTTTACAAGTTATTCAAAATTCCATGTTAATTTCTGTTTTAAGAATCAATAAAAATTGTTAAGTGTTTGGAATTGTTTTTAAAAACACCGCTCCAAAGGCCCGAACCTTAACTCGTGTAGTTACTAAATTTTAATTTGCCCTAAAGGGGCAAGGGCCCCGTAACAATATAAGGGTACGTCAATTAACTGTAGTGGTGCGGGAGTGGGTTTCTATAGATAAATGAGGAAAGGAAATAAAGAAAAATAAAGAAATACAAAACTAACACAGGCCAACAAAAAAATTGTGATTTGGATTTGTTCACTTTTTTGAAGTTTTGGTGGCTAATCTAATAAAGAATCAACATTTTTTTGTTTCCATCACGCACAATTTTTTAATAAATTTACTTGGTGTCAATTTATGGTTTTTTAAATATTAACCAATAAAAATTAAATAACATTCTAAAAATTGCTACTCCACTGAGATTAAATTGTATACAAATCAATAGAATAGTATAGGGGAATTACCGAAAGTAAAATTTAATTGCTGGAATTCCCCGATTTGCAGTCAGACCGTCGGCGAATGAGAGAGCATTATTCCAACAGCAGGCATCGCGATATCAACATCTATCTACCTTCGCCTCCGGGCGAAACAAGGTCAGCAGCGGAACGGAGACAACTCGAAGAAGGTTTCCAGCGATGCGGCTCGCCAGGAATGGGGACACAAGCGAAATCGTTGAGGATGCACATCCGTCAGTCCTGTTCGACAAGCTACCTGACGATAGAGCGGCTTGTGGCGAATAGCCATCGTGTTGGTCGAAAACCACAGGCCGGTGAACCCAGGATTTTGATAACGTATAGTTGAAGAGCAACCAAGGGGAGGATCCAGGAAGCTACTTACCCCATCAACCAACCGCAAAAACAACAAACCTGAAACAACATAGATCAACGAAACAGACAGAATCAATTAGATTAACGCTGTAAAAGGAAGTTGGACTTGAGAGGTCCAGGATCGACTTAGCTGAAACAAGCGTATTCATAAGTCTGTTTGCATTCGGTCTAGGCAGTCGTTGTTTGGTGAATTTAGTGAGCTTTTTGCAGTTGAATTCGTGTCAAAATAATACAGATACCTTTTGCTATGTGTGTGATTGTTTTGTGGTCAAGAAATTTAGACGTAAAATTATCTTACTGTTGAAACACCAATTCTACGCCTATTTTAAAGTAAAGATTGGTAATCAAGACAAACATTGGACACCACATGTTGTATGTAAGATATGTGAAGAGGGTTTAAGGCATTGGAGTAATCGAACTAAGAAAATCCCTACCCTTTGGAATACCAATGATTTGGCGAGAGCCAACAAAGCACCACGATGACTGTCATTTCTGTATTGTATGTGGATACAACACAAAAAATTTAAAAAACATGATTTATCCGAACCTCAAGTCTGCAATTAGGACAGTGCTACATGGTCCAGGCGTGCCAACCCCAGAGAAACTAATAAATTTAGAAGATGTTACAAGCAGTTCTGAACCTGAAGTTGATGAAAACAACTTTACCGATACCAGTAAAATATCGAGGGTTTCTAAGCAACCGCACTTATTTTCCAAGACCGAACTTAACGGCTTAGGTAGAGACTTAAGTTTTCCAAAGGATCTTTCCGAAATGTTAGCATCCAGACTTCAAAATAAAAATTTACTGGCAGAAGACGTTAAAATTTCGCATTTTAAGAAACGCGAGTCCGAGTATTCAGGCTATTTTGAAAAAAAAAGGTTCTCTAGTTTATTGCACCGACATTTCCAGTCTGACAAACAAACTTGGGGGGCACATACAACCCCGATGATTGGAGACTTTTTATTAATTCTTCCAAAAGAAGCCTTAAAGCTGTTCTCTTGCACAATAGGAATGTTTTTACATCGGTACCAGTTGCCCATTCTGTGCAAATGACGGAAAGCTACGAAAATCTTAAAGTAATGCTTGAAAAAATTAAATGCAATGATCGTAGTTGGAAAATTTGGGGAGATTTGAAAATTGTAAGACTTATACTAGGACAGCAGTCAGTCATATCACTGTTACCAGTCATTCTGAAATCATACATTCCTGAAAACACTAAAATCCATAAGAAAGGAGAAAAAACCTGATTGCTTGCTACCAGTTTGGATTCAAAGAAAACTATTCGATTATTGATCAGCAGGGGTCACAAATATCACAGAAAAATCTCTAGAAGGAAGAAAAGTTTGCTCCACCGTCTTCATCGGAATTGCTCAGGTATTCAACAAAGTATGACACGAAGGTTTGTTCTATAAACTGAACTTATGTCTACCACAACAACTTTTACAATCTTATGTATCAGAAATATATTTCAGAATTAAACAAGAAGCTTCTTCTGAACTAAAGAAAATCAGCAGCAACCTTGTAGTAACAAGGTAGTGTCTTAAATCTGTTTATATGTTATATACTAATATTCCGAATCTGGAACATAAAACAATAGTAACATTTGCTGATGACATCGTAGTCATTGATGTCGGAAAAGATCATGAAGAGGCTGTTGAGAAACTTCAACCCTCAATTAATGAAATTTACACCTGGACTAAAACCAGGCGCTTCAAGCCTGTACACGTAAACTTCACTAACAAACGAAACAATATCCACTCATCAAAATCAATGATACTCAGACTTAGCTAAATATTTGGGAATGACCTTAGATGTTATACTCGGCTGGAGAAATCGTGTTAAAAATAAATCTGAAAAGCTTTGCATCAAACTGTAAATAATGTATTGGCTAGTTGGAAGAAACAGTAAGATATCCATATATAGCAAACTGTTCTTATATAACCAAATCTTAAAAACTGTTTGAACATATGGCATTGAACTTTGGGGGTTGAGCTAGCAAAAAGAACATCCAAATTAAACAATTTTTCGGAACAAAGGATCAGGGAACATCATTGATGCATCCTGGTACTGTCGAAACAGAGATATCCATCGTTGCCCAAACCATTGCCAAATTTGCCAGTAACAATAAACGAACAGAGGCTAATCAACCAAATGAATGTCGCGGCCATCCAGCTTCTAGACAATAGAAATCTGATACGAAGACTCAAGAAGACGAAGCCTGCGTTAGTGAAAGAATGATACTGCAAATAAAATTTTTGTACGGGTCATGCTACATGTTAGGTTAGTGTAGTTAAGTTAGTAGAACACAAAACAAGCTACTCAGTAAAGCCTGTAACGGTACAATACTCCGCTTCTCTAAGGAATTGCAAAGAAGTTAGCAGGGTGGGTTTTGGTAGAAAAGGGGTGAACGCTCGCTGAGATGAGAAAGACATTCGAAAAGTGACCACAGACCGGATAAGACGTTCTGGTTAAAAACGATAATCCGTTTGTGATAGTGTTCAGGACACCCTAATTTGCAAGCTCGAGCATATTAACATTTCATTGCGTAGACGAATAGAAAATTAGCGAATTTTCTAAAGTTTCTGATCAACGTCATAAAACATTTACGGAAAGTAAAACTAACGAAGCCAACATTGAAATTCCTTTGGAAAAGTGGTATCATGTTAGTGACTCCCATGTGTTAGAAGTGCCTAAAAAAAAGGTCCTTGAGGCGCAGGCATACTTGTTATTTTATGAATGGATTTAGTAGTTTGTAATTTAAAGTTTTGTATATTATAAACAATTTCTTATGTTTATTTGTTTAATAATTGTAATAATTATAACAATTTCTGTTTTGTATTAGATAAATCTGTGTAGATGTAAGTATAAAATATTTTGTTTCATAAGATGATGCATGCTGATAAATTGTATTTTAGACAGCTATGTAGGTAAAATAATAAAGATAGTTGGTTGGGTTAAGTTTGTAGACGTTAAGTTGATTTTAACAGATAAAAGTTACTGTTTATATACTCAGTTTGATGTAAATATAGCATTTTAGAACCGCCAATTGATGGGGAAAGTCTGATTCAAATAATTTATTCACATTACCCGGACGAATGGATGCGGTATTTAAGCGCCGTGGGATCTAAGGCATATACGGAGGCGGTGGCCGCACTGAGCAAAGCCGATGCCATAAGGAATAGTGGGTCAATTAGGGAAGAGTGTTATGAAAACGTTAAGTATGTTGATAGAGTCCGTTATAATCAAAAGGGGTATTACGGGGATAAACACTGGAGTGCCGTGCGGAAGAAAGGGGTCTCATCTCAATACAAGTAGTAATATTAATAATTTTTATCCTGAGGAGTCCTGGTTATCGTTAGAGGAGTTGCGGGAAAATTTGCGTGAAGAGAGAGGCGTGGTCGAAGAAGAAAAATATGTTAACCCGTTTTCGGTTAAGTCATTTTTTTTCGTACGAAGAGGTGAGAGAAAGCTTAATGGAGGAAAATTCGTGGGGGAGCTTGCGGAATTTACTAAATCGTTGTCGGAGTTATTGAAAAAAGGGGTGTAATGTGGAGATGGAAAAAGAAAGAAAAAGAACTTTTCACTAAACTAAAAACAGTTTTTGTAGAGACGGCGATGCTTCGCCATCCAGATTTTTGAAAACCGTTCTTTATAGGCACCGACGGTTCTGCGTTAGCGGTAGGTGAAGTACTATATCAAGAGGACAAAAATCAGTGTCCGTTACCAATAGCTTTTGCTAGCACGGGGTTGAGAGAGGCAGAAGAGAGATATACGATAACTGAAATTGAACTGTTAGGAGTTGTGTTTAGTTGTCAGAAGTTTAGAAATTTCATAATGGGGCGCGAGGTCGTAGTAAAAACCGACCATAAAGCACTGAGTTTTTTGAATAGTGGTAGGCACTTGAATGGAAGACTGCAGCGGTGGGTACAGATATTACAGGAGTATAACCTTAAAATTGAATACGTAACAGGAAAAGAAAATATAGTTTCGAACGCACTATCGAGATTCCCACCAATAGATGAACCGATCGTGGTGTGCCGAAGTAACGATGTTTACAGTACGAACGCATTTGAGGTAGAAAAATGGGATAGAGCGTTGAAGTCGAGGTTGAGTAAGATAAGAGAGTTGCAAAGTTCTGATTCACGTTTGAAACATGTTTTTGACGGTTTAGATAGTCAAGTTGTAAGGATTCAAGAGAAGATTGGGCAGTATTATTTGCTTTATAAGGGCATTTTATTTCAATGGAATGATGAGAGGTCGGATGCTTGGAAGGTATCTATTCAGGATTCGTTGGTTGATGAGCTTGAAAAGCGCAAATGGAGGCATAATAAACCAAACCCCGTAAAATATACGCTTGGTGAGTTAGTTTTGGTTAAGACGCATTTTCAATCATCCTCATTAGAAAAGGAAATTCGTAATTTTTTGTTGTTGTATGAAGGTCCTTATAAGATAGATCCCAATGCATATCTCTTGGTTTACCCAAATTCTGGTAAAGTAAGGGGGACGTTCAATGTGGTGGAATTAAAACCTTACCATGCGGTGGAGGAATTTTTGAACAATACCAATGAAGGAGTGACTAATAAAACGGTCAGGTTGAACGAAACTGTCTGAACATTTTAATGACCCTATATAAAGATTTAAGTTAAGATGAAACATAGGTCTAGTTTAGTGTTGATTGTCAATAATTAGGGAAGGTCTTACATAAGGGATCATTGTTTTCTGTTAAATGTTCAGGGAAACAGGAAACTAATACTTAAGTTTAGGTTTAACATATATTATTAGGGAGGTTGTTGCAACTTACCTCTAGTTGTAGCGTTTCGAAATGGGGACGTTTTTGTTTAGGTTAGTGGTGTGCATCAATTAATGGGACTGCGTTTTTCTTCAGGAAATGTAAAGTGTGAACTTGGTATTGGTTAAGGGTGTACGAAAAATAGTTGGAGTATATACGAGAAGGTGCGTCGTTAGTTGTTTAGAGTTGTAAGAAAGTGAAGCAAAATTTGTTTTGCGCCTGCAGTTAAAATTTTTCCTTTTCGGGGTGGGGGGGCTGCTGTAACGGTACAATACTCCGCCCCTCTAAGGATTGGTAAAGAAGTTAGCAGAGTGGGTTTTGGTAGAAAAAGGGTGAACACTCCCTGAGATGAGAAAGACATTCGAAAAGTGACCGCAGACCGGACAAGATGTGGTTGAAAACGATAATCCGTTTGTGATAGTGTTCTGGACACCCTAATTTGCGAGCTCGAGAATATTAACATTTCATTACGTAGACGAATAGAAGAGTAGCGATTTTTCTGAAGTTTCTGGTCAGCGTTATAAAACATTGACGGAAAGTGCGGTGTGTAGATAATTTTTGTTTTGTATTAGATAAATCTGTGAAGATGTAAATATATAATGTTTGTTTCATAAGATGACGCTAATAAATTGTAATTTAGGCAGCTGCGTAGGTAAAAATAATAAGGTTGGGTTAATTTTGTAGACGTTAAATTAATTTTGACACGATAAAAGTTACTGTTTATGTACTCAATTTGATGCTAATATAGCAGTTGTTTTCCTGCTCAACGGTAAGTTTCTTATAGTTCTAGTAATTTCGCGTATGATGTATGAGGGAAGCAACGAAGATTGTCAGTCACATTTCCTGGTAAGGGTAAATGATTTTATTATATATTTTTTTAAGTTATGAAGTGATAAGTCAGATTGCATTACACGATCCCTTTGCGTTGCATTGGGACCTCAATAAACTCTAAACAAGTCAATTCATAATTTGTTACCCGGGTTTGTTGCTTAGACAATACACCGGTAACTGGCGGTCCTACCTAAAACTAGAAAATCTATTAACATTATTAGCTTTTATTTGTGGTGTACGTGAAGTAATACACGTGCAGGTTACAGTAAGGTCAAAATACCGTTACAAGCCTTACTTAAGAATTTTCGAACGTAGCAACTTCAGTTAGAACAAAATTATTCATTGATCTACACAAAAAATAAAATTGTAATGTTACTAAAGGACTTTGTAATGGGCATCTTTAATAAAGAATCATTAATTTACAATTATATGCATGGGCTGACGAAATTTTTATTTGAAAAATATACGTTTGGTGATCGAAGATAAATATAATTGAAGTCAGAAGTTTTTAAACGAGATACTAAATATTTATTGAAAAAGTCCTAACTCATACAGAGTAGTGTTTAATTATTTGTGTACAAGTTTAGAAAAAATATTAAATCGTCAATAGTTCAAGTGCTGGGGGAACTTGGCAACCACAGGCTGCTTACCCCCCTTCACAACCTTACATGTGATTTTCCAATGCTCTACCCAACGGTACTACATTGGCCAGGAGGCGAGTTCTCTTTACCTGGAAAATTTGGAATTTTGCTGAGCCCTTTCTGTTCCAAGTAAGATAGGGATCCTTAACGTGCTTGACAACACTCACACACGGGACCTCCATTTTTGTGAAAAATGCTCAACTTCCATTTTTCAAATAGTCGGCCGTGTCATGATTACAACCCAGGGACTTGGGATCCGTAGTTTTACGCTTACTACATTGATCCACGGCGCCCCCGCTTCACAACCACTGAATGTCGAAGCAATAGGGTATATAATTGTAAAACAATAGAAGGAGACTAAACTGCACCTAACAAGAAAGAACAACGCCTATGATCAAAGATAACAAACATAGAAACAAGAAGAAAATTGTTACAAGCATATGTGTGGAGCACAGCACAGTATACCTATGAAATACGGGCAGTAGTAAAAGCAGACAGAAAAACGGTAGCAAACTTTTGAAATGTTGTGCTTCAGATGTATGAGGATGATAGCATGAACAGACAAAGTTAATAACAAATAGGTTATAAAAATAGTAGGGGAATAAAGACATCTGTGGAAAAAATAAGAGAAATAGACGGGCAGAATACGTTCTAAGACATTTTTGGGGAATAGTATGGGATATATTACAGAGATAGGAAAAAGAAGGTAGATGTAGACCTAGATCAGATAGTGATAGATGCAGACTGCAAATTTCGTGGAAATGTTAGGTTAGTTCAGAATAAGAAACAATGAGGGTATGCGTCTAACCAGTTTTAGGACTGAAGACCTAATAATGATGATGATGATGAACACCTTTAAACTCTCGGGTGAATTGTTATTCTAAAAAAGTGTTTTAAGAATACAGAGAACAACTTCAATATCAAAGAAACACGCCACGGTATATAAAATAACTTTGATCAGCTTTAAGATACATCCGATACAAAATTCAAAAAGCCAAAAAACCATCACACCTTTCAAAATGATACTCTCCCTCCATCATTTTTAAGTGTTTCAGGTGACTCCTCAAAATAAACAAATATTGACACATTTGCAATAGGGATGCCCAACACATCTACTACAACATTAGGTGTAGTACTTTGCTAGGAAGTCTGCTCATGTTATAATGGGTAATCGATCGTTTGATTTATTTCTAATTCTAAATTAAGTACATTTTGAATCTCGAAAAGCTCCCCTGGAACCGGAATAAAGGGCAATAATCAAAAATGTCTGGTTCCCACTTCATCTCCCTACTGAGAATTTTCTAAGAGAATTAAAGTAAAATTATTTAAGTGTAGGGTGGAATGTTTCTTTTCTGACTACGTGAATTATGTATCACCGAATATGTATGTACCATTAATAGAAAGTATTAGGAATGATTAAGAATTATAAAGAATTACTAAGTTAGATGCAACATTGTATCTCAAGGATAATTAAATAAAGGTTAATGAAAGTTCACAAGGAAGTTGTGAGAACGGATGCAATATATTGTATTCCAGACGAAAGTGATACTGCAGGTGGCAGGTCACAGAACCGAGATTACTTAGAAATTAAGATTGTTACATTGTATCATGAATAATATTAAGAAATAAGCAGGCATGAGCTCTGCAAGTTCCCACAGACATGTAAAGGGCAGGGACAACATAAATACCCCTGGAGCCACAAGATCAGTCAGTCAGTCTGAGTATTTCAGCTTTAGCATTGTGGTTTACCTAGGCTACTCGCCCTAATACTAGTTCAATTATTATTTTATTTTTTGACTTAGAATATTTACAATAGACTGTCAAAATTCCATAATTAATGTCTGTTTAAACTAATAAAATTTGTTACAAGTTTTGGAAGTAGTTTTTTAAAACACTGCTCTCAAGGCCCGAAACGTAACACGTGTTGAAAAGATTATTTTCAGGTTTTCTAAACAATATTTATGGTAATTTGTAGTAAATCCTTTTCTGTAGTTTTCCTAGTGCACAAAACAACTTAGTTTGTCCTGAAAGCTTTTCCAAAAGCTAATCAATACGAGTTTCTAACAAGTGATGACTTTTTTATTTAAAGTTAAAGTTGTTACGCTGGATTGTTTTCAAACGCAGGATTCTGTAATTTAGAATTTATTGAAGTTCTGCTGTAACCCTGATTTTTTCGTTTTTCACTGAAATTAATTTGAAGCGAAAATAAGGAACATGAGGTAGGCGATCGCAATTTCGAATGAACAATTCATTTTAACTGCCTTAAGAGCAGCATCTCGACTACTTAAGCTTAAAAATTAAACGCAAGATTGTTGTAGAGCAAAACTGTTGTGCTTTCATAAACAGTTCCCAGTTGGAAGTCATAACCTGAATCCAGCTCAAAACAGGATACGGATTAGCTGTGAGTTTTACCTTGTTTAATTAGTAATCCTCGTCGCGACGTGATTAATGTGCTTAGAAATTTAATACATGTCACGTTTCCAAACCCAAAAATAACGCAAGTTAATAATAAACAACGTTGTGATACGCGTAGTCGGCGTTGCTTCCTACAATTATTATGAAATTTAGTAAATAAACTAAGCAAGCGGTTATTTCAGTTCTTATAAAAATAGAGGCAGCAAAAGCAGCATGACCCGTAAAGCCTCTGATAACCTTTCTTATAATTGAAACCTATTAATAATTATTTGAGGAGCATCTGTTGTACTTAAATTCTAAGTGCACTTTCTCCTAAAATATCGCCATCAAATAAAAATACCTGAAGAACTTGAAGTCGCTTTAAAGGTTGGAGTTGGTGCACGTGTCCGTAATCATAATCAAAATTCCCGAGTCAGACACATTCAAAATATGATATTCACAACCGTTTCCGATAAACCTTTCAGCGATCGCATCCGAAACAACAAAGGGTACGAAGCGTACGCGTACGTACGGACGAACGACGACGTCCAACTGGCGTCGCAACCACCGCCAATCTGCATCGCGACGCTTACGACATACAGATTTAGCTCACACATCATCATCTAATCGACTAAATTTGACGAATTGAATAACTTCAAATGTTTATTTACTTCTCTTGATTGAAACGTCCTGTTCATATGCTCTTTAGTTGAATTAAGGTTGGACATTTTGTTTCAATTAATACTGAGCGATAATTAATATTGGCGTGCAATATAATTCTAAGTGATGCATCTTTGAATGAAGAAATGTCTGGCTAAAAATATAATTTTGGAAAAGATTCAAGACAACGATGATTATAGTATGATGACACATTACAGGTTAACATTAAAAGCTCTACCTTTTTGAGAAACTCGGTCATGGAGTTTTTTTATATGCTTCCTCTGCATTTCTAAATAAAAGTACTTTTCATATCCTTTGATTACTTTTCGGTTTGACTATCTCTTCTTCCAACGGCTGTACGTTTTATAAATTATAGATTGCCAGAAACTGCATGTTTGAGCATTATCTTAGACAAAATCCTCTAATTTACCTCGTTTATCAAAAATATACGTTTTTTATGGAAGATTCGACTCTAGCTTTAAAATAAAGGCATTCTGAGGGCTTTTGTCCCAAAAATTGAATTTCTGTTTATTTTCTCTTCCTTTTGACCACCTTCCTTTACCCTATTTAAGCATAGAAAAATGTTTGCCATGCATTCCAAATTGGCGATAACACTTTTATTTAATTCACCGAGAATCCTTCCACGTTAAGCTTCAATTGTTGTCACTGCAACCAGCGATCTAAAAGTTTTCATGTCTGGTTTCAGCAAACACAAGTGCTTGTGCGACAGAGTACAATAGTTCTACAGGTACAGCTGTTAGGATAGGTGATGCGTTTTGTTTCTACCTTGGCTGTGCACTGCAGTGAGATATGGAACTCAACTTGTAGCCGTCAGTTTTTGACACACACTTCAGACAAACCGTTATGAGTGTTTGTAACGTTAAATTATTAAATTTAGAATTACCCAAAAGGGGCGAGAGTCCCGCAACAAAATAAAGATGCTCCGGCAAACTACAGTGGTGAGGAGTGATCCCTAGAGAAACAAATGAAGAAAACAACAAAAATTAACATTCAAAAATTTTATCCAAGTACAAGTTACCATTCTGAACGAACCTGCTCCTTGACAAAGTTCTAAAATATACTAGAACAGGTGAAATGGCTTGCGCGTTTCAATGAGCTAAAGAGCCGAACTATAGGTTTAACCAAGTTAGTGGGGTCATTAGTGAGGAACCAGACTAAGACAGGTCCCCAAAAGAGGGCAGCAGCTTCTTCGGTACTTAGAGTGGCAGAGACCATAGGGGTCGGTATGACATTCTAAGACACACTACTGCCATGTGGAGGGCAACGAGAAAGCACCACATTACCTCCCAAGTACACTGCGCACAAAAATTTTTAGTAAACATGATGGCATTATCTGGGGTAAAAGATTCCGGAGGTAAAATAGTCCCCCTTTTGGATCTCCGGAAGGGGACTACTTGGGGGATGTGATCCGAAAGTACAGAAAAGGATCGTGAACATTCTGCGAGTCGGAGCGTGGAATGTCAGAAATATGAAACAAGTAGGTAAGCTAGAGAACCTGAAACTCGAAACGGATAGGTTTGCACTAGATATAGTAGGAATCAGCGAAGTCCGCTGGCCAGAAACAGGGGATTTTAAGAATGGAGACTTCAGGATAGTTCATACAGGATGAGCGGAAGGAAATTCGGGGGTGGGGATAGTTATGTGAAAAAAGATAGGACGACGTGTACAAAACTACTTTCAAAAGAAGGAAAGAGTACTCATGGTTAGATTTGAATCTAAACCGGTGAATACAGTAATAATACAAGTATACTTGCCCGCCTCTAGCTACAGTGAGGAAGAGGTAGAGGCGATCTACAAAGACATCGAAGACATACTAAGATACGTAAAAGGACACGAAAATTTTAATGCAGTGATAGGTGAGGGTAGGGAAGGAGTGATAGTAGGTTTATTTGGTTTAGGCGCGAGAAATAATAGGGAAATAGGCTGATAGAATTTTGCGACAAGAACAACTTAACCATCACAAATACATCATTTCAACATCATACTAGAAAACGATGCACGTGCAAGATGCCAGGAGATATCAAATACATTACATTATTGTTAGACAACCGTTTAGAAATCAAGTAAAAGACTGTAGAAGTTACTCAGAAGCAGATATAGATACTGACCACAACATCGTAATTAAGAAGGCCGCACTTAAATTTAAAAATCTAAATAACAGGAACGGAAAAAGGCACTTTGACTATGAGAAACTAAAAGATAAAAATATTCACGAAACATTTAAGAAAACGTCAAATGAATTGCTGAACGATATCTGGAAAATTTCTGATACTAGGGAAGTAGAAACAGAATGGAATAACATTAAATCCAGCTTAGACATGGCCGCCCGAGATATTCTCGGGTATACACGAAAAAAAAAAGAAACCATGAATAACAAAGGATATCCTGAATTTAATAGAAGAAAGACGAAAATACAAAAATAGATCAGACGAAACAGGAAAACAGAGATACAAAGCCATAAAATGGGAAATTATTCGCAAATGCAGGAAAGCTAAAGAACAGTGGATTTATGAAAATTGCAAACAGTTACAAACTAAGATGGAAATAGAAAAGACAAACGAAACATACAAATTAATTAGAATTAATTTTAAGGATATAAAACCATATAGCAAAAATATAAGGGACGCGGGAGAAAATGTCATTATACAAAATGTAGAGAAAGTGGATAGATATGACAAGAATATAAAAGGAATTTATATGTAGAAGAAGAACTAACTGCATTAGAACAGGTATCAGACATTGAAATTGATGACTTGGGGTATCTTATACTTAGAGATGAGTTTGAATTAGCACTAAAGGGTCTGAAAAATGGTAAGGCGCCGGGTGTAGATAATATGCAAGCAGAAACTCTAAAAGCCGCTGGACAAGTAGTAACAGAACGTCTCTTCCAACCTGTCAGGCGAGATACCCACAGATTTCAAACGTAACATCATAGTAACTATATCAAAAAAAGAGGCGCCGATAGATGTGAAAATTTGTGAACAATAAACCTGACAGTACAACTGTCAAAAATATTAACTAGAATAGTACAAAGACGAATGGAAAATCGAGCTGAAGAAATACTGGTAGAAGATCAATTTGGGTTTAGTCGAAACGGGAACACGGGAGGCTATTTTAGCTCTGAGGGTGATAATGGAGAAAACAATAAAAAAAGGAGAAAACATGTATATAAGGTTTGTAGATCTGGAAAAAACATTCGACAATGTAAAATGAAAAAAAATGTTCGAAATACTCAAAAAGATTGGAGTGAGTTTTAGAGATAGACGGATAGTGCATTGCTTATACAAAAGCAAACAACGGTAATAGAATTAGAACAAGAAAGCAGAGAAGGAAATATTAGGAAAGGAGTGAGACATAGATGTGCCTTATCCCCATTAACTTTTAACTTTTACATAGAAGAGGCAGGAAGACATTTGGAATTAATATGCAGGGAAAAAAGATTGATACACTTAGATTTGCAGGTGATATAGCGGTATTAGCATCTAGCACAGAAGAGTTAGAAGTTGCTCTTAATGAAATGGAAACAGTTCTAGCAGAGAGATACGGTATGCAAATAACCAAAAATAAAATTAAAGTCCTAGTATGCAAAAGAGGGAAAAATGAATAAAAAACAAGAATACAAATAGGTAACGAGAACCTACAAGAGGTTGAAGATTTCTGCTATCTAGGAAGTCAAATAACGCAAGATGGGAAAAGCAAAAAACAAAGATTAGCAGAAGGTCGTGCTACATTTAACTTGAAAAACAACTACTATGTTCAAAGACAACAAACACAGAAACAAGGAAAAGATTGCTTAAAACATACGTGTGGAGCATAGCACTGTATGTCTATGAAGCCTGGACAGTAGGAGAAGCAGACAAGAAAAAGGTAGAAGCGTTTGAAATGTGGTACTATAGACGTGTGATGAAGATATCATGGACAGACAAAGTTAAGAACAAAGAGGTACTAGAAATGGTAGGGGAAGAAAGAAATATGTAGAGAACAGTAAAAAATAGGAGAGATAGGATAAAAGAGAAGTAGAGGTAGACCTAGGTTAGACTACTGCACACAGATAGTGAAAGATGTAAGCTGTGAGAATTTAAGGAAAATGTGTAGGCTAGTTCAGAACACAAATAAGCTGAGGTACATGTCCAACCAGTTTCAAGACGTAAAACCTAATGGCGAAGAAATGAATTTGTTACGTTCAAAACCCTGCAAAAAACTTTTTCTGCATTCATTTTTAAAACACCCAAAAATTGCCCAACAAGTTCGATTTCCTACAATTTGAAATTATTGTTATTTAATAGAATTTCTCAAGTAATTACTCTATGTAAAAGTTTGCTTTATAAAATCAAACATCTGCTTAGGAAACATTGCGTTACAAAGTAGTTGCTATAAATTCTGGCACCTGCAGTGATTACATTTTAAGTAAAAGCTGCATGTAAGTTTTGTAACGGGGTGGTGCCAATTTATCGTATAATTATAAGCAATAGCAGCAAATGAAAAGTCTATTCTTCACAGCAGCATAAAAGAATTACAAAAAGAGAAACTGTACCTTGAACAATCAGCTTCGTGCTGGTCTCATCTTAAGGCGGGAAAACTGCGGCTGCATTTCTCTATTGGCTGCATGCTGAAAACACCAACTTCACTTAACTAAGAAAGCACTTTTAGTAGCGCGACTTTACATGTATCTTTGGCAAGAGGATGTTGTATGCAATCTTTAATGGTTAATCTTTAATGGTCTCTTTCAAAGCACGGTCTCTATTTTATAAGGGCAGAATCAGGTAGGGTATTTGACTTTCAAAGGTATAGCCGAAGAACCAAATGTGCAGCTTTCTTCTAAAAGATAAGACCACTTACCACCTGCCTACATCTGCTTACAATGGACTTGTTATCTGGTATTCTGCAGCTGCTAAGATGTTACAAAGTAATAAAATTGTTCTCCTTTGTTTAAAACCCTTTGATAATTGCGTTATCTGCTTGTTGGCAAGCTGTTACAGTTTGTATTTTGGCAGCTGTTGTCTGGAAATTCTGCACATTTGGTTCTTCGGCGATACCTTTGAAAGTCAAATACCCTACCCCCATACCTGATTCTGCCCTTATAAAATAGAGACCGTGCATTGAAAGACACCATTAAAGATTAAAAGATTAAAGATTGCATACAACATCGTCTTACCAAAGATACATGTAAAGTCGCGCTACTAAAAGTGCTTTCTTAGTTAAGCGAAGTTGGTGTTTTCAGCATGCAGCCAATAGAGAAATGCAGCCGCAGTTTTCCCGCCTTAAGATGAGACCAGCACGAAGCTGATTGTTCAAGGTACAGTTTCTCTTTTTGTAATTCTTTTATGCTGCTGTGAAGAATAGACTTTTCATTTGCTGCTATTGCTTATAATTATCCGATAAATTGGCACCACCCCGTTACAAAACTTACTTGCAGCTTTTACTTAAAATGTAATCACTGCAGTTGCTAGAATTTATTGCAACTACTTTGTAACGCAATGTTTCCTAAGCAGATGTTAGATTTTATAAAGCAAAGTTTTACATAGAGTAATTACTTGAGAAATTCTATTAAATAACAATAATTTCAAATGGTAGTAAATCGAACTTGTTGAGCAATTTTTGGGTGTTTTAAAAATGAATGCAGAAAAAGTTATTTGGAGGGTTTTGAACGTAACAAATTGCTCTTGAATCTGATGATTATTATAAACAACTACAGGTGTTGGTTTGTGAAATAGTTTCAACTAATATTGATTGTGCGAAAGGATAAATTGGAAAAACTATTAATTTGACAAAGGTTCAAGTGCTAGGGGCACTTGGCAGCCAAAGGCTGCTCTCCTCTCCCCCCTCGCATACCACTGAATATCGGGGAAATAAGGTATATAACTGGAAAACAATAAAGGTAACTGAATTACATCAAACAAGAAAGGACAGCAGCTATGTTCAAGCCAAGGAACAGAAACAAGATGAAAATTGTTCAATGCATATGTGTAGAGCACAGCACAGTACGTCTATGAAATAGGGGCCGTAGGAAATGCAAACAGAAAGAGATAGAAGCCTTCTGTTGTGCTTCAGATGTATGAGAATAGTAGCATGGACAGACAAAATTAATAACAAATAGGTTGTAGAAATAGTAGAGGAACATAGATAGCTATGGAAAACGAAAAAAATAGGAGAAAAGGGAAGTACAGGATACGTTCTAAGGCATTTGTGGAGAATAGTACGCAATATATTACAAGCAGAGATAGAAGAAGAAAGGTAGAGATAGACCGAGATCAGGTTTTGTACGCAGAGAGTGATAGATACAGACTGTGCAAATTTCAGGGAAATGTGTAGGTTGGTTCAGATTAGGTAAACAATGAGGATACGCGTCCAACCAGTTCTAGGACTGAAAACCTAATGATGATGATGAATCAAGTTACCAATAACACTTAACCTTGAGGCTTTCTTGCAATTAAAAAATGGGCGCTAACTCGTCTAATCTAGTTTAATGAGAACCCCTTAGATGATTTCGAGTAATGGGGGGAGGGGTTAGTGGAGGTTAACCTTCTGTTGTTGGGTTAGATCGCACGATGGTAACGAAAAAAATGATAGGGCGGGTGGATTAGCTAATGTGGTCGCGATGGGAGACTTCCGGATATCACACTCGTCGATACCGACGTCTCTGATTAGAAGAAAGCTGCGAGGAAAATCAATACGACAATGGGAAGAGATGTGGAACAACGCTGCCATGGTCAGGTTTGCACACAAATTCATACCGAGCATGGAAGCCAGAGATAAAATGGAAATGAAGCTCGACCATAAAATGGTATAGGTAGTAACTGGGCGCGGCGCCCTGAAAGCCTACTTGCAAAGATTCGGTTTAACCGACAATGACCGCAGCGAATGCGGTGAGACCGCAGTAAGCAAAGAGCATGTACTCTTTGATTGCCCACTCGAGGTGGCAAATCGGGGCTAGTAGATAGAAAATTAGCTACCGTAGAGCTAGCATGGCCAAAGAGTCTAGAAGAAGTCAGAGAAATGGCTAATTAGAAGGCATTATGTACAGCCTTTAAAGAATTTGCGGAAAGTGTCGCCAGATTAGATGGCGATAACCGCGCGTAAATCGGCGGGGCTGGGGAAGGATTGAAAAAATTTTGAATTTATTTGACTTGGCAAGATATATGACATATGAGCACGATATAAGTAAAATTAAAAAAAAAGCAAAAACTAAAAATAAATAACCAAAAGTTTATTACGCACGACAAACCCCATACCACACTAAAACAATCACTGTCTCGCGCGGAATATCGGAAATAAATCGAAACTTAATCCGGGCCAATAAATAATAACAAAATAAATCAAAAACCCTAACTAAATTAAATCAATTAAGTAAACAAAGAAAATAAAATAGAGTGAAATCGCGCATCCCCCCCAGGAATTAAAAGTAATAGTGATTGTGACTGCCCAGGACGTTTAGTACATATCCAGTAGGACATTAACAGTGCATATCAATTTCCCCCTAGCAGCAAGTTACAAATAGATGTAGGCAGACGACCAGATCCTCGGATGCTGGAGAAATTTATTATCAAGGTAAGAATAAAATTGTGGCGGCTGTACTCGCATAAGCATTGATTTGTATTAAAAGTAGATTTTGCAATAATTTAACGAGCAAATTTTGAGTGTGATGGCGCTAGCCGACATAATGCTTATGCGAGTGCACCTAGTAATTTGGGTTATGCTTTTTACAATTTTATGCACTGCTACACGCTTAATGCTTATTTAGATGTTTATTTATATTACAAATTGCTATGTTAATAGCGTCATTTAGGGGTAGATAGGATTACTAGTATAGTGCGCTTCATAAAAACACCATTAGGGTTCAGAAAACTAGACATTTTTACGAAGAAAATGAGAAATTCAACGATTAGGCAGGAAAGCAAGTGACAACGCTCTGTATATAAACTACAGTATAATTATTTTAAGAAATAAAAAGTACTCTAGAAGATTTAATTAAATAAACAACTTGGCAAGTCATAAAACAACGTCCACGGAAACTGTAACACAATACGCGTAAGTAACGCATCATCATTACACTAAGAATCCCAGTTAAACCAGCAGGTTTGAAAATGAGTAAGATAGAAAACGCATATAATTTAATACATAAATTAAATTATGAATACGTGACCAAAAAGGTAAAATCCAACACGTTGATAGATTAGCAATAATTACGGCGGGGTGATAAAAGCAAAGTTCATCAAATTTACTGTACAAACAAGACGTACGTGACCAAGGAAAATAAAAATCCAAGAGAACCAATGCCAATAACTTGTAGTCCTACGTGCAGGAAATAGCGCATCAATTTTGTTATACATCAAAAATTAGTAGAAATACCCAAAATCTTGCATGTAAGAATCACGTACAAAGCTTAATCGTTAAACTATACGCTTGTCAACAGATAGACGTTCCTTTTAAATACGACAAAATTGGTAAACAAATCATTTTAATTTAAATTAGGGCATGGTTCACATCACTGGAAAGAAAATATTTACGTGAAAGAATTAGAAGCGATTTGGTAGTTAATAAATTATATAATAGTGAAAGTGCATAATTAAATGAGGTTCGTCGTTTTAATCCTTAAAAACGTAACATTAACAAAAGGACACTGAATAATTACTGGATCCGATGTGGAAATTAAACAAGTATTTAAACAATTACTGAATCCTACTAGGAAACATTATAGGCATCTAGACAATTACTGGATCCAACCAGGACATTTTACAAGGACTCTAAAATAATTAATCAGGGCAAGCTATACTAAGAAAAATGCAAACCGTATCTAAGGTGGATCTGGATTCAATGTTGGAATATTTAAATCACTAAGCAGAAATAGAAGCTTAGAGCAGTTGGAACAGGAACTGGTCTGAACTAGAGAATTAGCCAAGCCACAAAGGGACAACAGGTTAGCCTATCTGAATATTTTGTTGTATTTTTATTTATGAATATTTTAAACATTGCTTTCATGAAAACTTTATGTGAAGGTCAACAAAGATCGTTTTAGTACGCGTTATAAATTACGTAAAGATTGATCGAAGTTTAATGAACGTTAATAGGGTTTCAAAAAATAATAATAAGGTTGATTTTTTGCTGACTTTTTGTTTAATTAACCGAAATAATAATTATCGAAAGAATTTAATTCAATTATTAGAAGGATGTTCTATTCAAAGAATTCTTAAACGTTTTTGTACATTGTAAATATTTTGAGAATATTACAGTAGTTGTGCTTAATGATGTTTTGACTTAAAGGAATAGGAAGTAGAGGTAAAAGGAAAATTAAAATTCTTTGTTGTCGCAGCTCCGTGCGTGGTTAAAACTGAGCTAGCCGAGGTATTAAAAATTAAAATTAAAATTGACAAAAAGAAAAAACTTAACCTTCTTCACCGGATTATTATAACCATATCACAGCAATATATATTTATTTTTATTTTTATATTTATATTTTTGACTGAATTTTATTGTTCTGTGGTTTGATTTGATTTGTTTGACGTTCTGCCAACTATTTTTCATCGCAGTAAATATAGGAAAGAATATTATAATTATAATATGTCAGTGAAGGAATGATAGAGAACGTTAGGGACGAATTTAGTCTGAAATTAGAATAAAATACTTAGACCAGGGAGAACGACTTTGTAAATTTATAGATTAGGCAAAATAGCTGGATTCACTATTAATATATTTGGCATTTGCTTAGACATTTAAATCCATTTCAAATATTAGTGAGCTAGATTTGGATAGTTTTAAGACGACCCTTTAGGTTGCACCGGTAAGCAGAGCTGGCAACTGCTATCCGGTATTACGAATCCCTTCCATTCTAAATTTTGCTGGTGTCTTGTTGATCAGACACGCTCAAAAGTCAACGCTAGGGATACCATTATTCAAACCGCAACTTTAGTTTTAGTTTATAGATTTTATTTTGGGACCGATTAACTTTGAAGTTAGAATTATTAAAAGCACGTTTATTTTTCGAGTTTAAACTTTCGGGTGAAGCATTGGGGACGTGACCGCAAGCATAACGGCCCTTATTCACATTATAATGTAATGAATAAAATAAAAACCCTTAACCACAAAAAATATTTAAATTACTAGATACGTATTTCGACCACTATGTGGTCATCATCAGTAGAAAACATGTAAAAAAAAAGCTGTTGTTCTGGAACACTTCAGAGGATATTCTCCTCACCACTTAGGCTGAAGTGAACCTTTCCAACCTATAATTTACTATATTGTTGCTTTAAACACTATCGAGGATATTCTCCTCACCCTCAGGCTGGTGTTCTCAACAACAAACAAGTGAATTGTGACATTATAACTTAAATCTACTTAATTTATACTAATTCTAAATCTTGCTTTCTCGTTGGTTGTTGACCAATAGGGAAAGCAAAGCAGATGGCGCTATTGGCCCTTTATCGGTGTTTAAGAGGGGTCCTTTATGTTTAACAATTTTAATTGATTCATAGGCATTTAAGGAGGAAAACGTTGGTACCGCTTTTAACAATTTAACATTTTCTAGTTTAACGGGGTGGCTGGTTTTAAATATATGTTTGGCGACCTGAGACCTTTCATATTTACCATATTTGAAGTGAGCAATGTGTTCTTTAAATCTTGTTGTTATATTCCTCTTGGTCTGACCAATATATTTTTGAAAACACCCTGGCCCTGCACAACTAATTTCATAAATCCCCGACTTTTGCAATTTTTCCACCTTGTCTTTTGGATTACCTAGCAAATCTTTAATTTTATTAGAACAATCACTGTCTCGCGCGGAATATCGGAAATAAATCGAAACTTAATCCGGGCCAATAAATAATAACAAAATAAATCAAAAACCCTAACTAAATTAAATCAATTAAGTAAACAAAGAAAATAAAATAGAGTGAAATCGCGCATCCCCCAGGAATTAAAAGTAATAGTGATTGTGACTGCCCAGGACGTTTAGTACATATCCAGTAGGACATTAACAGTGCATATCAATTTCCCCTAGCAGCAAGTTACAAATAGATGTAGGCAGACGACCAGATCCTCGGATGCTGGAGAAATTTATTATCAAGGTAAGAATAAAATTGTGGCGGCTGTACTCGCATAAGCATTGATTTGTATTAAAAGTAGATTTTGCAATAATTTAACGAGCAAATTTTGAGTGTGATGGCGCTAGCCGACATAATGCTTATGCGAGTGCACCTAGTAATTTGGGTTATGCTTTTACAATTTTATGCACTGCTACACGCTTAATGCTTATTTAGATGTTTATTTATATTACAAATTGCTATGTTAATAGCGTCATTTAGGGGTAGATAGGATTACTAGTATAGTGCGCTTCATAAAAACACCATTAGGGTTCAGAAAACTAGACATTTTTACGAAGAAAATGAGAAATTCAACGATTAGGCAGGAAAGCAAGTGACAACGCTCTGTATATAAACTACAGTATAATTATTTTAAGAAATAAAAAGTACTCTAGAAGATTTAATTAAATAAACAACTTGGCAAGTCATAAAACAACGTCCACGGAAACTGTAACACAATACGCGTAAGTAACGCATCATCATTACACTAAGAATCCCAGTTAAACCAGCAGGTTTGAAAATGAGTAAGATAGAAAACGCATATAATTTAATACATAAATTAAATTATGAATACGTGACCAAAAGGTAAAATCCAACACGTTGATAGATTAGCAATAATTACGGCGGGGTGATAAAAGCAAAGTTCATCAAATTTACTGTACAAACAAGACGTACGTGACCAAGGAAAATAAAAATCCAAGAGAACCAATGCCAATAACTTGTAGTCCTACGTGCAGGAAATAGCGCATCAATTTTGTTATACATCAAAATTAGTAGAAATACCCAAAATCTTGCATGTAAGAATCACGTACAAAGCTTAATCGTTAAACTATACGCTTGTCAACAGATAGACGTTCCTTTTAAATACGACAAAATTGGTAAACAAATCATTTTAATTTAAATTAGGGCATGGTTCACATCACTGGAAAGAAAATATTTACGTGAAAGAATTAGAAGCGATTTGGTAGTTAATAAATTATATAATAGTGAAAGTGCATAATTAAATGAGGTTCGTCGTTTTAATCCTTAAAAACGTAACATTAACAAAAGGACACTGAATAATTACTGGATCCGATGTGGAAATTAAACAAGTATTTAAACAATTACTGAATCCTACTAGGAAACATTATAGGCATCTAGACAATTACTGGATCCAACCAGGACATTTTACAAGGACTCTAAAATAATTAATCAGGGCAAGCTATACTAAGAAAAATGCAAACCGTATCTAAGGTGGATCTGGATTCAATGTTGGAATATTTAAATCACTAAGCAGAAATAGAAGCTTAGAGCAGTTGGAACAGGAACTGGTCTGAACTAGAGAATTAGCCAAGCCACAAAGGGACAACAGGTTAGCCTATCTGAATATTTTGTTGTATTTTTATTTATGAATATTTTAAACATTGCTTTCATGAAAACTTTATGTGAAGGTCAACAAAGATCGTTTTAGTACGCGTTATAAATTACGTAAAGATTGATCGAAGTTTAATGAACGTTAATAGGGTTTCAAAAAATAATAATAAGGTTGATTTTTTGCTGACTTTTTGTTTAATTAACCGAAATAATAATTATCGAAAGAATTTAATTCAATTATTAGAAGGATGTTCTATTCAAAGAATTCTTAAACGTTTTTGTACATTGTAAATATTTTGAGAATATTACAGTAGTTGTGCTTAATGATGTTTTGACTTAAAGGAATAGGAAGTAGAGGTAAAGGAAAATTAAAATTCTTTGTTGTCGCAGCTCCGTGCGTGGTTAAAACTGAGCTAGCCGAGGTATTAAAATTAAAATTAAAATTGACAAAAAGAAAAACTTAACCTTCTTCACCGGATTATTATAACCATATCACAGCAATATATATTTATTTTTATTTTATATTTATATTTTTGACTGAATTTTATTGTTCTGTGGTTTGATTTGATTTGTTTGACGTTCTGCCAACTATTTTTCATCGCAGTAAATATAGGAAAGAATATTATAATTATAATATGTCAGTGAAGGAATGATAGAGAACGTTAGGGACGAATTTAGTCTGAAATTAGAATAAAATACTTAGACCAGGGAGAACGACTTTGTAAATTTATAGATTAGGCAAAATAGCTGGATTCACTATTAATATATTTGGCATTTGCTTAGACATTTAAATCCATTTCAAATATTAGTGAGCTAGATTTGGATAGTTTTAAGACGACCCTTTAGGTTGCACCGGTAAGCAGAGCTGGCAACTGCTATCCGGTATTACGAATCCCTTCCATTCTAAATTTTGCTGGTGTCTTGTTGATCAGACACGCTCAAAAGTCAACGCTAGGGATACCATTATTCAAACCGCAACTTTAGTTTTAGTTTATAGATTTTATTTTGGGACCGATTAACTTTGAAGTTAGAATTATTAAAAGCACGTTTATTTTTCGAGTTTAAACTTTCGGGTGAAGCATTGGGGACGTGACCGCAAGCATAACGGCCCTTATTCACATTATAATGTAATGAATAAAATAAAACCCTTAACCACAAAAAATTAAATTGTTTCATGAAGAACAAAAACTTTTGAACTTAGAGGATATTCTCCTCACCACTTAGGCTGAAGTGAACCTTTCCAACCTATAATTTACTATATTGTTGCTTTAAACACTATCGAGGATATTCTCCTCACCCTCAGGCTGGTGTTCTCAACAACAAACAAGTGAATTGTGACATTATAACTTAAATCTACTTAATTTATACTAATTCTAAATCTTGCTTTCTCGTTGGTTGTTGACCAATAGGGAAAGCAAAGCAGATGGCGCTATTGGCCCTTTATCGGTGTTTAAGAGGGGTCCTTTATGTTTAACAATTTTAATTGATTCATAGGCATTTAAGGAGGAAAACGTTGGTACCGCTTTTAACAATTTAACATTTTCTAGTTTAACGGGGTGGCTGGTTTCAAATATATGTTTGGCGACCTGAGACCTTTCATATTTACCATATTTGAAGTGAGCAATGTGTTCTTTAAATCTTGTTGTTATATTCCTCTTGGTCTGACCAATATATTTTTGAAAACACCCTGGCCCTGCACAACTAATTTCATAAATCCCCGACTTTTGCAATTTTTCCACCTTGTCTTTTGGATTACCTAGCAAATCTTTAATTTTATTAGTATTAGTGAAAGCAATTTTGAAATTACACTGTTTGAATATTTTATCAAGACCTTTTGTGGTTTTGTGAAACGGAAGTTTAACATATTTAACATTATCGTTAGAGGTGGTTGATTGCAAAGTCGTTGATTTACGGATGTTGATCCTATTTTTACACTTTCTAAAAATATTATCTATAATATCAGAAGAGAAACCATTGTAATTCGCTATTCGTTTAATAAGAGCAAATTCCTTATTAAATCTGTTTTTATTTAAAGGAAATTCAATAATCTATTAATTAAAAAGTTAAATGAAGCCAACTTATGTTGTATGATATGATTAGAGGAAGACAAAATAAAGCGATTTACATTGGTTTCTTTTCTATAAATGTCAAATTCTAATTTATTACCATTTCTAATTACTAATGTATCTAAAAGGGTAATTGTCCATTATTCTCTAGTTCATACGTAAATTTTATGCTTTGAAATTTTGAATTCATTTCTTTAAGAAAATCATCAACCTTTGATTTAGAAGTGTCAAAACTGCAAAATATCATCCACGTACCTTAACCATATTCTTGGGAAGTATTTGGAGTTTTCTTTTAACTCGGTTTCAAAACGAGACATAAATAAATTTGCTATGAAAGGTGATAAGCTATTTCCCATTGCTGTGCCTTCATGTTGTTCGTACAACTTGTTGTTGAATTGAAAACAGTTCTGGGACATGCAATGCGAAACAAGCTTGATATAGTCCTCAACTTTATCATCATCAATATCACTATCTATAAGAACATCCTTTAAATATGTTAAAGTACGTGGTATTGGAACACTAGGGAATAATGAACTGACATCAAATGAAATTAAGATTTCGTTCTCTTCTAATGTGATATTTTTAATTTTATTAATGGACTCTAAAGAGTTTTGTACAGATAAACTATTAAACTTTTAAAATCTTAAATTCATTTGACAGCCACCGTGATAAATAGTAAGTCGGTGAGTTGATACCTGAAACTATTGGTCTCATCGATTTATTATTTTTGTGAATCTTTGGTAAACAGTAAAGTTTTGGCATTTCGGGATTTGAAATTGTTAATTTTAATTTTAGTGTGGGCGAAATTAGGTTTGGACATTCTTTCAAAACAGACTCTGTTGATTTAATCATTTTATTTAAAGGAACTTCATTTTACGTTTTTGACTATTGGTCTGTAAGGACCCTCAGACAGCAAAGTCTCTACTCTATCAACATAGTCTTGTTTATCCAGAATAACCAACCTATTCCCCTTATCAGCCTTTAAATAATAACAATTCTTTTGTCGTAAATCTTTAATAATCAGATGACCTTTCCTTGTTTGTTCTGAGGCATTTCTTGCGCAAGTGCGTAAGTTGTTCGAAAGTTGAATTTTGCACGCGTTTCTAATAAAGGTTTTTGAATTGTCATCTAATTTTGAAATAGAGTTTTCAATGCCAGCAATAATGTCTTCTAAAGGAGTTTTCAAATGATCTACTCCAAATTTTAGGCCTCGATCAAGGAAAGTCAACTCTTCATTATTGAAGATTTTCGACGATTCGTTAACAACTATTGACTCTAATGGAGGTGAAGTAATTTCCGGTTTTTTAGTGGTGAGGAGAATATCCTCTAAAGTGTTCCAGAACAACAGCTTTTTTTTTTACATGTTTTCTACTGATGATGACCACATAGTGGTCGAAATACGTATCTAGTAATTTAAATATTTTTTGTGGTTAAGGGTTTTTATTTTATTTAAATCGTGCCACAGTGTTCCTATAGATTAATAATGTAATGAAGTTCCTCTCACAGCTCTCACAATTAATCAATATATTATATCAAGAAACACTCTGTCTCACTGCGTTACCTAAATTAATTTTTAATACATCACAGAATTATTACTGTAAATAGATATGCATAAAACTTTAAGGTTATCTAAATAACGTTCAACACCATTCGCATACTAATGTAGCGCCAATTGGTCTGCTTCCGACAACTATAATTTCGTTAGAACGCAAACGAAGAGTTTGAAAAAAAGTGATTGGCACCCTGTGGTGTAACATCTTCAAATAAAGGTAATTGATGTCCCCCCCGCGCTGTTACACCATGAACTATGATTGACGGGTACTAGTGTTCTACATTTAAGAGTTATTTATAGTACAGTAGGAAATCTCAAAAACGTAGTTTTCATATTGTAGGTTGTAAGTTGATCTAGAACAATTGGATAAGGTATAAACTAACGTTTAGGGGTTTTTCAAGTGAGTTCAGCTCGAGATTTGGTTACGATGTGTTGTAGTTAAAGCTTTGATATATGTGACATAATTTACCGTGTATTGTCGATATAAATAAACCTACTGTTGATATAAATTGCTCTATTTTCCTTTAATAGAAATAAAAATTATTGAAACGTCATGCTTGATGAACGTTATTTTTTTGAAATCAAAATATACAAGACACATCGATGTTAAAACGCCCGTTTTAGATTAATTTGTCCTCTTTTTCATCCGGTTTTTGTTTAGCGTAACCCCAATGCGTTACAAAACTAACATCGATATCCTGTTTTGGGTTCATCTTCTCAGGCAAAGGCAACTGTGCGACAAACTACATTAGTTTTGTAGTTGCTTGGGTAATTAAAGAGTTTTGTTTTTGTCTAGGTTGGACACCGGAATGCGGTAGTATTTTCATTATATTAAAAACAGTATCAGTGTTAGTGTTTGAGTCAACAATACAAATCGTGAGAACACAATGGGAACATCATTTTAAATGACTAGTCAGGATAGAAGAAAAGCTTATCAACCAGTTTAACAGCATTAGCTGTAAAACTGTTTCTGTTGCTAAAGTCCTTGCTCTTATGAAACGAACCCGCAACAGGCTATCATCATTAGTTGGCTAAGAGTGAGTGAGTTCGAAGTCAACAACGCAGTTGATAAAAGCGTGTTCTTTTCCTCATAATGCATGATGGGACGAAGCCTAAACAGACTATTATCATTGGTTTAGTATAAAACGTTGTTATAGTGGAACAGGACTTATCACTTCATGCAGATCAAACGTTAGTAGCAGGTTATTGTGTATTTCATAAAACCATAAGAAGTATAAAAGGATTTTGTAAAAATAGAAATTGAATAGCAAAAGGTTTTACGTCTCTTATATGCCACTTTTCTTCAGGTTTACCAACAAGATCTTCAAGTTCATACATAAGTGGACTAACAACCCATTTTACTTTCATCATCATCATCAGGTCTTCAGTCCTAGAACTAGTTGAACGCGTACCCTCATTGTATCCTAGTCTGAACCAACCTACACATTTCCCTGCAATTTGCACAGTCTGCATCTATCACTATCTGTGTGCGAAAGTCTGATGTCGGTTTACCCCTACCTCTCTTTTCCTATCTCTGCTTGTAGTATATCCCGTACTATTCTCCAGAAATGCCTTAGAACGTATCCTATCCTTCTATTTCTCCTATTTTTCATTTTCCAGAAATATCTTTATTCCTCTACTATTTCTACAACCTATTTGTTATTAACTTTGTCTGACCATGCTACCACCCTCATACATTTGAAGCACAGCATTCGAGAAAGCTTCTATTTCTTTCTGTCTGCTTTCCTACTGCCCCTATTTCATAGATGTACTGTGCTGTGCTCCACACTCTGCTTTGAACAGTTTTCTTCTTGTATCTATGTTCGTTGTCTTTGAGCATAGCTGCTGTTCTTTTTTGTTTTACAGCTATATACCCTATTTCCCGATATTCAGTGGTATGAGAAGGGGGCAGCCTTTCTCTGCCAAGTTCCCCCAGCACCTAAACCTTTGTCGAATTAAGTTTTTCCAATTTATCCTTTCGAACAATCAACATTAGTTGAAAATATTTCTCTACCAACACCTGTAGTTGTTTATAATAATCATCAGATTTAAGAGCACTTATTTTTTCGTCATTGGGTTTTACATCCTGAAATGGGTTGGATTTGTCCCTTAGCTTATTTATGTTCTGAGCTAGCCTACACAGTTCCCTGCAATTCTCACAACAGCCAATATACATTACATGTGATTTTCCAATGCTCCACCCGAAGGTACTACATTGGCCAGGAAGCGAGTTTTTTTTTTACCTGGAAAATTTTGAATTTTGCCGAATCCTTGCTGTTCCAAGCAAGGTAGGGATCTTTAACGTGCATGACAACACTCACACACGGGACCTCCATTTTACCTCTCATCCGAACGAGGGTGTATTTTTGCGAAAAATGCTCGCCTAACATTTTTCAAGCGGACCGTGTCGAGATTCGAACCCGGGACCTAGGGCGTAGTAGTCACACACATACCACTACGCCACGGAGCCGCCTAGCCAATATACAGCTCGATTCCCTTCTATTGTTTTCTAATTATATGTCCTATTTCACCGAGATTCAGTGGTATGTCAAGAAGGTTAAGCAGTCTGTGGCTGCCAAGGATACTCCAACACTTAGACATTTGCCGTATTAATAGTTTTCAAGTAAATCCTTTCGCACAATTAACATTAGTTGGGAATATTGCAAAACCAATATCTGTAGTTGTTTATAATAATCACCATGTTTAGGTACAGTTATTATTTTTGTCATTAGTTTTAACATCTTGCGACTGGTTGGAAGCGTACCTCCATTGATTTCTATTCTGAGCTAGCCTACACTTTTCCCTGAAATTCTCACAGCCTACATCTTTCACTATCTGTGTGCTATAGTCTACCTCTACTTCTCTTTTTTCCTATCTCTGCTTCTAATATATTCCGCACTATTCCCTCATGTCTTAGTATGTGGCCTATCATCCTATCTCTCCTATTTTTTTTTACTGTTTTCCACATAGTTCTTTCTTCCCCTACCATTTCTAGTACCTCTTTGTTCTTAACTTTGTCTATCTACGGTATCTTCATCATACGTTTGTAGCACCACATTTCAAAGGTTTCTACCTTTTCCTTGTCTGCTTCTCCTACTGTCCAGACTTCACAGCCATACAGTGCAGTGCTCCACACATATGTTTTAAGCAACCTTTTCCTTGTTTCTATGTTTGTGGTCTTTGAGCACAGTAGTTGCTTTTTCTTGTTAAATGTAGCACGCCTTGTGCTAATCTTTGTTTTATATCTTTTGTGCTTTTCCCATCTTGCGTTATTTGACTTCATAGGAAGCAGAAATGCGTAACCTCTTGTAAGTTCTCGTTACCTATTTGTATTCTTGTTTTTGATTTATTTTCCCCTCTTTTGCATACTAGAACTTTAGTTTTATTTTTGTTAATTTTCAACCATATCTCTCTGTTAGAACTAATTCCATTTCATTAAGAGCAGCTTCTAACTCTTCCTTGCTAGACACTAATACCGCTACATCATCGTTAAGGGTTTTATTTTATTTAAATCGTGCCACAGTGTTCCTATAGATTAATAATGTAATGAAGTTCCTCTCACAGCTCTCACAATTAATCAATATATTATATCAAGAAACACTCTGTCTCACTGCGTTACCTAAATTAATTTTTAATACATCACAGAATTATTACTGTAAATAGATATGCATAAAACTTTAAGGTTATCTAAATAACGTTCAACACCATTCGCATACTAATGTAGCGCCAATTGGTCTGCTTCCGACAACTATAATTTCGTTAGAACGCAAACGAAGAGTTTGAAAAAAAGTGATTGGCACCCTGTGGTGTAACATCTTCAAATAAAGGTAATTGATGTCCCCCCCGCGCTGTTACACCATGAACTATGATTGACGGGTACTAGTGTTCTACATTTAAGAGTTATTTATAGTACAGTAGGAAATCTCAAAAACGTAGTTTTCATATTGTAGGTTGTAAGTTGATCTAGAACAATTGGATAAGGTATAAACTAACGTTTAGGGGTTTTCAAGTGAGTTCAGCTCGAGATTTGGTTACGATGTGTTGTAGTTAAAGCTTTGATATATGTGACATAATTTACCGTGTATTGTCGATATAAATAAACCTACTGTTGATATAAATTGCTCTATTTTCCTTTAATAGAAATAAAAATTATTGAAACGTCATGCTTGATGAACGTTATTTTTTTGAAATCAAAATATACAAGACACATCGATGTTAAAACGCCCGTTTTAGATTAATTTGTCCTCTTTTTCATCCGGTTTTTGTTTAGCGTAACCCCAATGCGTTACAAAACTAACATCGATATCCTGTTTTGGGTTCATCTTCTCAGGCAAAGGCAACTGTGCGACAAACTACATTAGTTTTGTAGTTGCTTGGGTAATTAAAGAGTTTTGTTTTTGTCTAGGTTGGACACCGGAATGCGGTAGTATTTTCATTATATTAAAAACAGTATCAGTGTTAGTGTTTGAGTCAACAATACAAATCGTGAGAACACAATGGGAACATCATTTTAAATGACTAGTCAGGATAGAAGAAAAGCTTATCAACCAGTTTAACAGCATTAGCTGTAAAACTGTTTCTGTTGCTAAAGTCCTTGCTCTTATGAAACGAACCCGCAACAGGCTATCATCATTAGTTGGCTAAGAGTGAGTGAGTTCGAAGTCAACAACGCAGTTGATAAAAGCGTGTTCTTTTCCTCATAATGCTTGATGGGACGAAGCCTAAACAGACTATTATCATTGGTTTAGTATAAAACGTTGTTATAAGTGGAACAGGACTTATCACTTCATGCAGATCAAACGTTAGTAGCAGGTTATTGTGTATTTCATAAAAACCATAAGAAGTATAAAAGGATTTTGTAAAAATAGAAATTGAATAGCAAAAGGTTTTACGTCTCTTATATGCCACTTTTCTTCAGGTTTACCAACAAGATCTTCAAGTTCATACATAAGTGGACTAACAACCCATTTTACTTTCATCATCATCATCAGGTCTTCAGTCCTAGAACTAGTTGAACGCGTACCCTCATTGTATCCTAGTCTGAACCAACCTACACATTTCCCTGCAATTTGCACAGTCTGCATCTATCACTATCTGTGTGCGAAAGTCTGATGTCGGTTTACCCCTACCTCTCTTTTCCTATCTCTGCTTGTAGTATATCCCGTACTATTCTCCAGAAATGCCTTAGAACGTATCCTATCCTTCTATTTCTCCTATTTTTCATTTTCCAGAAATATCTTTATTCCTCTACTATTTCTACAACCTATTTGTTATTAACTTTGTCTGACCATGCTACCACCCTCATACATTTGAAGCACAGCATTCGAGAAAGCTTCTATTTCTTTCTGTCTGCTTTCCTACTGCCCCTATTTCATAGATGTACTGTGCTGTGCTCCACACTCTGCTTTGAACAGTTTTCTTCTTGTATCTATGTTCGTTGTCTTTGAGCATAGCTGCTGTTCTTTTTTGTTTTACAGCTATATACCCTATTTCCCGATATTCAGTGGTATGAGAAGGGGGGGGGGCAGCCTTTCTCTGCCAAGTTCCCCCAGCACCTAAACCTTTGTCGAATTAAGTTTTTCCAATTTATCCTTTCGAACAATCAACATTAGTTGAAAATATTTCTCTACCAACACCTGTAGTTGTTTATAATAATCATCAGATTTAAGAGCACTTATTTTTTCGTCATTGGGTTTTACATCCTGAAACGGGTTGGATTTGTCCCTTAGCTTATTTATGTTCTGAGCTAGCCTACACAGTTCCCTGCAATTCTCACAACAGCCAATATACATTACATGTGATTTTCCAATGCTCCACCCGAAGGTACTACATTGGCCAGGAAGCGAGTTTTTTTTTTACCTGGAAAATTTTGAATTTTGCCGAATCCTTGCTGTTCCAAGCAAGGTAGGGATCTTTAACGTGCATGACAACACTCACACACGGGACCTCCATTTTACCTCTCATCCGAACGAGGGTGTATTTTTGCGAAAAATGCTCGCCTAACATTTTTCAAGCGGACCGTGTCGGATTCGAACCCGGGACCTTGGACGTAGTAGTCACACACATACCACTACGCCACGGAGCCGCCGGAGGAGCCAATATACAGCTCGATTCTCTTCTATTGTTTTCTAATTATATGTCCTATTTCACCGAGATTCAGTGGTATGTGAAGAAGGTTAAGCAGCCTGTAGCTGCCAAGGATACTCCAACACTTAGACATTTGCTGTGTTAATAGTTTTCAAGTAAATACTTTCGCACAAATAACATTAGTTGGGAATATTGCAAAACCAATATCTGTAGTTGTTTATAATAATCACCATGTTTAGGTACAGTTATTATTTTTGTCATTAGTTTTAACATCTTGCGACTGGTTGGAAGCGTACCTCCATTGATTTCTATTCTGAGCTAGCCTACACCTTTCCCTGAAATTCTCACAGCCTACATCTTTCACTATCTGTGTGCTGTAGTCTACCTCTACTTCTCTTTTTTCCTATCTCTGCTTCTAATATATTCCGCACTATTCCCTCATGTCTTAGTATGTGGCCTATCATCCTATCTCTCCTATTTTTTACTGTTTTCCACATAGTTCTTTCTTCCCCTACCATTTCTAGTACCTCTTTGTTCTTAACTTTGTCTGTCTACGGTATCTTCATCATACGTCTGTAGCACCACATTTCAAAGGCTTCTACCTTTTCCTTGTCTGCTTCTCCTACTGTCCAGGCTTCACAGCCATACAGTGCAGTGCTCCACACATATGTTTTAAGCAACCTTTTCCTTGTTTCTATGTTTGTGGTCTTTGAGCACAGTAGTTGCTTTTTCTTGTTAAATGTAGCACGCCTTGTGCTAATCTTTGTTTTATATCTTTTGTGCTTTTCCCATCTTGCGTTATTTGACTTCCTAGGAAGCAGAAATGCTTAACCTCTTGTAAGTTCTCGTTACCTATTTGTATTCTTGTTTTTGATTTATTTTCCCCTCTTTTGCATACTAGAACTTTCGTTTTATTTTTGTTAATTTTCAACCATATCTCTCTGTTAGAACTAATTCCATTTCATTAAGAACAGCTTCTAACTCTTCCTTGCTAGACACTAATACCGCTACATCATCTGCAAATCTAAGCATATCAATTTTTTGTCCTTGCATAGTAATTCCAAATGTCTTCCTGCATTTGACAGTATTCGTTGCCTCTTCTATGTACAAGTTAATTTTATTTTACATAAAATAAACTTTAAAGTTAATTTAACAGAAAATGTTTTCGATTCATAACAAACTTGTTACTTTTTTACATGTAGGTAATTTATTTTAATTTACAAAAAGCATCTCTAAAATTATTTGCAATTTTAAATCGAGACAAACAAAATTATCAGCTTTGAAATATTCAACGACAAAGTAAAATCACTGCAATGTAAATATTTTAAAACTTATTAAAGATTACAATGTTGGTGCTACAGAAATTTACATAAGCAACCCGTACACCTTAATATAAAAACAAAACTTAACGTATGAAATCTTCTTTACTATTTTTCAAAATATACTCCACGATAATTGATACACTTTTGCATACGTTGGAACCAATTTTCATAGCAGTTTTTCTATTCCGATTGAGATATTTCCAAAACATGAGTTTCGAACACATCAACCGCTTCTTCTGGTACCGAAAATCGTTGTCCACGCAGTTTGTTGTTCACATGTGGGAACAAAAAGAAATTATTAGATGCCAAATAAGGACTATACGACGGATTACCCATCAATTCGATGTTTTGAGTGCTCAAATAGTCACTTGTTTGAGCCGATGCGTGAGAGCTCGAATTGTCATGATGTAGAATGATTCGGCATCGTCGGTGTATTTCTCTTACTTCTCCGAAAACTTGCGGCAAACAAATGATTGTACATCCATTTATTCCTAAAATACAGGTAACCATTTTCTTCGAAGTGCTTGGAGCGCGGACAACTTTTGTTGGATTTCGCTCATCTAGGAAGACCCATACAGTCGACTGTTGTTTACTTTCGGGTTCATACGAATAAATACAAGATTCATCACCAGTCTAGATGTTATACACTGCGTTTGCTACACCGCAATCGTAATTTTTTGAGCATTTTTTTGCACCAATCGACACGAGTCTTTTTTTGAGCGATTGTCAAATTATGTGGGATTTAACGCGCACAGCTTTTTATGTGATATGGAATCTATACTTGTCATACTAATGCCTAGGTATTCCTGAATCTCACGATAAGTCACATGACGATCTTTCATTATTACTTCGCGCACAGCATCGATGTATTCTGGCACAACAGCCGATTTTGGACGACCTTCTTTAAATTCATCCGTAAGCGAACTACGATCATGATTGAATTCTCCATACTAACAATATGCAGTGGTTTTAGTTGGAGCTTCTTCCTCAAATGTCGAAATAAGTTGATTCAGGCGCTGTTGCGGAGATAATCAAAAAAATCATCGCACGAAAAGGTTCACGAGTTAATTCAATTTTTTGGACGAGACGAAATTTTCAACTCAATCAAAACAAAACAAATAAAGTTCATATGGCAAAATGTTATGAGTGTGTATACTGTCAAAGTTTAAGTTAGAAACGTCAGATCGCACCTAGCAACACTAGTGTTGCCAGTTCCAGATATATATCGAGTGCCTCACGTATACTTGTATTATTATTACACAGTGTCTAATTTTTTCGGCATAACTATCCCCATTTACAAATTTCCTTTCTCTCGTTCTGCACTGATTACCATACAGCCATTGCTTTCCCCCGTCTTTGGCTGCCGAAATTCGCTAATTTCTACTATACCTAATGCTAGCCCTTCCATTTCAATTTTCAAATTATCTAACTTGCCTACTTGCTTCATGCGTCTAATATTACACGCCCCGACTCACAATGTTACCAGTTCTTATTTTCTTCCTATTAGTCTTGCCGATCACATCCTCCGAAGTAGTCTGCTCCCGGCGATCCTAATAGGGAACTATTTTAGCTTCGGAATCTTTTAACCCACAGGGTACCATCATTTTAAAAGCAATTTAAGTACGTTGTATATTTGGGGGATAATGTCGCGGTTTCTCGTTGTCTTCCACATCGCAGTAGTGTATCTTACCGAACGCTTCTATGGTCTCTGACACTCTAAGTACCGAAAGAGCTGTTGTCGTCTTCGGGGAGTTGTCTTAGTCTGGTTTCTCGTTAAAAACCGCACTAAGTTGGACTCTTTAGCTCGCTGAAACTCTCAAGCCATTCTATCGTTATGGTATTCTAGTATTTCTTCGAAGTGTATGTCTATTCAAAACGGAATTACTGTGTCAATGACATAAAATCTTTGATGGTTTAGTATAATGTTCCTTAAAGATCGATTTGAACCAATAATACTTTAGTTACGTTGTCATACCTTGTTCAGTCATCATCATCATCATTAGATATTCAGTCCTGGAACTGGTTAGACGTGTACCATCATTGTTTCCTATTCTGAACTAACCTACAGATTTCCCTGAAATTTGCACAGTCTGCATCTATCACTATCTGATCTAGGTCTACATTCACCTCTTTCTTCCTATCTTTTCTTGTAATATATCCCATACTATTCCCAAAAAATGCCTTAGAACGAAATCTGCCCTTCAGTTTCTCCTATTTTTTTTCTTTAATAGATATCCTTGGTCCCTTACTACTTCTATAACCTATTTGTTATTAACTTTGTCTGTCTATGCTATCATCCTTATACATCTGAAGTACAGCATTCCAAAAGACTGCTGCCGCTTTTCTGTCTGCTTTTCCGACTGCCCGTATTTTATAGGCATACTTTGCTGTGCTTCACACATATGCTTCCTGCATTTGACAGTATTCGTTGCCTCTTCTATGTACAAGTTAATTTTATTTTACATAAAGTAAACTTTAAAGTTAATTTAACAGAAAATGTTTTCGATTCATAACAAACTTGTTACTTTTTTTACATGTAGGTAATTTATTTTAATTTACAAAAAAGCATCTCTAGAAAATTCAATTTACAAGTTTTTATTATCTTAACAAACAAAAATTGTCAAAGACGAATCATTCAATAATGAAATTTATACACAAGGCTATCTAAATAAAAAAATTTTGCATTTAAATGGGAGAAGAACGATTATCAAGCTTTGAAATATTCAACGACAAAGTAAAAATCACTGCAATGTAAATATTTTAAAACTTATTAAAGATTACAAATGTTGGTGCTACAGAAATTTACATAAGCAACCCGTACACCTTAATATAAAAAACAAATGTATTTGGCAGAAACAAATTAGACAAGTTCAAAACATTTATCAAAGAATGTTAAAATAAATACGGTGATATTTCAATATAAATCACTTTATACAGCACTAATTACGAAAATAAATTATTTATAGGTTAGATTAAAAATATGAGATCTGAACGCGTTATTAGGTACAAAATTTTTAATTGCTACATAGAAATAAATGTAATTTACATAAAATTATTCGCAAAAACAACTCAATTTCGAGTCATTAACTTTATGATAACCCAAACACTAATTATTTTCTCAAAAAACCTATCTAGATGCGAAAAAGTTTGAATTTAAGGACTTTAAAATTAAGACACGGAATTATTATGAAATTGAACAATATTTTGCGGTTCGGTACTAAAGTTGATATTTTTAGTTTAGTTAGTAGCTCGAATAATACGAAACAGGTACTGACACAAAGGATACGCATACGTGCAATTTAAATTAATACAGCTAACTCATGATACAACCGTTAAATTTTTAAATTGATACAGAGAAAGAAAGAGCCAACGGATGATACTTAAATTTTTAGGGTTGTTTATGATTGTTGATAAAGTTTTTATAAAGATTGTGTGAAGTAGTAATGAATGAAAAATTTTAAACCGAACAGAGCTTGTAGTAAGAATGAAGACAAGAATGTAGATAAAAACTATTTCCACATAGGTTAATTTTGTAGGGAAATTATTTTTTAATTAAGTGTAGTTTGGCAAATTTAGTTAGGTTATTATTTTTAAAATAGGAATTTAGATTTTGACGCGGATATGCATACCTAACGCATATCACAAACATTTTGTGAATCTTAATATATCTTCGATATCTTTGTAGATTGCTTCTACCTCTTCTTTACTGTAGCTAGAGGTGGGTATGTACAAAGGATACTACTCGATATGTATCGGGAATAAGTAACAAAAATAAAACTTAAGGTATGAAATCGTCTTTACTGTTTTTCAAAATATACTCCACGATGATTGATACACTTTTGCATACGTTGGAACCAATTTTCATAGCAGTTGTTCTATTCTGATTGAGATATTTCCCAAAAAAAGGATTTCGAACACATCAATCGCTTCTTGTGGTGCCGAAAATCGTTATCCACGCAGTTTGTTCTTCACATGTGAGAACAAAAAAAATTATTAGATGCCAAATAAGGACTATACGACGGATAACCCATCAATTCGATGTTTTGAGTGCTCAAATAGTCACTTGTTTGAGCCGATGTGTGAGAGCTCGCATTGTCATGATGTAGAATGATTCGGCATCGTCGGTGTATTTCTCTTACTTCTCCGAAAACTTGTGGCAAACAAATGGTTGTATATCAAGCAGAATTAACTGTTCTACGATCCTCTAAAGCAACGGTCGTGCCATGCCCATTTATTCCTAAAAAACAGGTAACCATTTTCTTCGAAGTGCTTGGAGCGCAGACAGCTTTTGTTGGATTTCGCTCATCTGAGAAGACCCATACAGTCGACTGTTGTTTACTTTCGGGTTCATACGAATAAATGCAAGATTCGTCACCAGTATAGATGTTATTCACTGCGTTTGCTACACCGCAATCGTATTTTTTGAGCATTTCTTTGCACCAATCAACACGAGTCCTTTTTTGAGCGATTGTCAAATTATGTGGGATCCAACGCGCACAGCTTTTTCACAGCTAAATGTTCATGTAATATGGAATGTATACTTGTCATACTAATGCCTAGGTATGCCTGAATCTCACGATAAGTCACATGACGATCTTTCATTATTACTTCGCACACAGCATCGATGTATTCTGGCACAACAGCCGATTTTGGACGACCTTCTTTAAATTCATCCGTAAGCGAACTACGATCATGATTGAATTCTCCATACTAACAATATGCAGTGGTTTTAGTTGGAGCTTCTTCCTTAAATGTCGAAATAAGTTGATTCAGGCGCTGTTGCGGAGATAATCAAAAAAATCATCGCACGAAAATGTTCACGAGTTAATTCAATTTTTTGGACGAGACGAAATTTTCAACTCAATCAAAACAAAACAAATAGTGTTCATATCGCAAAATGTTATGAGTATGTATACTGTCAAAAATGTCAAACTTTAAGTTAGAAACGTCAGACCGCACTTAGCAACTCTAGTGTTGTCAGTTCCAGATATATATCGAGTGCCCCACGTATATTTGTATTATTATTACACAGTGTCTAATTCTTTCGGCATAACTATCCTCATTTACAAATTTCCTTTCTCTGGTTCTGCACTGATTATCATATATCCATTGCTTTCCCCCGCCTTTGGCTACCGAACTTCGCTAATCCCTACTATACCTAATGCTAGCCCTTCCATTTCAATTTTCAAATTATCTAACTTGCCCACTTGCTTCATGCGTCTAATATAACACGCCCCGACTCACAATGTTACCAGTTCTTATTTTCTTCTTATTAGGCTTGCCGATTACATCCTCCGAAGTAGTCTGCTCCCGACGATGTAAATAGAGAACTATTGTTGCTTCGGAATCTTTTAACCCACAGGATACCATCACTTTAAAAGCAATTTAAGTACGATGTATATTTGGGGGGGAGGGTAATGTCGCGGTTTCTTGTTGTCTTCCACATCGCAGTAGTGTATCTTACCGAACGATTCTATGGTCTCTGACACTCTAAGTACCGAAAGAGCTTTTGTCCTCTTTCGGGGAGTTGTCTTAGTCTGGTTTCTCGTTAAAACCGCACTAAGTTGGACTCTTTAGCTCGCTGAAACTCTCAAGCCATTCTACCGTTATGGTATTCTAGTATTTCTTCGAAGTGTATGTCTATTCAAAACGGAATTACTGTGTCAATGACATAAACTCTTTGATGGTTTAGTATAATGTTCCTTAAAGATCGATTTGAACCAATAATACTTTAGTTACTTGGTCATACCTTGTTCAGTCATCATCATCATCATTAGATATTCAGTCCTGGAACTGGTTAGACGCGTACCATCATTGTTTCCTATTCTGAACTAACCTACAGATTTCCCTGAAATTTGCACAGTCTGCATCTATCAATATCTGATCTAGGTCTACATCTACCTCTTACTTCCTATCTCTGCTTGTAATATATCCCATAATATTCCCCAAAAATGCCTTAGAACGAATTCTGTCCTTCTATATTGACGTTTCCTCTCGCGTCCCTTTTATTTTTGCTATACGGTTTTATATCCCTAAAATTGATTCTAATTAGTTTGTATGCTTCATCTGTCTTTCATACTTCCATCTTGGTTTGTACCTCTTTGCACTTTTCTTCAATCCATTGTTCTTTAGCTTTCCTGCATTTACGAATAATTTCTCATTTTCGTCTTCTAGCACGATGTTGAAATATTGTGTTTGTGATAATTACGTTGTTCTTGTTGCACAATTCTAGCAGTTTATTGCCCCTGTCGTTTCTCGTGCCTAAACCAAATAATTCTACTACCGCTCTTTCCTTACCCTCACCTGCTACTGCTTTAAAATCCCCGTATTTATTAAACTTTCACGTCCTTTTACGTATCATTGTATGTCTTCGATATCTTTGTAGATTGCTTCTACCTGTTCGTCACTGTAGCTAGATGTAGGCATGTATACTTGTATTATTACTGTGTTTACCGGTTTGGATTCTAATCTAACCATGAGTACTCTTTCGTTCTTTTGTAAGTAATTTTTTACGCAGTATCCTGTCTTTTTCCTCATAACTATCCCCACGCCCAAATTTCCTTTCTTTGCTCCTGTATGAATTACCCTGAAGTCCCCACTCAAAAAAACCCCCGCCGCCGGTCACCGAACTTCGCTGATCCCTACTATGTCTAGTGCTAACCTATTCATTTCGATTTTTAGGTTCTCTAGCTTACCTACTTGCTTCATACTTCTAACATTCCACGCTCCGACTCGCAAAATGTTTTCGACTCCTAGTCTGAACTTTCCAATCGCATCCTCCGAAGTAGTCCCCTACCGGAGAGCCGAATGTTGGACTATTTTAACTCCGGAATCTTTTACCCCCAGAGAATGCCATCATTTTAAAACAATTTATGTACGCTGTGTACTTGGGAGGTAATGTGCTGGTTTCCCGATGCCTTCCACATCGCGGTAGCGTGTCTTAGACTGCCATATCGACCTCTATGGTCTCTAACAATCTAAGTACCGAAAGAGCCTCTTTCGGGGACCTGTCTTAGTCTGGTTCGTCACTAACGACCTTACTACTTTGGTTGGACCTGTAGCTTGGCTCTTTAGCACATTAGAACACGCAAGCCATTTCACCTGTTTTAGTAATCTAGAATTTTGGCAAGGTGCAGGTCCATTCGAAATGGGCTGAGTCATGTTACAATTTTATTTTTGATTCATATGGTTTTTCCCATAACTTCACCCCTCCCCCAAGTTTTAATATTTAAGCTTTAATCTAGTATTCATTTCAATTGTCCTTCTCTGCATGTCTCATCTACTATAAAGTTAAATTCTTTTTCCTGTAGCATGTTGTCCATTCGGACAAAACTAAGCCGCTATAAACAAAATATTGTGCATTTAGATTTAGTATGGGTTTTCAATCCCTTTGTTTTTGGGATTTATTCTCTTCTAATTATATAACTTTGTTACTATTATTGTAATGTGTCACCGATTTTTCGCTTATGATAAGTGACTCCCTTTAAAAAATCTTATGAAATAATTTCTAGTAATTAAACCTTATGTACTTTTAAGACCCGAAGATGGCACCGGCTGAGTACTGAAACTGGTAGAGATATATATTTTAAAATACTGTATAAATTAAAATTTAATATATTAGCCCAGCTGTGGTGGCTATTTTGGTCAAAATAATTACCCGGCTTAAAATTTCTACACAAAGTGTTAGATTGGGTACTAAACTTGTCTAAAAGTTTAAATTTCTTCAAATGGGGGTCTAGCAACCCCCCTAAAAATCCCTTTTCCGCGAAAAAATGTTCGTTGCTCTCTCACATCCGGGATTCAAAAAATTTGAAAAAACACTATCATAAATTAAGAAGCTTACATAATTTCGAAAAAAAAGTTCTTTACGGATTTTTCATATCTGCAATAGTTTTGCCGCAATCGCTTTCCCCAGTAAACATGAAATTTTGCGCGCGAAATTTTCGTGCGCTAAATTTCAGTAGGCTACTTTTTTTTATAAAAAGTGATATTTTCAACATTTATGTAATATATTTTTAAAAATTATAGCAGGGCATTGGAAGTCAACATATACACTATGTTTTTGTATTTTTCAAAGTTTTCCAATTTTTCTTAGTAATAAATTTTACATCATAAATCCAAGATTTGTGAAAAAAGATGCTATAGAAGTAATTCCTGAATCATTGCGTAATTTAATTTACGAAATTACTCTGCGCAAGATCAGCAAATTGACTCATTCCATAATCTCCATAACACGTCCAAAATCATTTTTATCATTTCTTCAAGTTGAAATTGATGTCATGTTATATTGGAAATTTGGATCGAAAAGCATAATAAATATTTTGCACAATCTTGCAGCTTGTGCTACTTACGGCGAAGCGACGAAATATCAGAATAGCGCTTTGATGGGTAATTCTTATACTATAAAAAGGGGGTACTTCAGCCAATTTGTTTTTGACAACGCTGATTTCAATACGAATACCCTTGACGGAAAGAATACGATGCACAGTATAGCAGGAATTCAAATTACGACACAAAAACAAGAACCAATAAAGCGACTGAAAAAGTACCGAAAATAAAAGAGATAACTGATAAAAATAAATTAGATTTTTGTCACTACGAAAAAATATCAACACGTCCGGATATGAAGTAATATCAGTTAAAAAACAAACGATTTGCGAAGTAAATGATTTCAACCTTTCAAATGCAGATACATTATGGTCTTTTAGCAAAAGTCATCCTGAAAACTTAAAAAAAAAATTCCTGGCTGAATGGATTTATGTCAATACTCACTGACAATATAGAGTTTTCAAAAAGTAAAATAATATGTTTACCTTTTGTTAATAAACCACCGTCGAATCCAAGTACAAAATTCTCTGTATTAAAATATGCAGCAATAAAAGCCAAGGAACAGGACATATTTAAACGTTTTGTCACTTTTGACCAACCACTGTTTCAGAAGGCTTCTGAAATAGTCAAAAATTACAATAGTTAAAATAAAATTTTTGATGACGTGATAATGAGACTCTGCGGATTTCATCTACTCATGTCTTTTAAGTGTTGCATAGGATATGTCATGGCCGGGAGTGGAATCGAAGAAGCACTTTCAATTTGCTACGTTCCATGCTCTATCAAAAAAATGCTAACTGGCCATGCTTGTGGTCGCGCTTTTCGGGACAAACATTGCTCATGTTGTCTTTAGTTAAAATAATTTTCTCAGAAATTGAAATTTCAGATGATACAGAAAACACTAGAGCAAAATTTGGATGATGTTCAGAAGGGAAAGTCTCCTATTTTAAAAAATTTCAGTTACAAAATGTCTTAACTCTACATAAAATTTTTTTATCCAAAGTAGAAGATACCGTTAATCGAGGTAAACATCCAACTTTTGGATTACTTACTTAAAAATGGTTATAGTGGCAAAATCTTTCACGAGAACTGAAAAAATGGGTGATATGAGAATGCAGTTGAGAATAATTTCTCAAATGTTAGCACACTTTCATTCAACCGGTCATCATCACTATGCAAAATCAGCTCATATTTATGTCCAGAAAATAAAATCGTTCATAAGCAAAATGGACAAGAAAATCGAAGAAATCAAATTCGACGAAATAGATGAACAACAGGCTGCTTGGTTTTCAGAATATTGAAAGTTTATGGATTGCGGATTTTGTACTAAACATCGTATTAATTCATTTTGGTCAGAAAACTTCACTGATATGATAATTGAGCAAGCTTTAATGAGAGTGATAAAAATCGAGGGTGGAATCATTGGCAGAAGTACCTCTGTTAGCACCCAGACGAAATTCATTCTTGGAATGCCATTTGCTTTAGACGTTTGCACAAGTGTCGAAAATTATTGTAATGTTACTGAATGTATGGGATGTTAAGGTGATATACATATGTTAATTATAGGGAAGGACCAATTGCTTTTTGTAGCAATACCGATGGCAGTGGAGCGGTTATGTAATAAATAAAGCAACTACAACGAACTACTTAATAAAGGGTATAAATACCTTAAAGCCTGTGCCGCTCGGGGCAATAAAAGTTCACACACAAAAGGTTCGCGGACAACCAAGAACACGCACGTTGGGCGATGGTGTCGCTTCCAAAAGCTCTCATACAACTCTCTTCTGTAACGGTTCGAGTACGACTGTCACTTCACGCCCTCGCACTAATGGCATAAAATGTTTCACTAAAACTGTAGGGTACCCGCACTACTGGTGTTTATTGTCAACCACTACCAACTTGTTCAATGACGACGTAACATACCGCCAACCAAATTCATAGAATTTTGAAAAGGAGGGAAGTAGGTTGGGTGAAGGAAATCACATGGGATTTGACCTTGCTAGGAAAAACAGGTAACGAAAGATAGGGTAGTACACTACAGCGAGCGATATTACCAACTATGCAAAATATAAAATATATATATATATATAAACAACTGATTTGATTAAAATCTTGGGATGCACTCGTTCTACCAGATAAAACTACAGCGTCAAATTGTAATTTTTATTCAACGTTTCGGCATTGACTTTATGCCTTCTTCATAGACTGAAAAATTTAATGAAGATTATTACAATTAAAATCAAACAGTTAAGCTGTGTACTTACATAAATCATCTTAGATAAACAAGATTATTTAACTAAATCCAACGAATTGCTTGATGATAAAATGATATATAAAAAACTCAATAGGGATCCGACGTTCACTATACAAAAGAAGGTAAACGATCACATTAAACTTCTGTTCAACCAATCTATGATCACACCTAATGATAAACAAGACCTAATAAAAAATAACTGCAGTCCAGGCAAATATTATGGTTTGCCCAAAATTCACAAAACTGGTATACCTCTTAGACCGATTATTTCCTGTATTAATTCTCCTACTTATAATGTTGCTGCCTTTTTGTCGAAAATTTTAAAAAATTCCTTTCCGTTAGAGAGGTGGAACCTTAAGGATACTTTTTCATTTGTAGACGGTTACAGACAGTTTCAATTACCTCCCGATCATATCCTGATTTCTTTAGATGTCCGCTCTTTGTTTACTAATATTCCCATTGAGTTAGTAGTGAGTATTATCACGGAGAAATGGAACCAAATTCAACCACATTGTAATCTGGATTTGAAATCGTTTTTATCAACGATTGACCTAGTTTTTAACAACACATACTTTATCTTTAACTCCACATATTACCTTCAGACCTTTGGCACACCTATGGGCTCTCCACTGTCGCCTATCATTGCTCAAGTCGTCATGGATTCTTTACTAGAGTCTGTCATGAATTTACTTCCTTTTGACATTCCCTTCATTGTCAAATATGTGGATGACATCTTATGTTCCGTGCCTGAACATTTGATAGAGTATACAGTGTATATTTTCAACAGCTATAATTCTAATTTGGTTTTTACATATGAAAAAGAAGTTGACCAAAGTATCCCATTTCTAGACACATTGGTGATTAGATCGCCCACCAATACGTTGCTTTTTGATATCTACAAGAAACCTACTGACTCTGGGAGGTATATTAATTATCACTCCAACCATACGTTCGCTCATAAAATTAACACCATTATTGGTTTAAAACACCGTATTACCAGAATATGTGAGCCAGACTTGCTTCGTAAAATTTAAAACAATTGGAATTTACTTTGGTGAATAATGCATATCCCAAACCTCTTATAAAACGATTATTGTATACAAAACACCTACCAATTTCAACACTAGATCGATCAGAGGGAAAAAATTCAGAAACTACCTTACATTCAAAATCTAACACCTCAACTTGCCAAGATTTTGAAGCAACCGGACTTGTTTATCGCATGCGCCTATAAAAATCGATAGGTAGTTTGTTTACAAAATAAAAGATAGCACAGATAAGTCTCTGTGTAGCAACGTTATTTACAAAATACAATGTAGTTGCAAAAAAACGTACGTTGGTCAGACAAAACAGTGGCTAAAGAATCGCATCATACAACACAAAAGTGATGCCAGGATTGGAAAATCTAATTGTGCTCTTGCGTCACATTTGCACAATACTAAACATACAGCGAATTTTGAGAATACCACTATATTAGATATAGAATCCAATTATTATAAGAGACTTTTCTTGGAATCTTTCTATATTCAGCAACAACCGAATCCACTAAATAACAAACTGGATATGAACAACTTGAATACGGTCTACTCTGCGCTCTACAAATTTAATAACGGCCATTTTCGCAAATAGTGTAGAAATGTTTAATTATGTATTCTGTTTAGCGTGCTTCATTTACTAGTGTGTTCCATTTGTCCATTAAATTATTAAGATATAGGTTTTAGATTATGACTAACAGGTTTTAGATTATGACCATGTGACTACATGATCGATTATTAAATAGGATTAGTTTAGTTATGCTTGTTGCGCCGTATGATTAGGTTTAAATGCATGTTGTTATATGTTAGTTTATTTATTTATTTATTTATTTTATCCAATTGACTGTGTTACATTTTAATTGTGTTGCCGTAATTAATTTTTAAAAGTTTAACCAAGCTGTATGCCATGAATAAGTGTTGTTTGTTAAGTTTAAACCAGGTTTAAGTCATAGTAATTTATGTAAGTACACAGCTTAACTGTTTGATTTTAATTGTAATAATCTTCATTAAATTTTTCAGTCTATGAAGAAGGCATAAAGTCAATGCCGAAACGTTGAATAAAAATTACAATTTGACGCTGTAGTTTTATCTGGTAGAACGAGTGCATCCCAAGATTTTAATCAAATCAGTTGTTTACTTACTTTCGTTCGAGAAATAATACTAATTGTTAATAGATATGGGATTCTATAATAACATACGTTTGGAATTTGGTGAAGATGCTTGCAAGCAATTAAAACAGTGGGCCAACATTAATAAGAAACTTGCTAACTTTAATAACCGGTGTAACTTTTTAGAAAAATGCAGAAGAGAGGATGTGGTACCTAGTCACATATTGAACAATTTAGCAGGTGCGCAACAATTACTTTTATGTAGAGATAGCCATACTAATAGAAAGATTAATAACTTTAATAATAGATTAAGGAAACGAATTTTATCTTTGGAAATACAAATCACTCATACAGAGATTGATTTTTGGTCGTACAAACTTTCGAATATCAAGAATTCTCTTCGACAGTCGCTGCCGTCTCAAACTTTTAATAATTTTTATAGCAATCAATTAATTACGTATAACAAACACTTTATGTTAGTTAAAAAAAGAAATATTAAAAAATTACAATCTTTGCAAAAAAACCAATTGAACAACAAACAATTATTTAAAGATAATAGTAAATGGGTAGTGAATCATAGCAGTATCTTTATTCCAGAAGACGTTAAAGGTTTTTTATCTTTAGGTCCACAGTTTAATCTGGAAATGACGACTACCGACATAAATATTGGCAAACTATTAGCAGATATTGAATCAGTGATTGACGTAATCGAAAAACCGGCAGAAGAAAAGTCATTGATACGATGTAGAGTCACCAATTTAATCACCAATTTTTGCACTAATCCAGAGTACAGGAGTACACTTAACAAAAATAATCGCATGTATACAGTTGTAAAAAAGTTCCTTAGGGACAATCCTAGCATTATTGTAACGAAAGCTGACAAAGGTTCTGTCACTGTCATCTTAGATAAACAAGATTATTTAACTAAATCCAACGAATTGCTTGATGATAAAATGATATATAAAAAACTCAATAGGGATCCGACGTTCACTATACAAAAGAAGGTAAACGATCACATTAAACTTCTGTTCAACCAATCTATGATCACACCTAATGATAAACAAGACCTAATAAAAAATAACTGCAGTCCAGGCAAATATTATGGTTTGCCCAAAATTCACAAAACTGGTATACCTCTTAGACCGATTATTTCCTGTATTAATTCTCCTACTTATAATGTTGCTGCCTTTTTGTCGAAAATTTTAAAAAATTCCTTTCCGTTAGAGAGGTGGAACCTTAAGGATACTTTTTCATTTGTAGACGGTTACAGACAGTTTCAATTACCTCCCGATCATATCCTGATTTCTTTAGATGTCCGCTCTTTGTTTACTAATATTCCCATTGAGTTAGTAGTGAGTATTATCACGGAGAAATGGAACCAAATTCAACCACATTGTAATCTGGATTTGAAATCGTTTTTATCAACGATTGACCTAGTTTTTAACAACACATACTTTATCTTTAACTCCACATATTACCTTCAGACCTTTGGCACACCTATGGGCTCTCCACTGTCGCCTATCATTGCTCAAGTCGTCATGGATTCTTTACTAGAGTCTGTCATGAATTTACTTCCTTTTGACATTCCCTTCATTGTCAAATATGTGGATGACATCTTATGTTCCGTGCCTGAACATTTGATAGAGTATACAGTGTATATTTTCAACAGCTATAATTCTAATTGGGTTTTTACATATGAAAAAGAAGTTGACCAAAGTATCCCATTTCTAGACACATTGGTGATTAGATCGCCCACCAATACGTTGCTTTTTGATATCTACAAGAAACCTACTGACTCTGGGAGGTATATTAATTATCACTCCAACCATACGTTCGCTCATAAAATTAACACCATTATTGGTTTAAAACACCGTATTACCAGAATATGTGAGCCAGACTTGCTTCGTAAAAATTTAAAACAATTGGAATTTACTTTGGTGAATAATGCATATCCCAAACCTCTTATAAAACGATTATTGTATACAAAACACCTACCAATTTCAACACTAGATCGATCAGAGGGGAAAAAATTCAGGAAACTACCTTACATTCAAAATCTAACACCTCAACTTGCCAAGATTTTGAAGCAACCGGACTTGTTTATCGCATGCGCCTATAAAAAATCGATAGGTAGTTTGTTTACAAAAATAAAAGATAGCACAGATAAGTCTCTGTGTAGCAACGTTATTTACAAAATACAATGTAGTTGCAAAAAAACGTACGTTGGTCAGACAAAACAGTGGCTAAAGAATCGCATCATACAACACAAAAGTGATGCCAGGATTGGAAAATCTAATTGTGCTCTTGCGTCACATTTGCACAATACTAAACATACAGCGAATTTTGAGAATACCACTATATTAGATATAGAATCCAATTATTATAAGAGACTTTTCTTGGAATCTTTCTATATTCAGCAACAACCGAATCCACTAAATAACAAACTGGATATGAACAACTTGAATACGGTCTACTCTGCGCTCTACAAATTTAATAACGGCCATTTTCGCAAATAGTGTAGAAATGTTTAATTATGTATTCTGTTTAGCGTGCTTCATTTACTAGTGTGTTCCATTTGTCCATTAAATTATTAAGATATAGGTTTTAGATTATGACTAACAGGTTTTAGATTATGACCATGTGACTACATGATCGATTATTAAATAGGATTAGTTTAGTTATGCTTGTTGCGCCGTATGATTAGGTTTAAATGCATGTTGTTATATGTTAGTTTATTTATTTATTTATTTATTTTATCCAATTGACTGTGTTACATTTTAATTGTGTTGCCGTAATTAATTTTTAAAAGTTTAACCAAGCTGTATGCCATGAATAAGTGTTGTTTGTTAAGTTTAAACCAGGTTTAAGTCATAGTAATTTATGTAAGTACACAGCTTAACTGTTTGATTTTAATTGTAATAATCTTCATTAAATTTTTCAGTCTATGAAGAAGGCATAAAGTCAATGCCGAAACATTGAATAAAAATTACAATTTGACGCTGTAGTTTTATCTGGTAGAACGAGTGCATCCCAAAATTTAATCAAATCAGTTGTTTACTTACTTTCGTTCGAGAAATAATACTAATTATATATATATATATATATATATATATATATATATATATATGAAAATAAACAAATATTTAAAAATAATATACTACCATACATGTAAGAAATGTGTATATACATCTAAGCATAAAATAAAATTAAAAAACCGGTAGCGGCGCTAGTTTGACCAAAGGTCGTTTTAATGTGCCATGTGCAGTTTTGATCTCAGCGACACGTATAATACCGTCCGCACCGGGAAAGGTATTAATAATACGACCAAACTTCCATTGAAGTGGAGAAAGCTGGTCGTCCTTGATGAGGACAATAGTGTCCTTTTCAACTTGTCGGACACCCACCTTAGAGTGCCATTTAACTTTCTGATTCAGAGTATGTAGTACTCATGGCTCCAGCGAGCCCAAAAATCTTGATGGAGTTTTGCAGGAGTTTCCACCTGCTCTTTAATGATAAAACGTTGGTTGAATGGTCCTCATCTGGTGGTGCAGAAAGAGGCTCCATAGTTAGAAAATGACCTGGTGTTAGGCAACGCAAGTCATTTGGATCCGAACTCAAAGCGCAGAGTGGCCTTGAATTTAAAACAGATTCAATTTGAGTAAGAACTGTGTAAAGTTCCTCAAAGGTAAGTTTTTGTTCGCCGATTACGCGAGCTAGGTGTGTCTTTACCGACTTAACACCGCTTTCCCACAAGCCACCGAAGTGAGGGGCGCTAGGTGGATTAAACGACCACTTTATCTTTTCTGAGCTTAATGCACTATGCAGATAACTCGTAAGCTGACGATAGGCACCTACAAAATTAGTACCGCAATCACTAAATACTTGAGAACGGCGTCCTCGACGTGCTATAAATCGTCGCAAAGCGGCAAGAAACGCGTCTGCCGACAAATCCGAAACAAGTTCAATATGTGCTGCCTTAGTGGCAAAACAAACAAAAATGCAAATATAGGCCTTAAGAGTTTTAGAGCCTCGTAGGCGGCTAGCCTTTATAAAAAGAGGGCCAGCAAAATCAACACCAACAATACTGAACGGTTTGATTTGGGTAATACGTGCTGCCGGTAGGTCTCCCATAGGAGGAGTTACCAGGACCGGTTTGGTACGAAAACATCTATGACATGATGATAAATAATTTCGGATTGAATTTTTAATAGAAAGGATCCAGAAATTCTGTTGGATAAGATACGCTGTGGTATTAACACCGGGATGGTAATACCTTTCATGAGTTGACCGAATGATAAGTTCGGTTAATCGGTGCCGCTGAGGCAATAACGCAGGAAACTTTTCGAAATAGGAAAGCGAAGAATATGTCAAGCGCCCACCTACTCTTAAGATATTTTGTGGATCAACAAATGGAGAAAGTTTTCGCAAGCTTTTAGGTAATTTACGGTTTGCCTTGATCGAAGCTATTTCCTTTGAAAATGTAACATTTTGTACATGCCGAACGATAATCATGAGAGCATTGTGTAATTCAATGTCTGTTAAGGGACCCGTATGACGTTGAACCATGGGTTTAGAAAATCTATAAATGTAAGCAACGATGCCTTGGATTTTATTTAACGATGAAAAGCGACTTAGTAAAATGTCAATGACGTTTGGATCTGTTTGAGCGACAAATGTTAGGATCTTCTTTTCCGTAGTTACCTCAGCAATTGAGGTTGACAATGTTGGTTGAGGCGGCCACGTGTCACTAGGGTAGTGAAGCCATTCAGGCCCCGCCCACCATAGCGAACATGAAATAACCGCGCTTGGCATTAATCCCCGAGATGCAGGATCAGCCGGATTATGCGAAGATTTAATATAAAACCATCGACTAGGTGCAATGACTTCTTGAATGTGGCTAACACGGTTTGCCACAAAAGTTTTCCAACGAAAAAGTGGATAACGTATCCAAGTGAGAGCGACCGTAGAATCACTCCACGCTGATACATCGGAGATTTCAATCAAGCCTTGATAAGACCGAATGGTAAAAGAAAGTAAATCGGTTAATAAAACGGCGGCACATAATTCCAAACGTAGAATTGAAATGCGCTTAATTGGAGCTACTTTTGTTTTAGCGGTTACAAATTGTACAGTTATTTCTCCAGTAGTTTGATTTATGAACTGGAAATACACTACCGCTGCATACCCTACCTCGCTAGCATCGCAAAACCCATGCAAATGACAAGTAAAAGGATCCAAAGGGGGTAAACAACGTGGTAACTTTAATGACGATAATAACGGCAACTCTTCTTGATACTGCTGCCATTGAGACGAAATGTCTGCTGGTGGGATGTCATCCCAATTTAAACCTAACATCCACAGATGCTGGATTAGGCGTTTTGCAAAAAGTGTTAGTGGGGCTAAAAATCCTAATGGATCATATATTCTGGCAACTTGCGAAAGTATGTTGCGCTTTGTACATATTGGGTTTAATGGTTTAACCCGAAATGAGAAAATATCTTCTGTAGGTGACCATTGAAGACTTAATATTTTTATTGATTCGTCAGAATCGAAATCGAGTGAAGTATATTGGCAAAAATCTGACGGAATGCCTTCCAAAAGAGAAGCTGAATTGGAACTCCATTTTCGAAGTTCAAAACCAGCCGAATGTAAAAGTCGGATAAGTTGATCTTTAATTTCTCGGGCCGATTGTATAGAATCTCCACCAGCGACGAAATCGTCAATATATAGATTTGACCGTATAGCCTCAGCGGCTAACGGAAACCTTTTGCCTTCGTCAATGGCTAATTGTTGAAGGGTTTTTAATGAAAGATAAGGCGATGACTTAATACCACAGGTCACTGTATTAAGCTGGTAAGTCTGAATGGGTTCTTCTGCGGAGAACCGCCACACAATTAATTGAAACCTTCGATGTTCTTCGGTAACCAAAATTTGTCGATACATTTGGCGAACATCACAAGTAAAAACGAAACGATGAAAGCGAAATTTAAGTAAGATTGACGAGATCTCATTTTGGAGACTAGGTCCAGCCAATTGAGTGTCATTAAGTGACACGTTGTTTTTAGCCTTTGCAGAGGCGTCAAAAACCACACGAATTTTAGAAGTATGACCTTCCTCTTTAAACACAGGGTGATGGGGTAAAAAATAATTATCGTTCCCAACGGGCGAAGAATCGAGTAATGCCATATGACCCGCATCAAGATAGTCCTGCATGAAATTGTTGTACTGTGCGCGTAGCTCCGGTTGAGCATGCAATTTGCGCTCTAACGAAAATAGTCGTTTTTTAGCCATGTCAAAGGACTTATCAAAAATGGGCAAAGTATCGTTGAACGGTAACGCAACAATAAAACGACCGCTAGGGTCACGAGAAAACGTGTTTTCAAAAATCAAATCTGACTTTTCTTCTTCTGGAGAAGTATAAGGCTTGGATGGCAACTCTTCTATCTCCCAAAACCGCCTAAGGGTCTGGTCGATAGGATCTTCTACAGAAGTAACAAATGCTTGGACAGTATCAGACTGCAAGCTTTTTGTGGGACCAATAATAGTTCAACCAAAAATTGTATTTATGGCGGCAGGCTGAAGAAATTTGCCATGTATAACACCGCCATTGATGATGAATGGATAAACATCTGCTCCAAGGAGCATGTCAATAGTTCCTGGAGAGTTCCAGGTCGGGTCTGCAAAGTATAGGCCGCATAAGTGTTCCCAATTATTAGGAACTTCAACGCTAGGCAATTTGCCAGATATTGACGAAAGCACAAAAGTTGTGACTTCTAGAGATTTTTCAGAGTCTAAAATAGAGCGAATGGTGCAGCTGACGGCACCCTATTGACTGCTGAAGTTGTCTACCCAAGTCCATAAATCGGAACTTGAGAACGAATGCGTGGAAGCCAAAGTTTGCTCACGCAATCGTCTCGAATAAAGCTAGCTTGGGAGCCAGGGTCTAAGAGTACCCTGATCGGTTTGTATCTACCAGAACGATCATGAACTTCCAAAACAGCAGTGGAGGGTAAGACAGTAACCCCAGAATTTAAATTCGTCTGTGAAAACAAAACATTTGCCGGAATAGGAGAGGCTGACTGCGTCCTATTGGCATTTTTATGCATATGTGTAGCGGTCGGTTCAGCTGAACGGCTAGAAGCAGGTTGCGCTTCAAAATGTAGCAAGGTATGATGCGGCTTGGCGCAAGTTCGACAAGAATTATAAGATTTGCATTGCATGGACGCATGGTCTGTTCGTAAGCAATTTAAACAAAGGCGTAAGCGTTTGACAATGTCGAAATGTTCCGTCGGAGTTTTCTTTAGAAACGATTGACATCTATAAATTAAGTGATTGCCTTTGCAAGAAGGACAATGGTGCGAAAATAAATTCTTTGAGTCACTGGAGCTACTTGGTGTATTCAGTGAAACTACGTTAGAAAAAACCTTTGGTTTAAATTGAAACGCTGAGGATTTCTTAGGCACTGATGTGTGAGATGTATGGACAGTCGTCGAATAAGAAACAGGTGCGGTTGAAGAAAAGGTTTCCAACGCTGCACATTGTTGAGTTAAAAATTATCTCAAATCCTCGAAATTAGGTATTTGCTTCGGATCCGATTGGAGTTCAAAGCGTTTTCTAGTAAACGGATCGAGTTTTTCTAAAAGAAAATCGACCAGAATGAAGTTCCAATGTTCAGTAGGAAATTTTAAATTAGCTAGAACAGCTAGGTTCTATGAAAAACAATCAATAAGTGCCCTAAGTTTCTTAGGGTCTTCTGATTTTAAAGGTGGAAAGTCTTTCATAGCTTTCCAATGCAAAGTTGCTAATAAACGCGGATTGCTAAATCGCTCACGCAAGGCATTATATGAGATAATAAAATTATCCCCCGAAATGGGTACCGATTTAATAATTTTCAAAGACTCCCCGCTACAGCAATTGATAAGGTAATTTAGCTTTTCAATATTGATTAGTGACGCATTACTATAAACCAGACTGTCAAATAAATCGATAAAAGATTAGAATTCCGTTACCTCATTATTAAAATGTGGGAGCTTTAACGGTAACAATTTTAATCCCGTGCTGCTTGGAGCATTTTCCGTAATTTGTGCCCGCGTTTCTTGCATCGTTTCAAGATGCAGCAGTATGCAATAATAAGCGGAATCCACTTCCTTCCGTAAAGCGTTGTAATTCAATAATTCTACCTCGTCACATGACGCTAAGACATCAACTAAAACCCTATTAAAATTGGAGTAAATGTCATTTACTCCCCTTGTTTGAATATGGAACAACGTTTTTAAACTTGAATTACTTTGTATAGCGTTGCCAAGTTCCCACATCTCTATAATGCATTCCTTAAGTAATTTGAGTTCTGCTAAATGTGTTTTCTTTGGAGCCATAGTGACTGTTATTCTGAAAGACCTACAATAGAATGCTGTAAAACGGTAACCGCTCAGATGTGCGCTGAGAAATATTAAAATATTATGGGTTGTTGTTCAAGGCACGAAAAATGTAAAATAGCGCATAAATCGATAAATCACGTTTATGACTATTAGCCTGCAATGGGTCTTAAGCAACACGTTGAAAACCTAACGGTTTGTCAAACAAAGCGTAAAGATAAGATTTACAGTTTAAAACCGGGCGGCTTTTACCATCAAAAGATCACAGGAACGCTTAACATATTTGCAAGAAAGATGCAGCTTTACAACTTTATTACCCTTTGCAGATGTATTCAATATTTTACTGCAAACCGACTGAAAGGTTGTATGTGATACTAAAAACGCGCAATGGCTTTTAATGCAAATTAGCAAATTTTATATTAAGGATTTGTTTGTAGTTAAACGCTTGCTGGTTTAATTACGGCGAAATCGCTTAATTTAATTCAACGAAAGTATGTGGCTAATATTGTACATATTTTAACCCGCTAAATATGGGGTTAGAACACAAATTTAAAGCTAAAATAATTGATTCAAAACCACGCTCGCTGATGTGCAAAATAATATTTAATTTAGGACATGCGTATAAAACCATAAGACTAGTGAAATTCGGATCCTATTAAGGACCAATGAATGTATGGAATGTTAAGGTGATATAGATATGTTAATTATAGAGAAGGACCAATTGCTATTATGTAGCAATATCGATGGCAGTGTAGCGGTTATGTAATAAATAAAGCAACTACAACGAACTACTTAATAAAGGGTATAAATACCTTAAAGCCTGTGCCGCTCGGGTCAATAAAAGTTCACACACAAAAGGTTCGCGGACAACCAAGAACACGCACGTTGGGTGATGGTGTCGCTTCCAAAAGCTCTCATACAACTCTCTTCTGTAACGGTTCGAGTACGATTGTCACTTCACGCCCTCGCACTGGCGGCATAAAATGTTTCACTAAAACTGTAGGGTACCCGCACTACTGGTGTTTATTGTCAACCACTACCAAATTGTTCAATGACGACGTAACAGTTACATTTACATCAAGTGAGCAGGATATTGATGCACGCGATGTATCGATGTATTTTTCCAAAACCACAATCCTTTTCCATTCACACCCGAGATAAAATCGATTGCCAGCGGAGAGATTGGTTTAAATGTTGTAAATGCATGTGATGCTTGTGAGAGGGGACTGGTTATACTGAATAAGTTGATCGGTACGCAGTTCAAAGATATCAAGTATTGTAAGAAAGATTATGTAGTTAATCGTGCGGCTAAGACATTGAAAATCAAAGTAGGTGATCAGGAAATAACAATTGATCCATATATGCTTATCCAAAGAATATGTGTAAAAAGAGGACAAGATTTATCACTTTATTTCAATTACAAGCTATCTCCGTATTCACTATCTCTTTTTCTCGCGGGATATTTTACGAAAACTGTAAAATCAATGCCTTAAAAGTTATTTGCACCGGTAAATTATAAAATTAAGAATGATAAAACAGTGTTTGTCATAGATGGCGGAATGTTACTTCACCGAATACCTTGGAAAGAAAATGAAATTTTTGACGAGATTCTGGATAGATACGTTTTATATGTCCAGGACCAATTTCCAACATCAATTATTGTCTTTGATGGTTATGATAATTTATCGAATGGTATCAAAGAAACTAAAAAAATGAGAGTGGATAAAAATCGTTGTGCAGATATATCATTCCACGAAAATATGAAACCGACTGTTTCATCAGAAAATTTTTTTCAAATATCAACAACAAGAAATTGTTTATTACTTTTTTATCAAAGAAATTGAAATACAATAATATCTCAGTAGTACAAGATGTTGACCATGCCGATTTACTTATCGTAAAAACTGCAATAAACGAAAAAGAGAAAATTCCTGTGATTGTATGTGAAGACATTGACGTACTTCTAATTTTAACGAATTCGGCACCAGCGGACTGAGAAATGTATTTTCTAAAATTGGGAAAAGATAAAGAAAACGGGAAAGTTTTCTCATCTAAAAGTCTGGATCACATGCCGTTTTGTAAAGAAAACATTCTATTTTTACATGTCATGACTGGCTGTGATACGACATCCACCTTCCATTTCAGAGGGAAGAATACTGTTTTTAAACTATTTGAAAATGAAAAAATAAGTCAACAGATCAATGACGCAGCGGAAATATTTAAAAAAAAAGGATCAATCCAAAAAGTCTATTGCAGAAAATGTAGTTTCTTGTATTCTAAAAATTTACAACGCAGATGTAAAATACAATTGTCCAAATAAATTTAGACATACAACTTTTTTGAAAAAAGTGAAAAAATAATGCCGTCAACTTATCATCATTACCTTCCATCGCAGATGCAGTTACACAAATTTGTCATAGAGTGTATTTACAAATACAAAAATAGTTATCAAATGATTTACCACCACAAGAGCGGGGTTGGAAGAAGGAAGAAATTTTAACTCCAGTAATGAAGACAAAGCCACCAGGACCAGATAATGTTCTAAGAATGATTTTTTGTAATTACAAAAAGGGTTGCGGAAATGCTTGTTCATGTAAGAAAGCTGAGCTGTTTTGTAATGAAGCTTGCGGTATTTGCAGGGAACAAGGATGTTCAAATCGTTCTCCTGTCAAAGATGCAGAAGTATATATTACGATGAAGATAAACGTCTGCTGGAGATGAAAATTAAATTTATAAATGATATTATATGTCAATATGAATCTCAATAAAAAATCATTTAACAAACAATACAGTGGTATTATGTAGTATTTGTGTATAATGCGTTTTTTAGCATTCTTCTTAAAACAAGGCATTTTAGCGAAAAAACTTAACAATCAAAAATTGTAAAGAGGAAAATATTTTATTTTTTATGAGGTTTTTTTTTCAATTATACTTTGAACTCCACTCACTAGTGAGCGTTAAAATTTCATATGTATATATTTTTTTAATTTTTCCGGGGTTTTCTCGGAAAATACACTAGAGGAAAAACACTAGAAAGTAAAATTGTAGAGCAGAAAATTTCTGATTTTTTATTTACATACTACTTTTTCGATATCTTGTATAATAACGAATTATAGCCAAAAAAAAGCGTTTTTGGAGAGAAAAAGGGTGGGTGGGGGTTTGCTAACCACCAATTTGAAACAATTTCAACTTTTAGGGGCGTATAGAACCCAATCTAATACTTTGTGAACAAAATTTAAACCTGGTAATTTTTATGAGACATACTACGATATAGGTCTCCGACGACAGGGTTATATGAGGAAGTTTTGCGTTTTTATTCTCTTTGAGGCTAACCTAAGTTACTCCAGTAGCCAAAACTAAATAACTGCATGTTAAAAAAAGGTCATTACTACGGCAAACACAAGTTGTCATTCCAGCACAATTAGTAGCATCGACTCCACGAATATAATTAGCAATCGAACCGCTTTCGTACTCTTTAATACAAACATTTAATTAAAAATGTACGGAGAGAAGAGATGTGAACTAATCTCCAAAAATGCCTGATAACGTACAATTTCATTTCGCGAATATGTCAGAAGGTATTGAAAGTTGTAAAATATGTGTTGGGATCCCCTGATCTACAGCGTCTTATCTTTCAAAATTGGCAATATGCATAAATTTACATAAAAAGCACACGATCACAAACAAACCTCTCCCAAGCAAGAAGCCTTTAGCGGTTATTAAAGCTGAGTCAATTTCGTATAGGAGACAACTGTTATCCTGGTGTCGGTTTCTGCTAAGTGCTCGACTAATCCTGCGGGCATCCTTTATACATTTTGATTTAGACCTTGATTTACCATATCCTAGTGTTATAAATTTTAATGTATATCTGTATAATAATTATGTATCGTTTAAAAATTCAAGGTTAGAAAATATAGATGTTTAATGCGCACATAATAAAATGTAATCTCATATTCTAGCAGATCTGACGACATGCTGTTCTTTCATGAGAAATATCGTTACGGTATAAAGCCAATACAAGAATTTAAAACATAAGCGTTGCATATTTAACGGCGCTCTTTTAATAGAACGTCTTAAAAAGTGTGCAAGCATCGAGGAATTTTTGAAAACTGACGAAATTTAAATTATAAAAAACATTACTTTTAAGTAATGAAATTAATAGCTTATTTCCAAATTGTTTTAAAAACTTTCAGCTTCGTAAAGTCACCTTCGATAGTGACTAGAATATATATTGATGTGATTAGAAGCCATCAAAAGGTAATGCAGCAGAATTTGGAAAACATAAGATGCCGCAAACTTATAAAAAAACGCGAATTATAAAATATTCGTTTTTCTGGAAAATCGTATTTAGGAAAGCGTTCAGTATATTGAATTATAAATACATCATTCTAATGATGAAGAAATAGTGTTTTTAGATAATAATAGTATATTCCGCGCGTACAAGGACGTTTTTTTCAAAGAGTTTCATATATACTTTTGTTATAAAGTATTCAATTATGTGTCGATTACGCGTAAATGCGTAATTATTATAAAATATTTAAATTAATACCAAACATACGTTAGTATTCAAATGAAAGTGTAAAAAATTAAGTTTCTAATATCAGTGAATATTCTAAAAAAAAGTTATGAAGTGTAACAACTGAAAAAGTGGTATTTTGAAGGTAATAAAAAACGTTTTCTGAAATAGTCAAATACTAAAAGTAAATGGCATTGTCCAAATCAGAACATAAAATGAGATTAATTACAGCCATAAATCTTAAAAGACGTAAAGATAAGATAACGCATAAGCAAATGGTACTAATTAATGTAGCCTGAGGCTATTAGAACGACAGATGTTCGAAATTGTTTCATTCATGAAGATTCTCGATACTTACGTAAAAAGGCCCTCCTTTTAGCACCAACATAAGAATGACAACTTCGCTAAATTTCCCTAGAAGGTCTACGTCACACAGAGGTTTGTCTATAAAACCCAATGGAAGTCGTTCAGTTGATGAGTTGTTCAGTCCTCATTTTAAACGTAACGATAAAATAGAAATAATGATAACATATCACGTAGTAATAATAAATACTCCCTGTATGTTTGTTGTGGTTTGTTTTGTATTTTTATTGATCTTCTTTGGAAATTAAACCACTCATAGTTGTTAAAATCGTCTTTATTTACGTTTCGATCCATGACCTAGGATCGTTGTCAAAATAATAAAAACTTCAAGTTTAACATTTATGACATAAATTGAAGGCGACTTTGATTTATTAATGTTTGATTTGAATACATTAGGTAAAAATTTTAAAATTTAGAAAAATAAGTGCCTTTAATTTGTGTTGCGCCCTAAGAGCGCCTTTGAGGTAGCCAATACGCTTAAAGTGCAATCAGCTGATTAATTTTTATATAGTAAAATTTCATATAAATTCGATAACTTGAGGATTGGAAGTCACTTTATGCGACCCTAGTTATATGATTGTTGAGTTCTGATTTCAATGTTGAACAAATTTATTAATCATGAATGTCATTAAAGCCTTTTAGTACAAGTGAGTGTTTTTCATTAGTTATGAAGTAGTTTCACTTGTTTTCTAATCAAGCAAACATGAACACCACCCCTGAAATCTTTGTTAATCCCAAACCCACGTTTCATGCTGTCAAATTAAACATATTTTTAAGCAAAATGTTCATAATTTATTTAAGAGATTCGCGTGGTTAAAGCAAATTTCCACCTTATTAGAATATTTCTAAAGCAAATGTTTTGAAAAAAAAACACTTTCTAAACTTATTTACGCGAACCCATATAGCAAGAATTTTTAACTTTTGATGACCAAAACAAACTTCCATACTTTGTAATAATTAGCTCCTAGGTTTTATCGTTATCAAAATAGAATTGATTGAAAATATTTAACTTGTAATTGAATATTTAATAAAATTCTACAGGATGTTAGATCGTATAAAATTGAAAAGGGGACAAAGCCGCTACTGAGCATGCAAAATATCCGTGGAAACAATAAGCGACATGAAATTTAAATTAAGTATAGGAAAAATGATCTAGATACAAGAACTAAACATAAAAAGTTCATCTCAGGGGTTTTCAGTGGAGTTCAGTTTTCTGTATATTTTTGGCATGCTACTGGTCGATAGTAGTTATAGGTACGAAAATGGTAAAAAAGCGAGAAACTTGAACACAACATAGACGTAACACACTCCAAACACAACCATTTCAGTTGATTCCCGGTGCAGAAGCGTTTGGTTCGTTTAAATCACCTATGGTGTTTTAACACTTATGTATCCTTGCCGAGATTTGCTCATTAAAATTGGCTGATGTTTTACAATCAATTGAAATAAAGAACTTCGACAACTCAATAGTGCATTTCAAAGTACATTATTGAAATTAATAAAATATCCCCGAGAGTATCTTAAGATATTTGTACTTATTAAATCATTCTAAACCTACAGTGTGACTACTAATTTATAACCTGCTCAAGGCCGAATCCAAAAAACAAGGAAATTACTTTACTTTTAATATAAAAGATAATAGTTTCATGAGATATATGAAAACGGAAATTCGTTAGCTAATAAATTGAAAAACATGCTACGGATTAATTCAGTTAATACGTAACAACCATGAGGCTCACTTGCCCTATCATCTTAAAGGATGTATGTTTATCAAAACAAATTGTACTTTGCTAAACGAGCACCCTTTAGTTATATTGTGCAAGTACGTATGCTCGTCTAGAAACATCTTTCGGAGACACTACTATTCTAATATAGATACAAAACCAGCTTAATCAGTGCACGTTTTCAACTGGTGACCTACGTCCCATCTTAATGATGTACCTTATGAAAGCGAACAGAACTCCGACTTTATTAGTATGTAATGAACACAGGCCTAACACGGAACGCGAGTTACGTATCCTCCAATCCATATATGCACAAATAAATAGAAATTATTAGAAAATTATAAAGAAACTTAAGTTAGACGCAACATTGCAAATTCCAGGATAAATCAGAAAGGTTATTAAAAGTTCACAAGCAAGTTGTGAGAACAGATGTAATACATTGTATTCCAGACGTAACTGATACTGCAGGTGCAGGTCACAGACGGTTAAGAAACCGCAATTACTTAGAAATTAAGATTGTTACATTGTATAATAAATAGAATAAAGAAATAAGCAGACATGAGCTCTGCAAGTTCCCACAAACATGTGAGGGGCAGGGACAATATAAATACCCCGGGAGCCCCAGATCAGTCAGTCAGTCTTGAGTATTTCAGCTTTTACCTTGTTGTTTACTTAGACTACTCGCCCTAATATTAATTCAATTATTAATTTTATTTCGACTTAGAATAATTATATCAGTTTGTTCAAATTCCATATTTAATATCTGTTTAAGAAATAAAATTTGTTACAAGACGTTTTGGAAGAAGTTTTTAAAAGACCGCTCCCAAAGCCCGAAACGTAACTGGCGCAGTCGCACGGATCCAGAAAGACACTACGAATCCAAAAATCGGAGAACTGGCGACCAGTAATTTCAATTCCCAATCTGGAGGACCCCAAACAAAGTTGGACAAAGTACAAAAATCGACCGAATCCAACCAAACAAACTTGAACGAGGTGCAAGAATCAACCGAGCCCAAGGAAACAAACGTGGACAAGGTACAAAAATCGACCGAGCCCAAACAAATGAAAACGACTATAAAACTTATGTAAGTTCATTTATCCTAAACCAATTTATTTTTTACAAATTTATTGATACTAGCTAGTATGAGAATTTTTTTTTAATTATTTTATATATGTACGGATATTTTACTTATCGACATTTATAAAAATAATTTACTTATCTATTAAGAGAAATTATTTTTATTGCGAGAAATTATTTTTAAAACAAGAAAATTTATTTTAAAACAAAGAACTAAAAAAGACGCATTTACATGCGTAAATTAGTACAAATTATTATTACGAATTATTGTTAATACAAAACGAAACAAATTTAATTCAGCAAAACTAAAGTATAAAAATAGAACGTAATTAATTTTGCCATTGTATGCACAGCAAATATTATCACCAAAAGCTTAATGTATAAAACGCAATTCTTATAAACAATTAATTATAGAAACGGTTATTCAAAGTTAACGTTCATCGAATTCTATAAATTAAACACTTCAGTGTATAAATTATAGAAGCATTTTGTAATTATTATTAAATTAACCCATCACAAGTTGAAACAAAACGTACAAGTTTAAAACGCAATTATCATACAAATTGTTATCGGAAACCATCACTAAATAAAACCTATTCAGGAGAATCCATCTTTATAAAGTATAATTAAATATTTTCAGTACGAAAGTGTTCAATTATACAGAAACATTTACGCAATTTATTGCAACAAAACTTATTACCGAGACTGAAATTACACCATCCAGCAGACTTAAAACTTTTTATTTAGACAATTCTATTGTATAAATTATAAAGGAAAAATTGATGCAACTACTGTAACAAAACGATTGACTGAAAACTTGAAACTCTATAATTAAACATTCAAGATAACGAGATTGTACAATTGTAAGCAACAGCTACGGAGACGAAATAATTATAACAGACACTCAATTACTCAACAGGACTAAAATAAAAAAACGTAACTGACGCAGAAACATATAAAGTATAACGCAATTACTGCAAGAAATCATTAACCACATAAAAACCTTTCAAAAAATTAAAATTAGCGACAACAACTATAACATCCGCGAAGTATAAAAATATACAAATTCAAGGCTACAGCAATTGACCAGACATTACCAAGCACAAACTCCTCAATTTAATTATAACAGTGTATAACTACCTATAAAAAATAAGTAAAGGATTCTTTAAATAACCCATGACAAACCAAACTGAAAAGTAACAATACAGATTGTAAAGTAAATCTCAATTTATACAAAATTTGATATTACCTAAAACCGAAAGCAACCCTTAACGACTATGAGTTCAGATATGACGATTTATCTGGAAAACACCCCCCAATTTAACGGAGAGCAAGCTGTCTTTGGAAATTTCATTACCGCGTGTGAAATATTTTTGAAAACCTTTTACAAACCATGAGATAACGAAGAAAATGTTCGATTTTTACGCCTAATAATAAGTAAACTAACCGGAAGGGCACTAATGCTATTAGCCAGACAAGACGATTCAGAGCAACGGGAAGATTTTAAACGCATATTGATAGCATATTTCGGCGACCAAAGGAACATCAAATGTCTTATCCGTGATCTAATAACCCTTAAAATAGAAAGTAGCCAATACCCATATCAGCTATTCACCAATAAAACCCATACAAGCCGCAAAACAAACATCCACTCAACCAAAATTCACACCATTTAACATACAAACGAATCAACCGCGAATCAACAACCTGAATTTTAATAACGCGAATTTTAACAATCAATTTAGACAATTTCCGAAACCAACATTTAACTCAAATTTTACAAAACCCATATTTACACCAAGATTTAACCAAAACATAAACCAACAAAGACAAACATTCGGAACAAACCTCAACCAAAATATACTGATGATAAATAACAATAATAACTCCAACAGTTATTACAAACCAACCTCTATGGACACCTCATCTGGTAACACCAGACAAAGTACAGAAATATTGCAAATCCGACCAAGCCATAACCAAAAACGACACATTACCTCGGAAGAATTATTTCACCAAGAAGTAGAAGAATCTAACAATGTATAAAACTACTTAGAAAATTATGAACGCGACGATCCATGCGAAAATTACGAAGAGGACGACGAAGAAAATACGTGCTCAAATTTTCAGATAGACCGATTTATAAACGACCAAACATAATTAATTTAAATAATATCAATCAACAAATATTGCCATACATAGAAATACCTCATGCAGAACTTAAATTATTAATCGATACCGTAATCTTCAACAACACTGATTAGCCCAGGAACCGTAAAAAACATTATTTACATTTTGTAGAAAGAGAACCCTTTAAAATTGTAATAGCCCATCAAACGACATTACATCAATTCATAGCTAATATACCCCTACCAAAAACCTTCAACGTAAAAATGAAACATAAATTTTGCATTTTCGAATTTAACGATAGATACGACGGACTAATAGGAATGAATCTTCTAAGAAAATTAGGAGTCAATATTGATATAAAAACCGTTTATTAAGAACGAAGCACGGACAAATCCCCATTAAATTCCAATATACTCAAACCGAGCAAAAATACACCATAAAACCCCGTACCGAGAAACAAATAAAAATCCCAATAAACTCAAAAAATGAAGTAGTAATCATAAACCACAACATTTCAACAAGGAGTAGTAACACGCACGCATAAGTACAAATAAAAGATAATTACGCCACTACAACAATTCTAAACTCAAATAACTACCCCGTAGAACTATCGCTAACAAACCCAATTAACGTAGAAGAATTGAACTTTAACGAAATAGAAATAGACGAAAATTTAGAAAACGATTACAACCCCGTAGAACACGACAAGATGTTAAGAGAAAATTTAAGTAATATTCGCTTCAACACCGACATTAACAAAGAAGAGGAGAGAGCAATGAAAAACTTATGTTTTGAATACCGCGATATATTCCATTGTGAAGGAATACCCTTAACCAATACAGTCAAACACAATATAGAACTAACAGACAACAGGCCAATTTTTACAAAAGCATACAGACTACCTCAGGCAAGCCAAGAAAAACCGATGGACAAGTAACAGATCTATTAGAACAATATATAATCCAACACTCCAACTCACCATGGAGCAGCTCCGTATTAATAGTACCGAAGAAATTAGACGCCTCAGGCAAAAGAAAATATCGAATGGTAATAGACTATAGAAAGTCAAACGAAAGAAGCGGTAGACGACAAATATCTACTACCAATATCACCGAGATTTTAGACAAATTAGGAAAGTGTCAATATTTTTTAACATTAGACCTCGCATTAGGATATCACCAAGTAGAAATGGACGAGAAAAACACAGTGAAAACCGCATTTAGCACACCTGGAGGACATTACAAATATAAACAAACGCCATTTGGACCGAAGAACGTACCCGCCACCTTTCAACGAGTCATAGATAACATATTACGAGGAATACACAAAGAAAAATGTCTTGTGTACCTAGACGACATCATAGTATATTCAACATCACTGGTAGAACACATAGAAAAACTAAGATAAGTATTCGAAAGACTAAGAAAGACACATTTTAAAGTTCAAATACACAAGAGCGAAATTTTACAAAAAAAATTATCATTTTTAGGACATATTATAACCCCTCAAGGAGTCCTGCCAAACCCAGACAAGACAAACGCAGTACTAAATTACGCCTTACCCAAAACTAACAAAAAAATTAAAGGATTTTTAGGGCTAAGATAACCAAATTCCTGACAAATTGTTTAAAAAAAGGAAATAAAATTGAATACCCCCCAGAATTCATTAAAGCCGTAAAAAAAATTAAATGTATACCCACGAATCACTCTGTATTAGAATACCCAGACTATTCAAAACTATTTATATTGACAACCGACGCATCAAATGTAGCACTAGGCGCATTATTGAGCCAAGGAAAAGTAGGTAGCGATAAACCAATCAGCTACGCATTCAGAACCCTAAACGAGACTAAATAGAAATACAGCACGATACAGAAAGAATTATTAGCAATAATTTGGGCAACGAAATATTTTAGACCATACCTCTACGGACGAAAATTCTATATATACACCGACCATAGACCATTAGTATGGTTATGCAAACTCAAGGAACCCAACTCAAAATTACAGAGATGGAGAATCAGATTAGAAGAGTACGATTACGAAATTATACACAAAAAAGGAATTTATAACAATAACGCAGACGTCCTAAGTAGAATACAACTCAACGCACTAGAAATGGAATCAATTGTAGGGAACGTAGACGAGACAGAAGTAAGAGGAGATCCAGAAGAGATAGACACCATACATTCGACACAGAACAAAGAACCAAAAACCGCAATTAAAATTTTAAACGAAGCAATGGATATAAAACCAAATCAATTTATAATTACCGAAGTTTTAACCAACCCAATCCCATAAAATATACAAAAATAGATAATAAAAAAATATACCAAATTCAAATAACCAAGGACGATAACGAGGAACAAATAATTAAAATTCTAAAAGAATACACTCTCGAGAAAAAATTTTTTACTTTTATTTCAATACCAAGCATTTATATAAACAATTTTCAGAATTATATATTAAATTATTCAATAACTCTGGCCCTAAACTGATTAGATGCACAAGAAAATTAATAACCTTAGACGACCCTGAGGAACTAAACGACGTAAGTAGATCAACACGAGGCAAAACCAACCATAGTGTAATCAATGGAACATTAAAGCAACTTATAAGACGATACTATTTTAAAGATATGAAAGAGTTAACCACAGACTTTATCAACCAATGCGAACTATGCGACAAAGCAAAATACGACAGAAATACCCTTAATGTTAACCAAAACACTGGACAAACCTTTCCAAAAATTACACTCCGACATTCTAGTAGTAGAAGCACAGAACTTTTTAACCATTTGAGATGCATTTACCAAAGTAGGTCAAGCGATACCCGTCGTTTCTAAAAATAGCATTGACGTAACTCAAGGATTCTTACAACACTTTACATTTTATGGTACACCCGAAACATTAACTTTATATAACGGTAGCGAATTTAAAAATGAAACTATACAAAACACTTTAGAGCTCCACAAAATAAAAATTCATTTTATAACTGAAAACCACCCTGAATCAAACGGATTAATTGAAAAATTACATTTAACCCTATTAGAACAGATCAGATTACTAAGATTAATTTACAAGAAGGAGCACATCACCAATTTAATGTCATACGCACTAATCGCTCACAACAATACGATCCACTCATCAACAAATTGTACACCCCTAGAATTAACATTAGGACACTCAGATTCCCGTAACCTCTATGACATACACTACAACAAAGAAGTATACCAGCAATATGCTAAAGACCGTAAAGAGAAATTAGAAATAAGGTAAAAGATAAATTAGATAACGACAAAGAACGTATCACTACAACCCGCAATAAGAATACCGACGCAAATAAATTTTCAATAGGACGAACCGTGTACGAGAAAAACTTCCAAAGTAAAAGACACAAAACGGCACCCAGAAACTTAGGCCCGTTTAAAATCAATAAATATCAGACAAAAATATAGCCGTAGTAGACAACGGCAAGATAGTAAAATACATTCATTTGAAAAACTTAAGACATCCTATAATTTCAGATGGACAGCCATCACACTTACCGTCAAGCTCCGCCCAGGTAGAACGGACAACGGCGTATTAATTGAAGACAAAAAAACAACCCCGGTACACTACCAATAAAATTGGGAAGTATGCAAAATACAAATGATTACTGGACATTCGCACAAAAATTCGATTTAACGGAATTAAAACAAGAGTCTCACATAATCAAAGACAACTATTATAGACTAAAACAATTAATGGACACAGTCAAATTCCGAAAGGAACCGTTTTTCTGTCTGTTTTTCAGACTTCCCGTATTTCATAGGCATACTGTACTGTGCTTCACACTTATGCTTTCAACAATTTTCTTCTTGTTCTATGTTTGTTGTCTTTCATCATAGGCGCTGTTCTTTCTTGTTATATGCAGTTCGGTCCCCTTCTATTGTTTTACAGTTATACACCCTATTTCTCCGACATTCAGTGGTTGTAAAGGGGGGTGATCAGCCTATGGCTGCCAGGTTCCCCCAGCACTTAAACATTTATCGATTTAATATATTTTTTTTTAATTTTTTAATTTACTTTTTAATTTTTTTTCAATTTTTTTTTAATTTTAATTTTTTTGATATATATTTTTTCCAATATAACTTTTCGCACAGTCAACAGTAGTTGCAGTTATTTCACAACCAACACCTGTAATTGTTTATAATAATCATCAGATTTATCTGCGCTTATTTTTTCGTCATTAAATTTTCCTCTTAAAACTGATTGGACATGTATCTGCACTTGTTTATATTCTCAACTAGCCTACACAGTTCCCTGAAATTCTCACACAGTATGTATACAGCTCCGTTCTCCTTTTATTGTTTTCTAATTTTATGCCTTATTTCACCGAGATTCAGTGACGGGGGTTAAGCAACCTGTGGCTACCAAGATCCCCCAACATTTAGACATTTGCCGAACTAATAGTTTTCCAGTAAATCCATTCACACAATTAACATTATTCGAGAATATTGCCCAACCAATTCTTTTAGTTGCTTATAATAATTATCATATTTAAGTACAGTTACTTTCTTCGTCATTAATTTATCCATTTTGGGACTGGTTGGATGCGTACCTCCACTGATTTCTATTCTGAGCTAGCCTACACATCTCCCTGAAATTCATACAGTCTACATCTTTTACTATCTGTGTGCAGTAGTCTAACCTAGGTCTACCTCTTCTTCTCTTTTTTCCTATCTCTGCTTCTAATATATTCCGCACTATACTCTCATGCCGTAGTATGTGGCCTATCATTCTATCTCTCCTATTTTTTACCGTTTTCCACATATTTCTTTCTTCCCCTACCATTTTTAGTACCTCTTAGTTCTTAACTTTGTCTGTCCATGATATCTTCATCATACGTCTGTAACACCACATTTCAAAGGCTTTTACCTTTTTCTTGTCCGCTTCTCCTACTGTCCAGGCTTCACACCCGTACAGTGCTGTGCACCACACATATGTTTTAAACAATCTTTTCCTTATTTCTATGTTTGTTGTCTTTGAACACAGTAGTTGCTTTTTCTTGTTAAATGTAGCACGCCTTGTGCTAATCTTTGTTTTACATCTTTTGTGCTTTTCCTATCTTGCGTTGTTTGACTTCCTAGGTAGCAGAAGTCCCTAATCTCTTGTAAGTTCTTGTTACCTATTTGTATTCTTGTTTTTGATTTATTTTCCCCACCTTTGCATACTAGAACTTTAGGTTTATTTTTGTTAATGTTCATACCATATCCCTCCGCTAGAACTGTTTATATTTCGTTAAGAGCAGCTTCTAACTTTTCCTTGCTAGATGCTAATACCGCTATATCATCTGTAAATCTAAGCATATCAATCTTTTGTCCCTGCATATTAATTCCAAATGTCTTCCTGCATTTGACAGTATTTATTGCCTCTTCAATGTACAAGTTAAAATTAATGGGGATATGGCACATCCCTGTCTCACCCCTTTCCTAATGTTTACTTCTCTACGTTCCTGCTCTAATTCTATTACTGCTGTTTGCTCTTTGTATAAGCTATGTCCTATTCGTCTATCCCTATAACTTATTCCAATCTTTTTGAATATTTCGAACATTTTTTTCCATTTTACATTGTCGAATGCTTTTTCCAGATCTACAAACCCTATTCACGCTTTTCCCTTTTTCTATTGCTTTCTCCATTATCACTCTCAGAGCAAAAATAGCCTCCCGTGTTCCCCTGTTTCGCCTAAACCCAAATTGATCTTTTCCCAGTATTTCTTCAGTCCGTTTTTCCATTCTTCTTTGTACAATTCTAGTTAATATTTTTGACACGTGTGCTGTCAAACTTATTGTTCAAAAATTTTCACATCTATCATCGCCTTTCTTTTTTGGTATAGTTACTATGATGATAAGTTTGAAATCTTTGGGTATCTCGCCTGTCTCATACATATTGTTTACAAGTTGGAAGAGACGTTCTGTTACTGCATATCCAGCGGCTTTTAGAGTTTCCGCTTGCACCTTATCTGCACCCGGCGCCTTACCATTTTTCAGACCCTTTAATGCTAATTCAAACTCATCTGTAAGTATAGTACATCCCAGGTTATCATTTTCAATGTCTGATTCCTGTTATAATGCAGTTAGTTCCTCTCCTGCATATAAATTGCCTATATATTCTTGCCATCTACCCACTTTCTCTACATTTTCTATAATGACGTTTCCTCTCGCGTCTCTTATATTTTTGCTATACGGTTTTATATCCCTAAAATTGATTCTAATTAGTTTGTATGCTTCATCTGTCTTTCCTACTTCCATCTTAGTTTGTACCTCTTTGTACTTTTCATCAATCCAGTGTTGTTTAGCTTTCCTGCATTTGCGAATAATTTTCCATTTTATGGCTTTGTATCTTTGTTTCTCCCGTTTCGTCTGATTTATTTTTGTATTTTCGCCTTTCTTCTATTAAATTCAGGACGTCTTTTGTTATCCAAGGTTTCTAATTTTTTTTTTGTGTATACCCCAGAATATCTATGGCCGCCATGTCTAGGCTGGATTTAATGTTATTCCATTCGGTTTCTACTTTCTTAGTATCAGATATTTTCTCGTTATCTTTGAGCAATTCATTTGACCTTTTTCGAATCTTTCTTGAATATCTTTATTTTTTAGTTTCTCTAAGTCCAAGTGCCTTTTTCCGTTTCCTTTTTTCAAATTTTTAAATTTAAGTGCGACCTTCATAATTACTATGTTGTGGTTAGTATCGATATCTGCTTCTGGGTAGCTTCTACAGTCTTTTACTTGATTCCTAAACCGTTGTCTAACAAGAATGTAATCTATTTGATATCTTCCTACATATCCAGGCATCTTGCACGTATATCGTCTTCTAGCATGATGTTTAAATAATGTGTTTGTGACGATTAAATTGTTCTTGTCGCAAAATTCTACCAACCTATTTCCTCTGTCGTTTCTCGTGCCTAGACCAAATAAACCTACTACCGCTCCTTCCCTACCCTCACCTACCACTGCATTAAAATCCCCCGTAATTATTAAATTTTCGTGTCTTTTTACGTATCTTAATATGTCTTCGATATCTTTGTAGATGGCTTCTACCTCTTCGTTACTGTAGCTAGAGGTGGGCATGTATACTTGTATTATTACTGTGTTTACCGGTTTAGATTCTAATCTAACCATGTGTACTTTTTCGTTCTTTTGTAAGTAATTTTCTACACAGTATCCTTTCTTCTTCCGCATAACTATTTCCACACCCAAATTTCCTTCCTCTGCTCCTGTATAAATTACCCCCCACTCTAAAAATCCCCCGCCTCTGGCTACCGAACTTCGCTGATCCCTACTATGTCTAGTGATAATCTATTCATTTCGATTTTTAGGCTCTCTAGCTTACCTACTTGCTTCATACTTCTAACATTCCACGCTCCGACTCGCAAAATGTTCCTGACTCTTATTTTTAACTTTCCGATCGCATCCCCCGAAGTAGTCCCCTCCCGGAGATCCGAATGGGGGACTATTTTAACTCCGGAATCTTTTACCTCAGAGAATGCCATCATTTTATTATAATTTAGGTACGCTGTGTACTTGGGAGGTAATGTGGTGGTTTCCTGTTGCCTTCCACATCGCCGTAGTGTGTCTTAGACTGCCATATCGACCTCTATGGTCTCTGCCAATCTCAGTACCGAAAGAGCCGCTGCCTTCTTTGGGGAACCTGTCTTAGTCTGGTTCCTCACTAACGACCCTACTACTTTGGTTGGACCAGTAGTTTGGCTCATTAGCTCATTAGAACACGCTAGCCATTTCACCTGTTCTAGTAATCTTCGGCCAGGTGCAGGTTCATTCGAAATGGTCGGAAAGGAATACGCAATAGAAATGATGAATTACAACAGTATAATAGAAAACATTTTAAGGAGCATAAAAGATAAATTTAATAGATTGATACTCACAGAACAAATTGCAAGATGAAAAAGAAGACTAATTAACGGACTAGGTAACATAATAAAAGCTATCACAGGCAATATAGATAACCAAGACACAGTACGAAATGACAACGCAATACAGCAGTTAATTGAAAACTAAAACGATATAAAAACCATTGTTAGCAACCAAATATCTCTAAACCAATCAACTATAATAAAATTCAACGATACGTTAAGGAAGCTAGTAAGAAATCAAGACAGTATAGCCAATAGAATACAAACCCGAAACTAACATGCAAACCACGATGTTAGGAATGCGAGACTTACTTAGATTCAATACAATATTCACTCAAATAATATCAACCATTATAATCCAAGAAATTTTAACCACATTAGAAAATGCTGTAACATTTGCAAAATGAAATACACTACATTCAAGTATCATAGAATCAAATGATCTATTAAAAAATTATTAAGAGTTAGATCATTTATAACTAATAGTAAATTACCCTTTGATGTAATAGATTCAAACATGCTCATATTTGAAAAATAGCTATAGTGAATAGCTATATAAAGAACAACGAAATCACATTTTTAACAGAAATCCCCATAGTAGAAAGTAACATTTATAATTATTATCATTTATTTGCTTTTTCAATGAAAATTACTAGCATGTATCAAGTTATCATACCCAAAACCAAGTTCCTGTCCCTAAATGAACTCAGATATGGGTATACAAACGAAAAATGTAACGAAGTAACACCAAATCAATATTTATGCCAATCATTAACAACAACACCTATCCAAGAAGACAGCCCTTACGAAGTACAATTATTAAGATTTTCAAATCATTACGACAACTGTGAAGCCAAACCAGCACAATCACCAATATTAAAATTCAAAAGTTACAGAAAACAAATGGATTGCCGTATTTCCAACAGTAGTAATAGCAACTGTCCACTGCAATCAAAAGGAGAACAATTTAGCACTAATCAGAAGCAAAGTAATCACTCTTAAAGAAAAATGTTATTTAAAATTGAAGAACGAAATCATCAGAGTATATCAAGACCCCGCAGTAACCAAAAAATTCGCCAATTTTCCAGAACTACAATTCAAAATGACACAATACGAAGATGACGAATTAATCAAGAAACTCATGCAACTAGAACATCTAGACTTACACGATCTCAACCACGCCATGAAAATAATGTACAATTATAAAGAACACTTAAGTGAGTTAAAAGTGCCGAAATTACATTATGATAATATAAGCGTTTGGACAATTTTATTAATCATTTTACTAATTTTTCTAATTATATATATGTATTTTAGAAAATGTATCTTTGATATAAAAATAACGAAAGCAATTTTAATCATAAGGAAACAAAGGTAAATAAAAAAAACAATAAATGTACCCTTAGGGAAAATGAATTTTAAAAATTAATAAAAGAAACCCTTAATTTTTTATTTACGCCGGGAGGAGTTACATATCCCCCAATCCACTGTTACGTGCCGAAATCGGCACTAGACATTTTTAGATAAGTGTTAATATGTGAGAATTTCGCGACATGAAATTATAAAAGACTTGTTGCGCGCATTTGTCAACGTCAGAAGTGCTGCGTGAGATTCGCGTCAACACGTGTGGGAGAAGAGGAAAATAGGGAATTTCCGAAAGACGCGTAGGGACTTGCCTCTGAAACGCGAAGAAGAGTGGTTGTGTGGTATCTTATCGTATCTTTTTGGGTTATGTAGATCCCTTTTTTGCCTTTTTTGATTATCGTTCCCTATAAACCCGTTCCTGTCGTTCCCTACATATAGAAAGAAAACCAAATTTACCTATTCACGTGAGTACCGTGATTTATATAATTTATATAATTGAAAATGTGTTGAAATAATTTGCATATTGTGTGAAGTCATCGAAATTTGTGCGTCGATTTTCACATTATGTAACATCGTTACCAACTGTCTTTTGTGTCGCATGTACCGCGTTTACGGGACTGTAATAATATGTACAAATAAATAGAAATTATTAAAAAATTATAAAGAAACTTAAGTTAGACGCAACATTGTAAGTTCAAGGATAAATCAGAAAGGTTATTAAAAGTTCACAAGCAAGTTGTGAGGACGGATGTAATACTTTGTATTCCAGACGTAAGTGATACTGCAGGTGCAGTTCACAGACGGTTAAGAAACCGCAATTACTTAGAAATTAAAATTGTTATTTTGTATTATATGATTGAATTAAGAAATAAGCAGACATGAGCTCTGCAAGTTCCCACAGACTTGTGAGGGGCAGGGACAACATAAATACCCCGGGAGCCCAAGATCAGTCAGTCAGTCTTGAGTATTTCAGCTTTTACATTGTTATTTGTTTAGGCTCTTCGCCCTAATATTAATTTAATTATTATTTCATTTCGACTTAGAATAATTATATCAGTTTGTCCAAATTCTATATTTAATATCTGTTTAAGAAATAAAATTTGTTACAAGACGTTTTGCAAGAAGTTTTTAAAAAGACCGCTACCAAAGCCCGAAACGTAATTCGCGTACTATTAATTGGACTTGAAACCTCAATTTTGTAAATTACTATTCGGACGTTTGTACTCCTTAGAATCCAACTTCCAGTCTCTTTAAAATTGCAAAGTATACTTTGTACAACCGACGCTTTATTATGGCACCACCTTTCATTGCAACAGTTTCACAATCATATTAAGACAGAAATATTGTGAGTTTTCATGGGCTATTAAACATCTATATTTAAACTATATTAGTTTTCTCGGCTTGACTACGCGTCCTAGCCTTATTTTAACGTTATATATTTAGAAGACCATTCAAAATTAGTACAAGCAGCTAAACATGCATAGATCTACGGATTATAGCTTGTAATTGAACATTTTTTATTAAATAATATTTCTTAAAATACACAGGGCGTCTTCTATACATGCGAAATGATTTGGTGGGCGATTTTTATTACGAAATAGATTATACTTTCTGTGTAACGTTTTTCTAAACTACTGTCACATCAAAGGAAAGCTCAATAAAATCCGATTTTTCTTTATCTTAAAAACGGTTAAACGAATTTTTAAAAGTAAATCATACTATAGTACTGTCGTTAATAAAATCCCTACTGTTTTGTTTGTATTTTAACCCAGTCTCATCTCTTGTTGTGAAAATGTTGACCTCAATGTGCTGAACTGGGAATTGACTACAGCTCTTTTAGTTTTAGAAGCAACAATGATTTGGTTTATTTATTCGAGCTTCAAATTTAACCAAGTTGTACTTCCGGTATTATAGTTGCACCTCGAAGTTACGAGCTGGAAATTGGTTACAATTTGTTTGTAATAGAAGCATTAATAATAGTGTTACACCATCTATCAATCATAACTGTACTGCACACACTTAATTTTTTTTATTTCCGTTGTGTCTAATATTAGGCTAAGTTTTTATGTATTTCAGTATCCTAACATTAGAATAGTTTCGTAACTACACTTTGAAGCACTAAACGGTTTTGGTCAATCAGAGAACTTGTGCTTCTGTAATAAAAAAATTGTCACCAACTTTCACTGCAAATTTTAAACTAGAATCGTAGCTAAGTTGGAATTTGAAGTACAACGAAACAATCATATCAGTTCGTTAGTATTTCTGTCGCAAAAAATTTGAAACAAACTTTCTCTCTCGTTCTAAATGAACCCGCACCTTGAAGAAGTTCTAAAATATTAGAACAGGTAGAATGGCTTGCGCATTTCAGTGAGCTAAAGAGCCGAACTACACGTTTAACCAACCAACTTAGTGGAGTCTTTATTGAGGAACCAGGCTAGGGCAGATTTCCGAAATCAGGCAGTAGCTCTTTCGGTACTAGAGTGGTGAAGGCTATAAAAATGAGTATGGCCTCGGCCACTCTAGTACCGAATGAGCTACTGCCCGATTTCGGTAGCCTGCCTTAACTTGGTTCTTCAACTTACACTACTGCGATGAGGAAGATAACGCTAAATCACCACATAACCTCCCAAGTACACAGCCTAGTGAAAATGTTTGTTAAAATGATGGCGTCCTCTGGGGTAAAAGATTTCGAAGTTAAAATAGTCCTTCATTCGTATCTCCCAGAGGGGACTACTACAGAGAATGTGATCCGCAAGTTTAAAAGAAGAACCGGGAACATTTTGCGAACCGGAGCGTAGAATGTTAAAAGCATTACGCAAGTAGGTAAGCTGAAGAATTTGAAAATTGTAATGGATAAGCTGGCATTAGACATAGTAAAAGTTAACGAAGTTTGGTGACTAAAGGCGGACAATTTTTGGAGCGAAGACTTTAGAGTAATTCATATAGGCTCGGAGTAAGGAAATGAGGGTGTAGGAATAGTTCTGCGGAGAATAGAACATTGTGTAGAAAGCTATTTACAAAAGAACAAAAGAGTACTCATGGTTAGATTAGAATCTGAACGGTAATAACACAAATTTATATGCCCACCTCTAGCTACAGTGCGGAAGAAGTAAAAACGATATACAAAGATTCGTAGAAAATTGAATAATTACTAGAGACTTTAATAAAGTTTTAGTGAGGGTAGGGAAGCAGCGGAGGAAAGTTTATTTGGTTTAGGAACGACAGGAGAAATAGGCTTGCAAAATTTCCTGACGAAAACGACCAACATAAATACATTATTTCAACATCATCCTAGAATACGATACTCGCGAAGGATGCCAAAAGACATACGGAGATATCAAATAGATTACATTTTTGTTAGACAACGGTATAGGAATCAAGTGAAAATTGTAAAAGCTAGCCAGAAAGCAGATAGAATCACTAACTACAACGTAGTATTTATGAAAACCGCGAGTTACATATCGCCCAAATTAATATGTACAAATTTAAATGCAATTATTAAGTTTTGAGAAATAGAATGTTACATAATATAATTGAAGGACACATTATAAAAAGTTAATGAAAGTTCATAATCAGACGCGAGAACGGAAGCAACTACTTTGTATTCCAGACACAACATGATACTGCAGGTGCAGGTCACGATGAACTATAAAAATACAATTGTAATAATTAAGATTACTAAGAAGTAATACATCGTATATTATCAAGAAGTAGTAGACATGAGATCTGCATTTCCCACAAGATGATACAAGAGCAGGGACTACATAAATACCCTGAGGAGCCCCTGGTGGCCAGTCAGTCTCGATCTTCATAACTTTAGCATTGCTGGTTGTTCAAGCTATTTACCAAAATTAGTAATTATTAACTTTGATTATTTTAATATTAAGACGTTAATGAATATAACGTACAAGTTGTCAAACCGTTTATGTAGTTACTGTATAGAAATAAATTTGATAGAAGTGTTTCTGACATTGGAAAAATTTTGGATACTAAGGAAATAGAAGCAGAAAGGAATAACATTAAATCCGTTTAGACAATGTGACCATAGATGTCCTAGGGTATAAACAAAAAGAAAATAAGGAATCATGGGTGACAAAGGATATTATGAATTTAATAGAAGAAAGACGAAAATACAAAAACGGATCAGATGAAGCAGAAAAACAGAGATGCAAAACCATAAAGCGGAAACTTCGTAAATGCAGGAAAGATAAAGAACAATTGATTGATGAAAAGTGCAAAGAGGTACAAATTAAGATGGAAACAGGAAAGACGGACAAAGCATTCAAGCTTATTAGAACGAATTTTAGAGATATAAAACTGTATAGCAAAAATATACGAGGCGCTGTAAGAGACATCATTATAGAAAATGTAGAGAAAGTAGATAGGTGGCAATAATATATAGGGAATGCATAATTTTGCAGAACAGAAACTAGAAGCACTAGAACAGGAAACAGGCATTGAAAAGGATGACTAGGGATATGCTATTCTTAGAGATGATTTCGAATTATAATTAAGAGTCTGAAAAATAATAAGGCACTAGGTGTAGATAAGGTGCAAACAGAAACTCAAAAAACCGCTAGACAAGCAGTAACAGAACGCCAATTGAAACTTGTAAGCTATATGTACGAGATAGGCAATATACCTAAAGATTTCAAACGTAACATCATAGTCATTATACCCAAAAAGAGAGATGTGGTTAATGTAAAAATTTTCGAACAAATTAGTTGTTACGTTTACTTTACGATGGTCCATTAAAACTACACTCTTTTTGATTCATTATTCCTTTACTTAGATTCTACTCAAATCCTCCAATAACACCCGGTACATTAGACCTTCTTACAATAAGTACGCTTCCTAATACTTTTCATTTTAAACCGATCTACTTCGAAACGAAAAGCTCTTCTATAATCTCAATCGTCCGCACCTTGTTTGAGGTATCCGTTGACTAATATCTCATAATTACTTCTTATTATACCCAATCATATAGACTCGTTGAAATAATGGATCGTACTTATTTGTTAAGTTTTGTTTCAAGTTTCTAATCACATTTGATAACGCGATTGAAGTTCGAATTTTTGTTATTTAAACAATTTCAATTTAATTCTACAGTTCGTCCTTATATGTATTTTCTAAACTACTCGTCCTATTACTTCAAGAGCATTGCACGTTTCTTCTTATAAGAAGTGTAGATCTTGGGTGTATCGGTAAGTGCGCATGCGTTATTAATACCAGTAAGACTCTCTTTTTAGCTCTTAGCTGGAGGCCAAATTGTTTTTTGTAGGCCCGAATATTCTCTTTATGTAGAACCAACTGCGCTGGTATGTGTTCCGCTGTTGCGGTGATTGTCGTAGCGCTCAACATCTGTCGACCGTGGTGACGCTGCATCTAGACGCAAGCACCCTGGCGCTTAGCTGATTCACCTCCCTGGATGCAATGGGTACACGATAGTATCTTGGCACATGGAGGTATGTTGTGTTAGTCTACCCGTATATTTGGAGCACCTCTTTTTTTCTAACTTTTATTGTTAGTGCGTCGCTGCCATAGTACTTTATTAAATGATTAATAGAAGTTCTACCGTTAATATTTTTTTACTACCCGGTGTTACGAGCAAGTATAAATAGTAATTTTTTCTTTCTTTTATTAATGAATTCCACATGTTAAACGAAATGCACACTTCGTACGTAAATTTTTAAAACTTGTTCTTTGTTATTTATTTATTTTTTTTGTTGATTCAAACCGAATTCTTTTTTTAATTAATTTTTATTGAAAATAGAAAATCGATGACGATGTATTTTTTTGTGTTGATGGGAATCCCCCCCTCTCCGTATTGGTAGTTAACTTGGTATTTCTACGTTTTTTGTGTTCTGTTTCGTCGTCGTGATTCATGCGGGTCCTTACTGTAGGTATCCTTTGTATTTCTGTCTGACCCAAACGCTTTATAACGTAGCATACATGTTGACGCTCTGGCGTGGGGCTCCAAGTTTGTTTTGGGTAATTTTTGGCTCCGATTTTGTTGTGGGTAACTTTTGCTCCGATTCTTTTTTGTTTTCTTATGGCTTCGATTTTGGTTTTGGTTAACATTTCAATCGATTTTATTTCGCTTAATTTTTGGCTCAATTTTTCTTTTGTTGGTACTGCCTAATTTCCTACATTACCCGTATTTCTCGGCCTGATGCTACTTTTTTTTTCTTCATTTACGTTCGGACTGTTATTTATTTTTTCTTTTGGCTCTTTAGTGTTCCTCACATGAGAATCGGTTTTCTTTATTTTATGTGTGGGTCCAATCGTCTTAAATTTTAGTTTTGTTTTCTTTCTGGATTGCTCAATATCAGTGGTTGGCTCAATTCAGATTACCTGAATTGTGTTTTCGCCGATAATTCTAATCCGTTGAAAACGCTGGCGCCCTGTTCTTATTCATGGTATCTATTTTGTTGTTTTGCTTTTATTGGTTTTCCTGAAGTTTATCCGTCGTATATGTTTTAAATTGTCCTATAATCGCAATAATTTTTTTTGAGTTTTTATCGAGTTACGGTTAGCCTTCACTTAGTTACTTTCTCCAAATTTCTTTTTTATTCATATTCAAAATGATTGATCATAGGTTGGTGGTGTTTAATATTATCTGTAAGAGACGGCAGAAGTCATCCGAAAGCATTACTAACTATTTCGCGTGTATGACGGGCCTGTTTGTGTGGTATAGTACTTTTAATGAGAATGATCAATTGTCCAATTTGCTTCGTAACCTTGATCCATTTTATAGAACCCATTTTCCTACCGTTCACTTCTTGCAAGTATTACAAAACGAATGTCTGATGTTAGAACCGGCAAAGATTCTGGCTGATAATTCTGTATCACCTAGTCACGACCAACGTACTGTTACTGCTGAACCGGAATCAGCCCTGCTACAGTGCCTAAGTCAGTAGCTACTCCATTTTCGGCTTCCCACCAAGACTTTCCTGTGTGGGAGTGGAATTTACAATTTTCTGTGAACCAAACACTCTTACCGTACATGATTTTTGGGACGGGTCAAAAACTCCGACGAACTCAACATGTGTCAGAATTGCAGTTATTTGAGACTGTAGTGGACTTGTTCGAGGCTAAAACGTTACTTTGGCATCGTGGTAATTTGAATAGGTTTTAGGGAGAAAAAAAGATTGTTTAATTTGGGCTTAATTAAAAGTTTTATCGAAAAGTTGAACGAGGTACCGAAATGAAAAAGGAAAAATTGGTGGAAAAAGAAAAATAAATAGATGTAACACATCAACATAAGGACTACTCGGATTTTAAACGAGGCAAATAGCTATTAATTTTACCTACAATTAGGAAATTTGTAACTCAATTTAAGCACTAAACGGTTTTGGTCAATCAGAGAACTTGTGCTTCTGTAATAAAAATTGTCACCAACTTTCACTGAAATTTTAAACTAGAATCGTAGCTAAGTTGGAATTTGAAGTACAACGAAACAATCATATCAGTTCGTTAGTATTTCTGTCGCAAAAAATTTGAAACAAACTTTCTCTCTCGTTCTAAATGAACCCGCACCTTGAAGAAGTTCTAAAATATTAGAACAGGTAGAATGGCTTGCGCATTTCAGTGAGCTAAAGAGCCGAACTACACGTTTAACCAACCAACTTAGTGGAGTCTTTATTGAGGAACCAGGCTAGGGCAGATTTCCGAAATCAGGCAGTAGCTCTTTCGGTACTAGAGTGGTGAAGGCTATAAAAATGAGTATGGCCTCGGCCACTCTAGTACCGAATGAGCTACTGCCCGATTTCGGTAGCCTGCCTTAACTGGTTCTTCAACTTACACTACTGCGATGAGGAAGATAACGCTAAATCACCACATAACCTCCCAAGTACACAGCCTAGTGAAAATGTTTGTTAAAATGATGGCGTCCTCTGGGGTAAAAGATTTCAAGTTAAAATAGTCCTTCATTCGTATCTCCCAGAGGGACTACTACAGAGAATGTGATCCGCAAGTTTAAAAGAAGAACCGGGAACATTTTGCGAACCGGAGCGTAGAATGTTAAAAGCATTACGCAAGTAGGTAAGCTGAAGAATTTGAAAATTGTAATGGATAAGCTGGCATTAGACATAGTAAAAGTTAACGAAGTTTGGTGACTAAAGGCGGACAATTTTTGGAGCGAAGACTTTAGAGTAATTCATATAGGCTCGGAGTAAGGAAATGAGGGTGTAGGAATAGTTCTGCGGAGAATAGAACATTGTGTAGAAAGCTATTTACAAAAGAACAAAAGAGTACTCATGGTTAGATTAGAATCTGAACGGTAATAACACAAATTTATATGCCCACCTCTAGCTACAGTGCGGAAGAAGTAAAAACGATATACAAAGATTCGTAGAAAATTGAATAATTACTAGAGACTTTAATAAAGTTTTAGTGAGGGTAGGGAAGCAGCGGAGGAAAGTTTATTTGGTTTAGGAACGACAGGAGAAATAGGCTTGCAAAATTTCCTGACGAAAACGACCAACATAAATACATTATTTCAACATCATCCTAGAATACGATACTCGCGAAGGATGCCAAAAGACATACGGAGATATCAAATAGATTACATTTTGTTAGACAACGGTATAGGAATCAAGTGAAAATTGTAAAGCTAGCCAGAAAGCAGATAGAATCACTAACTACAACGTAGTATTTATGAAAACCGCGAGTTACATATCGCCCAAATTAATATGTACAAATTTAAATGCAATTATTAAGTTTTGAGAAATAGAATGTTACATAATATAATTGAAGGACACATTATAAAAAGTTAATGAAAGTTCATAATCAGACGCGAGAACGGAAGCAACTACTTTGTATTCCAGACACAACATGATACTGCAGGTGCAGGTCACGATGAACTATAAAAATACAATTGTAATAATTAAGATTAAAGTAATACATCGTATATTATCAAGAAGTAGTAGACATGAGATCTGCATTTCCCACAAGATGATACAAGAGCAGGGACTACATAAATACCCTGAGGAGCCCCTGGTGGCCAGTCAGTCTCGATCTTCATAACTTTAGCATTGCTGGTTGTTCAAGCTATTTACCAAAATTAGTAATTATTAACTTTGATTATTTTAATATTAAGACGTTAATGAATATAACGTACAAGTTGTCAAACCGTTTATGTAGTTACTGTATAGAAATAAATTTGATAGAAGTGTTTCTGACATTGGAAAAATTTTGGATACTAAGGAAATAGAAGCAGAAAGGAATAACATTAAATCCGTTTAGACAATGTGACCATAGATGTCCTAGGGTATAAACAAAAAGAAAATAAGGAATCATGGGTGACAAAGGATATTATGAATTTAATAGAAGAAAGACGAAAATACAAAACGGATCAGATGAAGCAGAAAACAGAGATGCAAAACCATAAAGCGGAAACTTCGTAAATGCAGGAAAGATAAAGAACAATTGATTGATGAAAAGTGCAAAGAGGTACAAATTAAGATGGAAACAGGAAAGACGGACAAAGCATTCAAGCTTATTAGAACGAATTTTAGAGATATAAAACTGTATAGCAAAAATATACGAGGCGCTGTAAGAGACATCATTATAGAAAATGTAGAGAAAGTAGATAGGTGGCAATAATATATAGGGAATGCATAATTTTGCAGAACAGAAACTAGAAGCACTAGAACAGGAAACAGGCATTGAAAAGGATGACTAGGGATATGCTATTCTTAGAGATGATTTCGAATTATAATTAAGAGTCTGAAAAATAATAAGGCACTAGGTGTAGATAAGGTGCAAACAGAAACTCAAAAAACCGCTAGACAAGCAGTAACAGAACGCCAATTGAAACTTGTAAGCTATATGTACGAGATAGGCAATATACCTAAAGATTTCAAACGTAACATCATAGTCATTATACCCAAAAGAGATGATGGTTAATGTAAAATTTTCGAACAAATTAGTTGTTACGTTTACTTTACGATGGTCCATTAAAACTACACTCTTTTGATTCATTATTCCTTTACTTAGATTCTACTCAAATCCTCCAATAACACCCGGTACATTAGACCTTCTTACAATAAGTACGCTTCCTAATACTTTTCATTTTAAACCGATCTACTTCGAAACGAAAAGCTCTTCTATAATCTCAATCGTCCGCACCTTGTTTGAGGTATCCGTTGACTAATATCTCATAATTACCTTATTATACCCAATCATATAGACTCGTTGAAATAATGGATCGTACTTATTTGTTAAGTTTTGTTTCAAGTTTCTAATCACATTTGATAACGCGATTGAAGTTCGAATTTTTGTTATTTAAACAATTTCAATTTAATTCTACAGTTCGTCCTTATATGTATTTTCTAAACTACTCGTCCTATTACTTCAAGAGCATTGCACGTTTCTTCTTATAAGAAGTGTAGATCTTGGGTGTATCGGTAAGTGCGCATGCGTTATTAATACCAGTAAGACTCTCTTTTTAGCTCTTAGCTGGAGGCCAAATTGTTTTTTGTAGGCCCGAATATTCTCTTTATGTAGAACCAACTGCGCTGATATGTGTTCCGCGGTTGCGGTGATTGTGGCAGCGTTCAACATCTGTCGACCGTGTTGCCGCTGCATCTAGACGCAAGCACCCTGACGCTTAGCTGATTCACCTCCCTGGATGCAATGGGTACACGATAGTATCTTGGCACATGGAGGTATGTTGTGTTAGTCTTCCCATATATCTAGAGCACCTCTTTTTTTCTTACTTTTATTGTTAGTGCGTCGCTGCCATAGTACTTTATTAAATGATTAGTAGAAGTTCTACCGTTAACATTTTTTTACTTTAACTACCCGGTGTTACCAGCAAGTATAAATAGTAATTTTTTTCTTTCTTTTATTAATGAATTCCACATGTTAAACGAAATGCACACTTCGTACGTAAATTTTTAAAACTTGTTCTTTATTATTTATTTATTTTTTTGTTAATTCAAACCGAATTCTTTTTTTAATTAATTTTTATTGAAAACAGAAAATCAATGACGATGTATTTTTTTGTGTTGATGGGAATCCCCCCTCTTCGTATTGGTAGTTAACTTGGTATTTCTACGTTTCTTGTGTTCTGTTTCGTCGTCGTGATTCATGCGGGTCCTTACTGTAGGTATCCTTTGTATTTCTGTCTTACCCAAACGCTTCATAACGTAGCATAAATATTGACGCTCTGGCGTGGGGCTCTGAGTTTGTTTTGGGTAATTTTTGGCTCCGATTTTGTTGTGGGTAACTTTTGCTCCGATTCTGTTTTGTTTACTTTTGGCTTCGATTTTGGTTTTGGTTAACATTTGAATCGATTTTATTTTGCTTAATTTCTGGCTCAATTTTTATTTTGTTGGTACTGCCTAATTTCCTACAATACCCGCATTTCTCGGTCTGATGCTACTTATTTATGTTTCTTCCTTTACGTTCGGACTCTTATTTATTTTTTCTTTCGGCTCTTTAGTGTTCCTCACATGAGAATCGGTTTTCTTTATTTTATGTGTGGGTTCGATCGTCCTAAATTTTAGTTTTGTTTTCTTTCTGGATTGCCCAATATCATTGGTTGGCTCATTTCAGATTACCTGAATTGTGTTTTCGCCGATAATTCTAATCCGTTGAAAACGCTGTCGCCCTGTTCTTATTCATGGTATTTATTTTGTTGTTTTGCTCCTATTGGTTTTCCTGAAGTTTATCCGTCGGATATGTTTTAAATTGTCCTATAATCGCAATAATTTTTTTTGAGCTTTTATCGAGTTACGGTTAGCCTTCACTTTGTTACTTTCTCCAAATTTCTTTTTTTTATTCATATTCAAAATGACTGCTCATAGGTTGGTGGTGTTTAATATGATCTGTAAGAGACGGCAGAAGTCATCCGAAAGCATTACTAACTATTTCGCGTGTATGACGGGCCTGTTTGAGTGGTATAGTACTTTTAATGAGGATGATCAATTGTCCATTTTGCTTCGTAACCTTGATCCATTTTATAGAACCCATTTTCCTACCGTTCACTTCTTGCAAGTATTACAGAACGAATGTCTGAAGTTAGAACCGGCAAAGATTCTGGCTGATAATTCTGTATCACCTAGTCACGACCAACGTACTGTTACTGCTGAACCGGAATCAGCCCCTGCTACAGTGCCTAAGTCAGTAGCTACTCCATTTTCGGCTTCCCACCAAGACTTTCCTGTGTGGGAGTGGAATTTACAATTTTCTGTGAACCAAACACTCTTACCGTACATGATTTTTGGGACGGGTCAAAAAACTCCGACGAACTCAACATGTGTCAGAATTGCAGTTATTTGAGACTGTAGTGGACTTGTTCGAGGCTAAAACGTTACTTTGGCATCGTGGTAATTTGAATAGGTTTTCTGACCGTAAGTCGTTGTCTAATTTACTGATTCAACGTTTTGAACCCCCGGATTTTGCTTATAAGTCTGCTATAGTTGAGAAAAATACTTTTACTTCACATAACCGAGTTGTTAAGGTTTTTCCTATGCCTACCGATGAATCTGATACTTCTTTCGTAAGTTTTACTGTTCTTCTTAGTTCTGCTTTTACTCGTCAAGTTATCTGCTTTAATTGCGACAAACCTGGGCATGTTTCGACACGTTGTACTCGTCCTCAAGTACTCCATTGCCATGGTTGCAGATATAGGGGAGTTTCTCGCTGCAACTGTCCATGCTGTCATTTTACTACTAATAGGCCTTCGAATCATACTTCAAATTCTGTCCTCACATCTAGGTGCCTAATTTCTTCTGCTTCTCACTCTACGTTCTCTTCTGTCCCTCATCCAGGTCATCCTGCTACTACTATCAAAACATACTCTTCTTTGGCAAATACAGCTTCGAACAAAATTTCTTCCGTCTCTGGTTCTACATCCTTTTCTACACCTCCTGCTCGTACTACTACCATCATCTCGTACCCTTTTCAGCCATATGAGCATCTGAACTATAATATTGGTTTTACGGCTATCACGCTCCTACTTAACGAACCTCAACTAACAAGAACCAAATTCCTTCTGTCCTTCGCGATTCAATAGATGATCAAATAGACCCGACGTTCTCACTTCCAACCCAAACTGTGCTTTCACCACCATTGCAACCCATACTTCGTCTTCAGTGCGTCGCTGGTGCTTCATAGTACTTTATTAAACGATGATTAGAATTTGTTCTACCGTTAATATTTTTTTACTTTAACACCCTGGTGTTATGAGCAAGTATAAACAGTAATTTTTCTTTTCTTCTTTTTACTAATGAATTTCACTTGTTAAACGAAATGCGCACTTCGTACGTAAATTTTTAAAATTTGTTCTTTGTAATATAACTATTTATTTATTTTTTTTGTTGATTCAAACCGAATTCTTTTTTTAATTAATTTTTATTGTAATAGAAAATCGATGACGATGTTTTTTTGTGTTGCTAGGAATACCCCCCTCATCGCATTGGTAGTTAGCCTGGTATTTCTACGTTTCTTGGGTTTTGTTTCGTCTTCGTGATTCGTGCGGGTCCTCACTGTAGGTATCCTTTGTATTTCTGTCTAACCCGTACGCTTCATAACGTTTGACGGTACACGTATCAAAAATATTAACGAGAATTGTACCAAGACGGATGGGAAAACGGACTGCATAAATACTAAGAGAAAACAAATTTCGTTTTAGGGACAAATGATTAATATGCTAAGATTTGCAGATGACATAGAGGTATTAACATCTAGCAAGAAAGAGTTAAAAGCAGCTCTTAATGAAATGGAAACACTATGAAAATTAATCAAAGTAAAACTAAAGTACTAGTTTGTAAAGGATAGGTAAGTAAGTCAAAAACCAGAACACATGTAGAAAACGAGAAATTACAAAAGATCAAAAATCTGCTACCTACAAAGGCAAATAAAGTAGATGGGAAAAGTGTTCAAGGTATAAACAAAAATTAACACAACTCCGATCTGCATTTAACAAGAAAAAGCAATTTCTATGTTCAAATACTCCCTGTATGTTTGTTGTGGTTTGTTTTGTATTTTTCTTGATCGTCTTTGAGAATTAAACCACTCATAGTTGTTAAAATCGTTTTTATTTACGTTTCGATCCATGACCTTGTAACAAGATCGTTTTCCAGCAATATCTTGACAAATATTTAAGTTAATAATTTTATAAAAAGTCAATTCAAATATAATATCTCTACACAATCTACGTAAAAATTATTACATGTTGTTGAATCCAATATAAGCTTTCGAACTGCGAGCATAAATTGTAAGTTAAGCGGTGACAAAAAATGCCATTTGCGAGCGTCACTATAAGAGCTCCCTCCTTCGATAATTATAAAAGTCGTTGTAACTGTTGTCAGGCGATATATACGTCGTAATAGAACACTTTCACCTAAGCTGTTGCTAGAGAAGGCTATTCGTTCTTTGTATAGAAGAACATGGCGTTGCACACCTGGTGTTGGAAACACAAGAAGATAAAAGTTGATTTCAAGATGAAATCGTCTTCGTTAAAAGACTATATGTCGACGCTTGGCAGAATATAGTTTGCACAAGACGGGGCGTGAATTAAAATGGTTGGCTTTAGAATAGCATGCAACTTATAATAATTGCAACTTATATGAATGGCAACTTATAGTATTTGTAAAACTTATATGTAATTTTATTTGATGTGGTAATTAATCCAACGTGGTTCATTTATTCGATGTGGAAGCACGTGATGTTCGTTTGATATTCTGTGTCAAAGTTAACTAGATTATGTGGTTTCGGAGAACACTAACTTGTTTACTGTTGAAATAAGAAGATTCCAAATTATTTTAATATTCCGGAGATAGTCCAAATGCATTGCAAGTATTTTTCTGATGGATTAACATCTGGTATGTAATTAGAGTTTTAAGTATGTCAAGCTGTGACCTTTGGCATGACAAACAAATAAGTTTTTATTTGTTCACGTGGAAGTTTCCTAGTTCATTATGTGAATGACAAACAAGTTATTTTTATCATTGGTGAAAGGAATCTATGAAACTTCAATTTTATCTTTTTATTAGTACATACAAAAAAATGGTAGATGGCAGTATATAGGTAGAAAAGGTTAACTTCCAGGATTAACAAAAATTGAAGCTATTGTTTGAATATCAAACTATCTAAGTTTAGATAACTAAATTGTTTCATTTTGCTTTTCAATAATTATTAATTGGAATATTTTAGCATACGATTTAATGTGAAGTCTAAGTAGTACTACCAAGGCCAAATAAAGTTTGTAGTATACGTTTAATCAATCATAAAGCTCAAATTTAAGCATTTACAGGAATACAATCTTGCTAGATTTTTATAATGTAAAAATTACATTACTCTATTTTTGTGAGATACAGATGTTGAGATTATTACCGAGTATATAAATACATATTTTTCGTAATCATAATTTAGTCAATTTTTAAGGTATATTTGCTAAGATAATGTTTTGTAAATAATTTAAAACTGCAACTTAAATGAATATAAATTCATTTTGGTCAAGACTACGATTATTAGTTGGAATGAATGAGGTTTGATTCTTATTAATTATGAATTTTTTGAAGTGAATGCACAAACTGTGCCAGCCTTGTTTTAATCTGATTGCAGGTGTAGCAGCGCTTCTTTAACGATCAATATCGAGCCATAAGGTAAGCATCTATAAGGATTATGTTCTCGTCATGGATCCAAAAGTAAGTAAAGACGATTTTAACAACTTTGAGTAGTTTAATTCACAAAGGTGATCAAGAAAAATACTATGTACAGAGACGGCAAACATAGAAACAAGCAAAAGGTTACTAAAAGCGTATGTGTGAAGCACGGCGCTGTACGGCTGTGAAACGTGGACAGTAAAAGAAGTGGGCATGAAAAAGAAAAAGCCTTTAAAATATAATTCTCCAGACGTATGATTAAGTTAAGAACAAAGAGGTTTTAAAAATGGTAGGAAACAAAAAAATATGTGGAAAATAGTATAAAATAAGAGAGATAGGAAGATAGGACACATGCTAAGGCATGAGGGGAATAGTGCGGAATATATTAGAAGCAGAGAAAGGGAAAAAGGGAGGTAGATGTAGACCTAGATTAAACTATTGCACACCGATAGTGAAAGATGTAGATTGTAGGAATTTCAGGGAAATGTGTAGGTTAGCTCAGAATAGAAATCAATGGAGGTACGTGTCCAACCAGTTCCAGGACGAAAACTCTAATGATGAAAAGGTGATTGTATTTAAACTTGATGATTATCGTAAACAACTACAGGTGTTGGTTTTACAAAATGCTCAAGCAATGTTGATTGTGCGAAAAGAGTGATTGGAAACTTTTTAATTTGGCAAGCGTGTAAGTAGTGGGGGATCATGGTACCCGTCAGGTTGCTTAATTTCCTTCGTATACCATTGAATATCGGTAAAATAGAGTGCATTTTTATAAAGCAATAGTGGGAAAAAGGTGCAAAGGGCATACAAAAAAGGTAGCATACGCAGTGCTGTATTTAATAAGAAAAAGCAGCTGCTTTTGTCGAAAGCAACTAACAGAACCAAAGAAGAGATTGCTGAAATCATATGCGTGAAGCACAGCACACGGCTATGAAAAGTGTTCAGTTGGAGAAAAAAAAAGATAAATGCCTTTGAATTGTAGGGCTATAGACGTATAATGAAGATTTTATGAACAGACAAAGTATAGAACAAAGAGGTACTCGAAATAAGAGAAGAAGAAAGAATTAGGTGGAAAACAGTAAAAAATACGAGAGGTACGATGATAGAACACATCAAGGCATAAGGGACTAGCTCGGGATATATTAAAAGCAGACAGGCAAAGGTAGACCTGGATTAAATTTTTACATACAGATAGTGAAATATGTAGGCTGCGGGAATTTCAGGGAAATTTGTAGTTTATTTCAGAATATAAAACAATGAAAGTACGCGACTAACCAATTCTAGGACTGAATAGTTAATGATGAGGATTCGTGTTTGGTGTTTAAGTTTTTTGCTTCGTATATAGGTTGAAGTGTTAGTTGATGTTAGCAGTCGATGGCAAAACCTGATTAATTCATCATTCATAAGCATGTTGGAAAACTTGTTGCAAGTACATTATTTTTTCAATACAAATGCCTAATGCGTATTTTTGGGATGCGATTAGGATTAACTACTATGGATGCATTGGCTCTAAATATTCTTCGTACATTTCGCCTACTCAACTCATATTCGCCACGTATTGTATTGATTATACTGTTCGTGTTAGTGGAGTTACCAATTGAATAAAACACTGGTTTCTTAGTTTTTTCTTAAATCCTTTCGTAAATCAAATTTAAGTAACAAGTAATCAGTGGAAGTATGTCTAATCTATAATCTTAATTTAAAACCTAAAACTAAAAATCGACGTTTGATATAGTTTGATTATCTTTTTGGTTGTCAATTTTGATCCTCGGCATCTCAAAAACCGCTACTTGTATCTATTTATCTAAAAATATTCATACAGTAGGTTTATGAATTTCGATTGTGTCGCCGAACAACCACGTACCTCGATTAAACCTTTTTACTTGCCTGGAATATTTGTGTACATTTATATCAATGATATTATATAGAAAGCTTCTTGTTACTATAAAGTGACAACATCTATTACCAACTACAATCTATTTTGATTATTTTTGTATGCAACGTCAAAAGTTGTGCACCTTTATGAATATGTTATTAACATTCAATATCGTGCATGAACCAGCTACACCAGTATACAAAACAAATTGCTACGTTCCTAGACGTAAAGGGAAGGGGTGTCATAATTCATTAGGTTAAGGTACGCCGAAACAAACATAAGGGGGAATTAGAAAGACCAGATTAACTACAAACGCGTAGAGTGGGGGAATTCACATATACAAGAAAAATACATCGCCATCGATTTTTCTATTTACAGAAACAATAAAAATTTCTATTTAAAACAAGTAGAAAAAAAAGTAAATAAAGTTACTATTTTTAAAAAAAAAATTCCTCTATGGACAATTTAAATAGTACGCATTTCGTCGCTAACAGGTGATACATCTAGTCAAAAAAATAAGACTGAAATTATTATATAAACAAGTATGTTAAGTAACAAAAAACTATTAAATTTAAAAAAAAACATCGTTAGTAAAAAGAAAATTTTAGCATAATAAGGAACACTAGCACAGCTAATTCCAGAGTGGGTCTTTATTAAACAAAAAAAAATTCTTCGTTTGTGCGTCAATGCAAGTTGAGTTTATCACTTTGTATGCACAAAAAAGAAACAAGTCACATACCTCTATGGGTCGAGGTATATATCTTGTAAACCATTGGATGTGGATCAACACAGCAACGCCACAGTGATCGGTAACATCCACGCGGCTATCGTAATTGTACGGCGGTCTACATTCCAGAAAAGTAGTCTACGTCAAAAATTAGTCGTGCCATTCATAGAAAGCGATCTGGCCTAACGTAAAAAAATCATTAGGCCTCCGTCAAAGGGCTAAAGATGGAATCTTATTAGTGTTGATAAGCGCGTAAGAACTTACCGATGCACCTCGGATATCAACTTCTTGTCAACAACAAATGTGCATCGCCTTGTAGTAATAAAACTAGCAACCCAGAAAATATATCAAAAGCACGAGCTGCAGAATCAAATTGAAATTGTTTTTTGCAAGAATTAAATCCAATCCCAGCGTTATCCAACGCACAGGTGTGATTAGAAACTCGAAACACGCTTTATCAAATAAGCACGATCCATTATTTCAACCAGTCTTTAGGATTGGGTATTACAAGAAGTAATTATACGCTATAGTAATATGTCTCAAGCCAACGGATACCTCAAACAAGGTACCGACTATTTAAATTATAGAACTTTTCGTTTCGCAGTAAATAAGTTTAAATGAAATTGTAGTAAAGCGTACTTATTGTAGAAAGGTCTAATATACAAGATGGTGTCTGAGTATTGAAAGTAGAATCTATGCGAATGAATAATTAATCAAAATGGCGTAAGGTTTAGTATACCATCGGAAGGTGAACGTAACAAAATGTATTATTCATCCCTCATTTAATATTCTAAACCATGCTAAAATCGAAATTTCGTTTAGAAACGAGAGATGCTAGAGAAGCAAAAATATAAAGGATGTAAAAGGAGATATCATTATAGAAAATATAAAGAAAGTGGTTAGGTTGCAAGAATATATAGGAAATTTACATGCAGGACATGAACTATAAGCACAAGAACAGGAATCAGACATTGAAAAGGACTTGGGGTATCCTATACTTAGAGAAACCATGGGTAACGAAGGATATTCTAAATTTAATAGAAGATAGGCGTAAATACAAAAATAGATCAGACAAAGCAGAGAAACAAAGATACAAAGCCATAAACTGAACAAAGAATTGAGAGAAATTGTAAAGAGGTACAGACCAAGATCAAAATTATAGAAATAGACGAAACATAAAACTCACTAGAATAAATTGTAGGGACATAAATTTATAAAGCCAAAACATAAGGAATATAGGATTAGACAACATTATAGAAAATGTAGAGAAAGTGGATGAATGACGAGAATAGATAGGGAATTTATATACAGGATCGAAACTAGAAAAACTAGAACAGGAAACTGACGTTGAAAAATATGACTTGGGATACTATAGTTAGAGACATATGAATTATTAAAGAGCCTGACAAATAATAAGGCGCCAGGTACAGATAAATGCAAGCAGAAACTCTAAAAGCTGTTGGACAAACAATAAAAGAACGCTTCTTTCCACTTGTCAGCTATATGTATGGGACAGGTGAGACACGAAAAGATCTCAAGCCTAACACCATAATCACTATACCGAAAAAGAGGTGCGGATGGTTTAACAGCCCAAGTGTCAAAAATACTAACTAAAATTGTACAAAAACTGGTGGAAAAACGGGCTGAAAAAATACTAGGAGAAGAAGATCAATACGAGTTTACGAAAACAGGGGAAACCTGTGGCCATTTTAGTTTTAACTGTAGTAATGGACAAAGCAATAGAAAAAGGAGAAACTATCTACATAGGGTTTGTATATCTGTAAAAAGCATTCGACGATATAAAATGGGAAAAGATGTTCGAAATACTAAAAAGATTGGAATGTGTTATAGGGATAGACAGACCATTAATAGGTTACGCAAAAAGCAAACAGAGGTGATAGAATTAGAACAGAAATGTAGAAAAGTACATATTAGGAAAGGGGTGAGATAGGAATGTGCTCTATCCCCGCTCATTTTTGACTAGTATATCGAAGAAGCAATGAATATTGTCAAATACAAAAGATCTTTTGGAATTATTATGCTGTGACAAACGATTAATATACTTCCATTCGCAGATGATATAGTATCTAAGAAGAAAGAATCAGAAGCAGCGCTTAATAAAATGAAAACGTACAATTAGAAAGATACAGTATAGAAATTAACAAAATAGAACTAAAATACTAGTATGCAAAAGAAGAAAAAATAAGTAAAAACCAGAATAAAAATAGGAAACTAGAACTTATAACAGGTTAAGGATTTCTGCTACCTAAAAAGCCAAGTAACGCAAGATAAAAAGCAAAAGATATAAAACAATGATAAAACATAAATCGTACTACATTGAACAAAAAAAAAGAGCTACTATGTTCGAAAGCAACAAACATAGAAATAAAGGGAAAATCCTAAAAACATATGTGTGGAGCACAGTACTGTATGGCTGTGAAACGTGACAGCAGGAGAAGTGGACAGGAAAAAGATAAAAGCTTTTGAAATGTGGTGTTACAGACGTATGATGAAGATATCATAGACAGACAAAGTTATGAACAAAGAGGTTCAAGAAATGGTAGAGGAAGAAAGGAATATGTGGAAAATAGTAAAAAATAGTAGAACTAAAATGATGGGTCACATACCACGGTATGAGAGAATAGTGCAGAGAATATTAGAAGCAGATATAGGAAAAAGAGAGGTAGAGGTAGGACCTAGGTTAGACTATTACACAAATAGTCAGAATTTTCGTATCACCCTCGGGTATTAAGATATTCGTTAAAGATGATTTACATTGTATAATATATTGTAACGAAAGTAATCCGGCGGATGACTCATTGGAATGTAAACAACGTCATAATGTCCAACGAAGTTTTTAAAAATCGCTGGAAAGGCCAGCTTTAGATATTTAAGCGCCGCGGACAGGACAAACAGCAGTTTATATCTTAAACGTGTCTATAAATAGATATAAAATATAACCCCAGAATACAATACCAGAAGCGACACTCTCTGTCGACGCCTTTGATGTTCATGTTCAAAACTGGGTAACCTTGGCAGAAATCGGCCATGTTCTTCTTGGTTATTTTGGCGCAAAGTTTGAATTAATTCTTTGTAAACATAACCTCAATTTTCTTCTAATTCCTTTATTTAATTTATATATTTACTGAATAATATTAAATAGAGCACGAGGATCACATACTATATTATTAATTAGATAAATTAAATCGCATAGTAAAAATATTGTGATTTATGGAGTTCTTCAAATGACTCATTCAACCTAAAACTTTAATTCTTCAAGTTTTAGTATTTTGTATCAAGCAACCCTAATTAAAAGCAGTTGTCAAAAAACCACTCTCCAATATTTGTAAATAAGATACACTTGATATAACCCCAAAATTATTCTTGGACGTAACAAAAGTAAATAACCACCAGGAACATGGCCGAAATGGGACATGAGCACAAAAATTCAAGAATGAGAGTGTCGCTTCTGGTATTGTATTCTGGGATATAACTAAAGAAATAATATTTTACAGTATGTTGCTGATAGGCTTTATAGAATGTCGCGAAAGTGTGTAAATCAAACGGTACGTTTTGTTACTAATGTGGCGAGTTTACAATTAAATCTCACAAAAAGACAATAACAACGTTAATCTAAAAAGCTTATGGGATTTATTTTGGATGTAAAGCAAGAGATCAGAATAAACCTTAGGTGCCGCATATCAATTGCGCAACGTGTGCTGAGAATTTAAGAGGATAGCTCAACGGTAATCGTAAGTTAATGCCTTTTGACGTGCCTATGAAGTGAAGAGAACCTAAAGATCATAGTGCAGATTGCTCATTTTTCTTTTCAAACATGGAACCATCTAATAGACTAGTTCATCACAGCCAGAAGTTACCTGTTCCCAAACGTGCAATCATATAAACTTAACCATGATATGAACAAAGTTGAAATAATATTGTTGAACCTGTGAAGAAAACACGTATCCGAATTGCTAACCATTCGGTATAGGTACTCTACATTTACTTTTACAAGATGAGCTTAACAAGTTAGTACGAGATTTAAATTTGTCAAAAGCTAAAGTTGAACTGTTGGATCCAGGTAGCAAGGTTAGAATCTATTACAGAGTGGCAAGCATATTTCTTCATATCGGAGACGTGAACAAGATTTTCTTCACCTTTTTATATCGTGTGATCGATTGGTGTACTGTGTAGACGTTCCTGGACCAATAGATGCATTATGATGTAAATACAAAGCTAATGAGTGGAGACTGTTTATTAACTCGTCTAGTTTAAGCTCAAATGGAGTTCTCTTCCACGATAAAAAATGATACCCCTCTGTTCTATATTGCCAACGTAGTACATACGAAGGAAAACTATGACAATAGGAAAACTTTATTTGAAAAAATTGAATGGATGGAGGATATGCGATGATTTAAAAGTCATACCAGTTTTGTTAGGAATGCAATTGAGTTACACCAAATACTGCTGCTTTCCCTACGAATGGCATAGCCGAGTAAAGGATAAACACTATTTTATAAAAGACAGGAAAATACGAGAACTTGTTGCTATGGGGAAAAATGTTATAAATTCTCCTCTCGTTGAAAGAAAAAAAGATTTGCTACCTTTGCCATAAAACTGGGACTGATGAAAAACTTTGTCGGATCTATAAATAAAAATGGCGAAGGATTCCAATACTTGAGAGAAAGATTTCCCAGACTAAGTGAGGCAAAAAAAGGAGTTTTTATTGGGACGCAAATTCGCCACATCATAAACGATAGTGTATTCGGTTCAAATCTGATCAAGATTGAGGCTGCTGCATGGGTATCAATTAAAAAGGCGTGTTCTTTTAATTTCACATACAGCGATATGAGTTGCAACATGTCTCCCATTTGGGCTTCTTTCCCACAAATCTAGGGTCTGTGAGTGACCAACATGGTGACAGGTTTCACCAAGACATTATGTATTGTGAAAACCGAAATCAAGGGAAGTAAAGCACCCCACAATCCTTGTATGGATGCTGCAGAGGAACCCTACAAATAAAAATCACATGCAATATAATTTTGATATTCCGTAGTGAGGTGGCATGCATAATTTGTAATTAACAAATGTAAACATTATATAATAAAACGTTCCACAATAAAAATATAAATAACTTTTAACTAGAAGGTATTAGAAGAATTCCGTTATCAGATTCGTAATCAGCGGGAAAAATTCTATAAGAAATATCCATCGCACATTAGAAAAAACTTACCATTTGTTGTTTAATGTCATTAGTGTTTCTAAAACAAAAAAGTTTTAGTCACTTTGACACAAAAATTTTTCGAAAACGAAAGTACGGCTGGGTTGAAATATGAAACACAGTGACGTAGCCACAAAGCACTACAGATTTTGTTAACTTTGATTATTTGTATTTCTGTAACCAAAATTTGGCCGAAAGGAACGCCACCTGATTAGTTCAACAAAATTATAATTTCAAGCTATATGCCACTGATGAAGTACAGCATAGTAAGGTACATGAAGTTTAGATAAGAGAAATCCCCCACCCATGTGGTTGGCTATCCATTGGGCGCGTCTCTAGGTGGTGAATAGGAGAAATCCCAGGATATATGGCCAAGGAATTGGCTATCTACTCTGCGAAGGATCGTGATAAACATATCTCTTTCAGTGACCCAGTGACCTGAGTGACATAAGACCCACAACTTGGTGGAGAGCAAGAGACTGTGCTGATGCCGGATATAATCCGCTTTCTAACCAAGTGAAAACGATCCCGCGGGCAAAACCCCTCAACCTAAGCTGTAGTTTCGTGGCTATTGGGCCTGCACTGAGGTAAACGAAGCCGATAGGGCAATTCTGCAACACCGTCATACCGTGCCTTCCATGCCGTCGTGCTCATGTCCCACGGGTAAGAGGGTATGGAGGTCTTGGCTTAACCACCCGGATCAAGAGCGGACAACCTCGTTAAAAATTACTAAATCCCGTAGTGTAGGACCGAGCCCAGGGGATGCGTGGCTGTACAGTTGACCAGTCTCAATCGGTCCAAAACTTGGGGAACAAGGGGGCACCCCGTTTTATTCACGCCTTCCATGCCAACAGGGGTCACCTAGCATGGCGACCACTTACATCCCCCATACTCGTGGGAACAATCATGAATAATATTGGTACCACTAGTAAAACTGAACTTGAAGAGGTGGAACCAGAAATGGGGGACTCTTCAGGTAACCAAAATGTATCCAGACCTGGCATGCAAGTCCGCTTGCAAAACCGGTGTCTGAAACACCAGACATGAAAAACACTATAAAGAAACTTGCAGGCACTGGATTGCTAGCAAAAAGGCTTTCGGGAGTTCAGCGTAGAAAGCTGAGGAAAGCCAAGAAAGTCGAATCTGGGACTCGTCCACTATGTAAGTTGATGGGGGACTGCAATATAACCCTTATTCAAGAACCTTAGATTTGCAAGAGAAAGGTGTTAGGACTGATTTCAATCGGTGGGGCACTTGTATATAGTAGATCCACTGATAGACCCAGGACTCGTATACTAATCCATTTAATCAGGGTCAGCACAATAAGTCTTTTATGCTGCAGTACGGCGGAGCCGTTGGCAGACGCGCCCGCCAGGGGGAGTGATTTTGGTGGGTATGCCGCAAGGAGAGTCACACACTTTGGTTATGAAACCTTTCCACTCCACTGGGTTTAAATAACCATAAAAAACAGAAATTCCCAGTGGATTACAACTCTTACGCCTGAAGACCCTAAATAAAAAATAGCATTTTAAATCTAGATGAAAGCTCAACAAAGGTATCTTTGATGGAAAGAACAATTCCGCCCGGTATCCCCAGATAAAATTAATGCATCTAAAAAATGCGTCAAATCTGAGACGCATGCTGTCGAACCTCAAAATACATCCAAGAGAACCACAGTTAAAAATTATTTTAAAAAATCAAAATCTTCAGTTGAATAATTAATTCCGCCACTTTCCTAAGTTAAAACAGTGTCGATGCTCAGTTTTGAGTTCCAAAAGCTAAAATCAAAGTTTGTACGTACACTTTTGGCCCCAGAAAACTAGCCGGTAATCACGTAGAAACTTGGTGAAGTATCTCGCTAAAAATTCTGCGTTTCGATAAGGTACCGAAAACTTCGACGGTACTAACAAGAATGGTTGCTGACTAATTCAGTGGGACGGGTGGTGTAAGTGTTTGAAGAAAGTCCCGGAATGTATGTGATATACGTCTTAATCTGCAAGTATCTTGGACGCCACCTTGCTCAAAATACGAGGATTTCTATGGAAAACACTAGAAAAAATAACTAAAGATGCCAAAACCTGAGATCAGGAAAGCGAAGAATAGTCGAGTACACTTATGCTAAAATCAAACTTAAATGAACTTAACAATATGGATACTAATATACCTATGTAAAAAGAGCTAGCTGAAAAAAGCGTTCCAAAATCAAATTTTAAATTCCCTGAATATTAATCACGCCTCTAGGTAACGGTAATATAATTTATTATAATACGACTGGAACTATTGTCTATACATTAGTTGTGGAAAATACCAATATAAAAAGTCTTTACTCTATTACACAATTATGCTTTCATCACAAGTACATGAAGATTCACTTAGCTTAATGACGAACGTTTTCGACAAACAAAATTACTTTCTAAATTCTTAAATTAACAACAGGAATGTACGGTGAGTATATTTATAGATTTATACAGTTAAATAGAAAAAAATTACATTCATTTACAGTTACTGTAGTTAATAGTTGTAGAAATTTCATCATAAATACCTGGAGATTTGCAGATGTAGATAACTCGAAAACAAATAAAAGCCATTATTTTCAGGACTTAAATTTGTTTTGACCGGATCGTTCTGACACTTCGAAAAGAAAACTAGATGTTCTGAAACAACATTCTTTGGTCTAACATGAAGTTGTCGATTTAATGGGAATCAATGTGTTCCTAAAATTAGAAATAACCAACCAGGTAGGGTATTATTTGACCTTCATTGACTAATAGCATTAACTAGTTTGATACCTTTTTAAGGTTAACTAACCTACTCAAGTTACGTGCTACCTTTTTAGATGATATTAATGATAAAGTGCTCTATAAAAAATTATCTCCAGACACGATTCGAAATATTTTCTACAGACTTTCAACAGATGCATTAAGACTGCAAATTGAAGTTTCTTTGTGTAGTTCTCTTTTTCTATCTAACTGATGTGAAGTTATCTTACATGAGAGCTTTGACGGGACCTAGCGGAAGGGATTTTTCCCGTCCTTTAAATTAGCAGAAATTAAACGTGTGAAGTTCTTCGGACCAAAACAATGTCATAGGCGCAAGCATTATACATTATTAATCAAAATAAATAAATCATAATACTGTAATAATGTAGAGTACAAAGTAACTATGATATCGTTTTTACAACTTTACACCCGCCATTATGGATTAGATAACCTTTGAGTATGAACTATATAAGACGCAAAAATTACTATTTCCTTGAATCAAAAATGCAGGTAACCTAAAAATTATACTTTTTAAAACCCTATTTGCGAGGTCTAATAATACAGAAATTATTAAAATAAAGTATGATTATAGATATTACAAAGAAATGTCATAAATTCAATCACAAAGTAGAAGACTATACGAATAAAGTAATAAATGTTAGTTTTATATCTCTGATTGTTTTTGGTACAGTTGAGAGTTTGTTTGTTTCGTTTGTTTCTTGATAATATTGGAATCTCTTAGTATACCAAAAGCTACAAATTATAGCATATATATCAAGGCGTTATTAAACATCTATATTTCGATATTCAACACTTGAAAAACTTGAGTGTTAGTAATCGTATATTAGCAAGGCAAGAAGCGTACATGCATGTATTAATAAAGCAACCCACAATTTCGAAAACCAAGCGGTTAGTGATTTTTTGCAATAACGAAACACTCCAGCCAACAACTCACCATGCGCTGCTTGTGCTTCTTCGTCAGTTTCTGCAGCTCGCTTTGTCAACTCAACAAATTCACGAAGATGCCTTGGTAATTCCTGGGCGCCTTTTAACGAGTGTCCGTCGATAACCAAAACAGGTACGGGGTTTTCACCTTCTTCGATTTTCGGAGACACCTCTCTATTTTGGTCCAGATCTAGTCCAAACTTACGCATGCGTTCATGAACTTTAGACATAAATTCATTTTCAATGTAAACTGGATGAATAATTGTGCATAAGTTCTCGGTAGATCCAACAATTTGAGGCGGTGAGGTTATTTTGATAATCTTATTCAGCTTGCGCTCGTGGATTGCTGCAATTTTGCTCATGTACTCTTCGTACATTTTTTGACGAAAGATTTCGTCATTATGAACAGCATAGTCGCCTTTCTTCGAAATGTAGTAGTTCGATGCATCAAACTCCTTGGGATACGGGGACATTTTACCTAAAACTAGACGTTTCTCTTCCTCTAGTTTTTCAATTTCATTTTGCAATTGTCGTTCTTTTTCGCGTATTTCATCTAGTTGGCGTTCAAAAAGGTCTTGTGGCAACGAGAAGCGCCTTTGGGGCAAGCTTTCTGCGTTAAGTAAGTTTCGTTTAATTACAAACATATTGTGATTATTAGAACATTGAGAAATTTTGTTAAAGTTGTGATCGTGCGATGTGTCCGATTTATTCTCTCGGATGATTTCTAAAAGTCGACTAGATCCCAATGATTTATCTGTTGATCGAATTGGATACTCGCGTAGTTTCTGCAAGGTTACCATGTATTGCTCTTGCCAGTTTTCTCTCGAATTTTGAATGTTTTCAGATACGTTTGCAAGTTCTTGTAAGATATCGCAACCAAATGGAAGAGTTAACAGTTTTTTTATGCATAGGTTTCGAAGAGGTTCAGGGTCGTAATGGCGAACTTTTACAGTGTCCAGAATAAATGTTAGGTTATCGTCGTAGTCAGGGGTCGGTGGCGGTGTCAGTTGATTAACGATAGCTTGTTTGGCTACGTCTTTATGATCCTCTGAATCGCTTTCGTCACTCGGGCTTGAACCACCATCTAAGTATACTACTTCTGCATTACCTGTTTGGGGCACTAAAGTAGTATTCCACGCTATACCTTGTGCATTCTCGGTTTCTCGCAATTTACAACCGCGAACCTGCACTATTTCGCGTTTCGTGTTTACGCACGCGCGTCTTTTCCCATTTGTCTCCACAGGATGTTCACCACTGCTATCACTGCACTCTTCACTGATAACGTCTAGAAATCTGGGCTGTTGAAAGACGGGCATAAAATGTTCTGCAATAGCAGCTCGCGTTCTAGCTTTACGTTCCTTGTAGCTTTCTTTACTCTCACCTTGCGTTGCTAAGTTTAAACCGCCCAAATACGTACGTAAATTCTGTTCGTCTTGAACCGAAAGTCGAGTCTTCCTTAATTCGGAATTGTCATCCGATTCGACTTCTACGATAATTCCGCATTCTTTATTGTCTTCACTTTCACTAACTTCAGATAACTCTGTAATTTTAACTGTGTCATCTAGGTCATCATCTAAACTTCTACTTTTAACAGTTTGACCCAGTTTGGGTTTTTTATTTATGGTCTCGGGTGAATCAACTCTATATTCGAGAGTTTGAATGCGTTCCAAAACACTTTTGTCGCTCGGTAGTTTCATTTCATTGAGTAATGTTTGACTGGAGTTGTTAGAATTTATTCGTGTACGCTTTTTACAGGCAGTCCTTGAACTGTCTCCTATATTATCAGACATATTTGTTAATATTACATTATCAGGTGAGATAAGCTTCATAAAATGGTTGCGAGCTGCAGTTTTATCTGGGATCGAGTTGTAAATTCCAATGCCTAGTAAGTGCACATTGTTTATTTTATACAAATCGTGTACTGTGTAGAGGTTATTAGGTTAGTAACACTTTAATCAAAGCTGTTTGTTAAATTTAATTAAATATAACGAGATTTGGAACGTGTAGGATATTTTGTAGATGGGGAAATGGAAAAACGTACGAAATTAAGGTAGTATTTTATGGCTTGCCAAATTTATTACGACATTATGTCTGTTTATTTTTGTCGTTCGATGTTGTGCTTGGGGCAATATGTTACTTGCTGAGAGTTAGTTAAAATTAAATTTTTTTCAAATCAAGAATTCCTGATTTAAAAAAAATAGAAGACTAGTGCAAGTTGCTTAATTGATGTTCAAAAGTTCTTTCAGGACTGAAATTTTAAGATTAACTTATACGAGTACAACAGATTTCTAGGTGAAACTATAAACTTCAGTATATTCCAAAATTAGATGCAAGATTTTATAATTCTAAAATTTAGTGTAAACTGCGATTATCGTAATTATCAATATAGGTGATGGATTTTAAGATGAGACTATAAATTATCCAGTTTACAGTAGAGTAGGAATTAAACATTTATACTTTGGATAGATCCCCCTCCCCCTGCATGTCTTAAATTAATACTATCGATTATGCACAACCAAAAAGAAACTCATTTAATTAAAACGAACACTATTGCACCTTGCATTGAACCAAATCAAAAAAATAATTTATTATGTCACCCGAAAGCTGCACAAAAGTTAAAAATCTCCACCATTATCAAAAAATTCACAAGGGTATCTTACAAAAAGGCTTATTCTCATCTTCAATAAACCTTGCCCTTTTCTCGTACCTGCGTTGAAAACATAACTGGACATTGATGGGAGATAAATAGATGCTTGTTGAATGTATATTTGTATTAACATAGGTGAGGACCACATCAATTAAGGTATGTATTAATGATACCAGATATCAATGTCTGTCAAATAACGTAAAACATAGTTCTATGCATTAAAGCACATACCTGAGTTTGTATTCGGGTTCTCCACTGCGCACTCTTCGTGTGATATCTTGCAACGGCGGAGCACCTGACCCGTTGACAGCACTGAGATCACGCACCAAAAGGCGACTCAACTCTTGCATTTTAGTTGTTCACACTTAATCTCAACTGTTTTTACTTACACACGCGATCTGTCCCATTGTCTTAAATTAAATTGTCTATAACGTGACGGAACAATAACACTTTTCGAGTTGTTTATTTCTGTATTTTTGTATTTTCCTATTTTTGTATTTTCATACATTCCCATTTTGGTATTATCCCATTTTAATTTTTCGTATTTTTCCATTTATATATTTTGGGCGTTTTCGTATTTCGTATTGTCGTATGTTTTGTTACGGTTCAAATTTTTAAATCGCCATGTAGTACTTTTCTCCTCGTAGAGGATGACTAAGGCTTAAAAAATAATATATCTTCCAAGGTTGATTTTACCTCGTCGACAAAGCATTAGATGCAATTTCACGAATGAAGTTGATTTCTACTTTTTACCCATCTTTTTCTACCGTACTTAAATTAAATTATCTATAACGTTGAAACGAATGGTTTTGTAATTTCTACATTTGCCATTATTCATGTAATTTAATATTATTTCCGTGCTCAGATCTTCATGGTCTGTAATACCTTTTATGTTGGCTAAATTGATAACTTCAATTTGGAGGTGGTTGATAAGAACCTGTCGACGAAGCCATTGTTCTTCTTTCAACGAACGCCGCTTTGACAAGCAGTCTTTTAATGCATCCATCTTCATCTCGCCTTATAGCGGTTTTGGATGTGTTAAATGATATATTTGTGGAATAGATTTTGGTATTACATTGGTTTATACGTTTATCCGCCTTGCGGATATTTCCTGCTTTTACTTATATTAGGTGAGCCACGTTTTTTCTGTTTTGTGTTTTCTGATTTTCATTATTTATCTTTCACAATCTTGTATTGTACGAATATCAAAGTTGCTCTTTGTTAGCTATTAATTCATTGAAATCCACTTCTGTGGTAAAATATATCTTCCTGAAATTTCAGCACTAACATTACTTATTTCAGAGTCCCTAATCTTGGTTTTAATCTTGGTATTAATCTTGTTTCATCTAAACAGATCCTTATATCAGCCCTTGGATGCTCCTTGTGAGCCCACTTCAATTCTGTACTAATCATCCGTTTGGATTCCCGTCTAAATTCAATATTAAATATTACTTCATTCAGTGGCTTGGGTACTGAAAAATCGTTGGAAGCGGAAAGCATTGATTAGTAATCCCGACTCCAGGTTGTATACTTAGAAGTTAGTGAAACCTATTGCTGTATTTATTGTGTGTTACGTTATGCAAGTATTGGCGTAATTATTGTTTATTGTTGATTGAATTGGTGTAATTAGCCGTATGCTGGTTGTATTATTGCATTGTTATTGGTAAACTATATCAAACTCTTGGTATCCTACCACCAGCTGTTTGTGTGTTTACTCATGTTACAGGTCAGCACTGGCGCACAGCGATTCACTAGCTAGTGATTGCATCGTCCAGGTATATTCAATTTATGCCGCTTTCTGGTGAGTAATCATTTACATTAATTAATATTTATTGCTAACCTGTAGGTGAAAAGCCATTTGTGTGTATTTTTGTAAGGCCTTTCTCCTCTGTATTTTTTGAAATTTACTTACTAGCGAGAAACATTTTGCGGCTAGGTTAATGTCAATTTGTACTCGCCAACAGGCAAAATATACCTTAAATTCATTGCTTTTAGTGGGATACCGGTTTATATATTACCCTTTATGTGTGTTATTAAAATACGTTTATATTTGCATTGCCACTGTGGTGTGTATTTAATTCCAGATAAATTGCTTGTGCTTGTAATTCAGTTATTTTGAAATATAGTTATATGATTGTAGTGGCTACCGTTGTTATACTTATTTTGCTCTTTAGGTGTGATATTATCCGAAACCATTGGGACTTGGGGTTTTGTAGTTCTTTCGGCATTTTAATCAAGTCTCAGGCGCCTTTTATACTGTATTTACTTGTAGGTCTGTTCGGGTTCCTAACGACCTACTTGCAGGAATCAAGATCCCCCCTGCAGAAAAGTCTTTATTAGCGGAGGTGCAAAAAGTCACCGTATCTACCCTAAAAAACCCACCTTTGTAAGCTTTCATCAAATTACCGTGACGACGTGACGGAACATACCGCCCACCAAATTCAGGGAATTTAGGGAGATGGGAACGGTAATCGAAACAAACAAAAAAATAAACAGTATATTATAAGAGAAAGAAGAAAGAAAAAAGAGAGAGAGAGTGAGAGAGGGCTACATACAAAAAAAATATAGTGAGATAAGGAAGGAAATGAACAAATTAAGCAATGAGTAGAGGACAGAGCTTGACTAGAGGTCGAATGAGAGAGCCCTTAGAGGTTTTGGCCTCAGAAACACGGACTGTGCTATCCTTTCCTGTAAAAAGAGTTATAATACGGCCTAGCACCCAGCTTAATGGTGGAAGTAGGTTATCCTTAATTAAAACTAAAGAGCCTATGGCGATTGCATTAGCGTGGGGAGGTTTTCATTTGAAACGTTGAGTGAGAGTATGAAGATACTCGTGATTCCAACGTGACCAGTAAGCCTGGTGGAGGCCTTGGAGTAATTTCCAGCGCTTTAATAATGAAAGCTTGACCTTGGTTAGATTCTCTTCCGGAGGAGCTGTGAGAGGTTCTAATGTTAAAAAATGGCCTGGAGTAAGGCATTGAAGATCATTTGGGTCAGAACTTAATGCACAAAGAGGCCTGAAATTGAGTAAAGACTCTATTTGCGCCAACAATGTGCAGAGCTCCTCAAAGGTTAAAATTTGATCACCGATGACCCGGGAGAGGTGGGTTTTGACGGCTTTTCCAAAGACCGCCAAAGTGTGGGGCGCTAGGGGGGTTAATGCTCCATGTGATAGCCTCGATGGCAGTTGCATCATAAAGGTGTGAAGTGAGTTGACGATTAACGCCGACAAAATTAATGCCACAAACCTAAAGATTGTTGTTTCTTCAAAGATCTTCTTATATATAAATAAATATATGTAGGTCTGGATTCCAAAAGACCTGCTCCTGGAATTCTCTTGTTTCGGTGCAGTGAGCAGTTTCCCGGATCTTAGTTGTGCTCCAACTACACAGTATTCCGGATCCTGGGTCCACTGGCCTGTGGTTTTCGACCGACAGGATGGCTACTCGCTACAAGCCGCTCCATCGTCAGGTAGCTGGTCTAAACAGGAATGACGGATGTGCATCCCCGATGACTTCACTTGTGTACCCATTCTTCGGCACCCCGCATAGCTGGAGAACTCCCTCAGGACGTCACCGTTCCGCTGCTTACCTTTGATCGCCCGAAGGCGGTGGTCGGAATACGCAAGTTGCTGCCTCGTCGGCGTCTGGGCAACAACTCACTACAACGATAACAGTAAAATCTATTTATGTAAATCTGCAACCAATGACAACGCGCGCCTTAATTTAGGGGGCAGGACAACGCTACCAATAACAAACCACGCTTTCCAGCCACCAGGATAAAAAAAGCGCAAATTCAACCATCGTGGACAGTTGTTGCCTAGACGCCGATGGAGTAACATCTCGCGTATTCAGACCACCGCCTTCGGGTGTTCAAAGGTGGGCAGCGGAACGGTGACGTCCTGAGGGAGTTCTCCAGCTATGCGGGGTGCCGAGGAATGGGTACACAAGTGAAGTCGTCGGGGATGCGCATTCGTCAGTCCTGTTTAGACGAGCTACCTGACGATGGAGCGGCCTGTGGCGAGTAGCCAGTCCTGTTAGGCGAAAACCCCAGGATCCGGAATACTGTGTAGATGGGGACAACTGAGGGGAAGATCTGGGAAACTGCTCACTGCACCAAACCAAGAGGATTGCAGGAGCAGGTCTTCTGTAATCCAGACCTACATATATAAATATATATATATATATATATATATATATATATATATATTTAAGAACATCTACATCAACTACAAACTACAACTTACCAGAAGAAGAAATTTCAACATGCCGAAAATCTCGTGGAGTTACAAAGCACTATAGCGATGCTGAGAGCGTCGCGTCCAGCAAATGTACGGGACCATCGTGGTACTCGTCGATCCTCATTCAAATAACACACTTCAACATCACACCGTTGGTCGATGTTCATCCCAACATTACATCCTGCTGGTGGATAATGATCTCAGCTTCACCCTCCGGTGATCTTATATCTCGGGCACACTAATCCTCAAGTACAGACTAGTTAAAGTATTGGACCAGTATCGTCCATGGGAAAATCCTCTTCTGCTGCTCTTAGGAAGCACCGCCGTAATGAACGACACTTCCAAAAGAAGATACCTCTGCTGCCGCCGCCCGCTGCACCAGCACTGCCATCATCAGTGGACACCACCCGTTGGTGGCTGAGAACCATTGACCTCTCCGACTGTATCATCTACGACGATGCCCGGTTCGATGACGTCCTGCGGACCGACCCTCGCCGCCCTCCTTCTACTAGATCTGTAACCGAGAATTCGAAAAGCTATACGAAGTCGTCATGTCCGCGAGTGTTCTAGTTAGTTTTAAGTTGAACAATAGTGTAAATAATGACTTATGTGTATTATAAATGGACAGTACATTTGTTAGGTTTAAATTGTTTGTGTTTCTATGATTTTCTTTGTTCCTTTTTTAGCAGCTAATAAAAGCTCCATCCAAGCTGCTTTCTAAATATTGTACTTGTAAATATTTACCTATAATTAATGTCGTTTACATTATTGTATTTGTATATATTGCTCGGATACTTCACAGGCGGCTCCGTGGCGTAGTGGTATGTGTGTGACTACTACGCCCAAGGTTCCGGGTTCGAATCCCGACACGGTCCGCTTGAAAAATGTTAGGCGAGCATTTTTCACAAAAATACACCCTCGTTCGGATGAGAGGTAAAATGGAGGTCCCGTGTGTTGTCACGCACGTTAAAGATCCCTACCTTGCTTCGAACAGCAAGGGTTCGGCAAAATTCAAAATTTTCCAGGTAACAAAAACTCGCTTCCTGGCCAGTGTAGTACCTTCGAGTGGAGCATTGGAAAATCACATGTAATGCGATACTTCACAAGCCCCTACGATGAGCATCATAAAATGCTATATTAATCGAGCCCTTACGCTGGGAATGTCATAAAATGCTGTGAGAATAGTGCCTCTACGCTTGGGCAGACCATAAAATGCTGTGTTATACCCCTTATATTAAGCAAACACTTGTAAAAATGTTAATTTATAAATATCTTTGCCTCGACTAGCTGATTCGATTAAATAAAGCAATTCTACTATACACAGTATAAGGATTAAATATTTACAACCTTTTTAAATATCTTCCCCTCTTTAAATTATTTACATCTGTCAGATTTTGAGAAAATGAAGCCAGCAAAACGAGCTTTTTATTGTTACATTTAGAGACCTATTGAAACGTTTCAAGATGCCTATTTCCGTTCATAAATTTATCTACGAAACCCCTGTTTTGTCACCTCTTACATTTTTTAATTATTATTGAAATAAAACAGTATACAGAAATAAATCAAATCAAAATATCTAACCTGGAGTGGTTCAGTACCTTCTCTGTATCCCCAAGTGTCAACTCTGAATGTTTGAGTCGAATTTGAAAGTCGACATCCAACCAAAATACTATCCAAATCGTTATTAATAAGTTTCTCCCAATATAAGGTTTTCCATCACCGTAATTAACAGTAATAGCATATTTACCATTGTCAGAGATTACCAAATTAAATTAACAGGCAGTAATCTATATAGTCTTCCTGACTCCAAGACTTGTATTTAAGGGTTTTAACAGGAGTCGTAATAAGAGTTTTAGCAGGAGCCCTGTTTTATTTAATTTTTAGAAATTGTATAATTTTATTAAATCTGGTTTACTTACGTCTGTAGCAGTACGGCTCGCCTACACAATTTTTACACTCCTATAAAAATGATTTCACTTTACTTTTAATTAACTATTTGCGTGAATATCTTAGCACTTTTGAGTATAGTGACTGCCCAGTTTCAAATGTATACTAACTTGTTGTTCAATCGTTATCATTTTTATAGCCTTGCCCTTTTTGTTTGCGATTCGTTGATTCCACGTGCTGGGCGACAACAATTGTGTTATCTCTTGTGTTATTTTGGAAATTTTACCAATTGTGTAGTTTAACTGCATGGAAAACGCTTAAATCATCACGTAATTCATTACATACATCACATTTAATTTAGAAATTCCAGGAACCTTCATTCATCAAATCACGTATTATTGTTGTTTGCTTTATTCTAATCTAAATAGAAATAAATTTGGTGTTTGTTTATTTCCTAGTTAAATTGGATTTTTGAACAAATGTAATACTTTTCTGTCACGTACGCTTTTCAAATAATGCATAATTTCTGCCTGCCTATATGATGATATATTAACGCACTTGTTGAATATTTATCTAGCCAATTCATACAGGTTTTTCCTTGATTCAATTTCGATGCATTTCGTTACATTTTTAAATTCTTATCTTTGCTCGTAGCTACTCTTGGATATGCGTTTAATCGCTTGTACTGTTATATACAGTCTGCTCTCAACTAACCATATTTATAATGACCTATTTGTTCTTCTAATATCTGTAATTATGTGTTTTTGTTGCTTGGAAGTTTCTTTTGTTTATTCTACGACCCCTATGACTTAACTTACCCCTAAATTAACCCTATTGTTCCGTTTTTATGTAAATTAATTAAAACCTAAATTTTATCGTATTGAGTTTGTTGCTTATTGTTAAATCCGATGCGCGCATTTAAATCAGTTTAGAGTAGAAAATACTTGAGTTTCCGATAGCATACAGCCAGTGCCGCGAGTGTCGGAGCGCTCTAGCTAGCGCGCATCATCCAACAACTGGATATCGATTGGAAAGTCCACGTTTCTACGAGTTTTCGTTTGGATTATTGAGTTGACCGCATCGATCGTGCATGTACTGCAATACAAGTTAGTTTTCGTCGCTTGAATTGATAACATTGATCGATCGTGCATGTACTGCAGTAAGAAGCTTTTCGTTCCGTAGTGAAAACAGTTTGTTTTGTAATGTGTGTTGGAACCGCAATGGAATAACCCGTTTATAGCTTTTTTCAACATTCTACATGCTGAGTTTCCACTACGCCGCTTAACTTCACATTTTACGTGGAATTAATTAGATGCTGCATCGTTTCTTCGCATATCGTAAACAACCACAGGTGAGTGCTATCGTAACTGCTTTGATTGATTGATTTTTGTACAAGACATTTAATTATTTGTTTGTTGTTCACACCTATTAAATTAAAATATACAGTCCTCTTATCTCTACTAAATTGAGCTATGGAAATTTACCGCCGTACACCTATAATTACAGCAATATGTATATATATGTTGTTTGCCTTGTGGCATGTTATTTTTGCAATCTGTATTAACGGGCAATAAATTGTTTTTGTATCTGTTAATTAATTTGATGTGTTACAGGGTGTGACTGTAACGTTACTGGGGCTTAACAACAACTGCCCCGAGGTAACACCTCCTGTCGAACATGGTAATTTGATGCAGCATGTCCTCTTTAGCAATGAAGCGACATTCGATCCGTGTGAGCAGGTTAACAGACACAATTGTCAGATAAGTATAAACGAGCAGTCGAATGCTTTGCAGAAGTGGTAACGGGACATACCTAAAGTGAACGTGGGGATGGAATTAACTAGATCAAAGGTCAACGTACCCTTCATGTTTACCGAGAAAACTATCAATGGTAACGCGTACCTCGGCATAGTGGACCAATTCCCGGAGTTACAGTTGCGAAGCAATAAAAATATGGATACCGTCGTTTTCCAACAGTATGGGACACGCCACCCCATTTCGCCAACAGCTTTGGAACTACTTTAATTGCACTCTCCCAGGCAGATACATTGGGCGGGGCGGGGCTCGTAAAGACCGTGGGTTCCATGGTCCCCAAATTTGCACCTCTTCCTGGATTTTTGCGTGGAGATTTGCCAAGTCCAGAGTGTACCAGGTCAAGATACACAACGTCGAGCACTACATTTGATTTTTCAAATGCTCCACCCAAAGATATTACAATGAGCAGGAAGTGAGTCTTTTACATGGAAATTTTGAATTTTGCTGTTCCAAGCAAGGAAGAGATCTTTAACAGGCGTGACGACACATACACGGGACCTACATTTTACCTCTCATCCGAAAGAGGGTATATTTTTGTAAAAATGTTCACTTAACATTTTACAAACGGTTCGTATCTGGATTCGGACACGGAACCTTAGATTTAATAGTCGCACGTATACTAACTAAGAAGCCACGAAGCCGCTATACATCATCGAACAGCTTAAACATCGGATTACAGCCGCCATGAGCTATATTACACCAGTTACGTTATGCAATGTTTTCCGGTTCACGGTAGAACAGTGTGTGTTGTGTGTCACATTGAAATGTAATAAGAGTGTGCCCTATTTTGATATATGTTCTATACCTGATGTAATTGATTCAATAAAACGGGATTATCACTGAAGTGTATTGTTACTTCCCATCATGACAATAAATTGTACTTTGGTAGTATGTTAGTACATTCTTTTAATGTACCGTTATAGCTAGGAAATGAGGCGCCCAGCGTGCCAGTTTTTTCACCCCACCATGCGGTGGCTGTAAATGTCTGTAGGCAGTATTCTTGCATTCGTACCGCAATAAAGATGCTCAAATCTCGTCTCCTGTTTATTTTAATATAAAAGGAATTATTGGTAAAAACACCGTTGTGTTCTCGTTACGTAAGGTGAACTGCAGTACGCCGTCATCTTACATTTGGTCCTTCGTAGAGCCAGATCGCTAATTAAAGTGACCATTATTAATTGAACATTAAAGATATCACGCGCGTGTAGACGAAGTTTTATATCTCGGTCGGGTAGCAGAAGTTCAAGTAGTGCCATCTTTATCGTAAGTTTGGTAGACAAGTTACCTGCTACAAACTGGACAAGCAACCCTTACAATCGTCTTTCAATTTTAAACACGTTTTAAAAATATAATAAGAGGCATTCCTCTTCTCGTAAGTGGCAGTAAGGGCGATTGCTTGCAAGAATCTTTACGAAATACAACCAACTTGGGCAAACAGTAGAATGTTCCGTTAGGTTACTCTATTGTTCTCCAGAACTTGTCAGCAAAGAAAGGGTCTTCTGTATACATATTTCTCGGTAAACTAAACTTCTACAATGGAAGAGCAGGAAGTAGTTACATTTCAAGCTGAAGTTAAGAAATACAAAAATATACGCACTTACCTGAAACGCAGCTTAACAATGCTAGATCAGTATCTAAATGAGAGTAAGGCAAACGATGAAACTCGCAGTAAAGCTACAAGACAATTTCAGACATGTACTAAATTGATTAATGCGCTTGACGAATTATTGGAAAAAATGTACGATAGTAATTTTGATTCCGAATTTCAGGACATTTTCGCGGAAAAGGAATGCATTGACGCAACCTTTTCAAAATTGCAACTAAAATTTAATTCTTTTGCTGAAACAAAGCCACAAAAACTTGGGCAATCAGCTAGTCGTGTAGCTAAAGTATCGAATATACAAATACCAACGTTCAGTGGAAAATTTGACGAATGGATTTCGTTCAGAGAGACATTTAATTCGCTCATCGATTCTGATGACTCTTTATCGCCAATCGAAAAACTACAGTACTTGAAATTGAGTTTAAAGAATGAAGCTTGGGATACAATTAAGTGCCTTGAAATAACACCTCAAAATTATGAAAACGCTAAACAAATATTGAAAGATCGTTACGAAAACGAACGCGTCATTGTTACCACTCACATTCGTTCAATTTTTGAATTGCCTGTACGTACTTCACAAAGAGTCGTACCAAGGTTTGCGTAACATTATGGATACAACTTCACAACATCTACGTTCTCTAACTGCCATGGGTATAGACCAGTGGAAGAGTGGAGCGATATCTTGGTTTATTTAATCACATCGAAACTTCCTCTGCCAACACGAAACGAATGGAAAAATAAATTAGAAGTCTCAAACTTGCCGTCGTACAAGATGCTGTGCGATTTTCTAAATCGAAGGTGCCATGCATTAAACGCAATTAGCTCACGCGAAAACAACAATTTTGCAATGAAAAATCCACGTATCAAGGTAATCAAGGTCCTGTGGTTTAACGTTAAACAAGTCAGGTAATTGTAGTTATTGCTCTGAAAATAATCATTTCACTAGCAATTGTCCAGCATTCTTAAAATTTCCGGTTGATTCGCGCATAGAAATAGTTCGAAATAAACGTTTGTGTCTTAATTGCTTAAGACCTGGTCATTTTGGGGTAAATTGTAAATCTTCTCGCTGTAAGAAATGTTCAAAATTGCACAATACAATTTTGCATTTAACGTCTTCAAAAAATGACAGTGGTCGCAATCTGCCAATAAATGAAAACATTAACCCTAACCAGTCTAAAGTCAACTCAAGCACAATCCCGTTATAATGAATCTCAAACTTCAAGTGAACAAATACATTCACTTCACGCTGTGCAGAATCCTTGTAGTATTGTATTGGCTACCTGTGTTGTAGAAATCGAGGACGGTAAGGGTTCCTACATCAATGCAAGGGCCTTACTCGACTCGGCTTCGCAAATTAATATAATTCGCGAAGATGTATCGGGAAAACTTAATCTGAAAACGGTGCAAACTAACCTGGCCATTAGCGGCATAAGTGATAAAACAACTAGCAGTAACGTACTTGCGAAAACAAGAACCGAATCAAAACACAACAGTTTTTCAATCGATTTAGATTGTTATGTTTTAAATAAAATCTCAGGGGATCTTCCAACAAAATCGTTTGACCCGTATTTCATAAATATACTAAATCACGTGCAGCTTGCGGACCCACAATACTATATTTCGCGAAAAATTGATATTTTAATTGGGGCTCAAGTATTTTTCAAATTATTGTGCATGGGACAAATACGACTCGTAGATGAAAATATTATTCTTCAAAAATCTGTGTTTGGGTATTGGGTGGCTATTTTCAGGACTAGTTCCAGGTACCATTCCAATCGAATCTTTCACCCCTGCGACATGCAATTTAAATACATTGCAACAAATTTCTAAAAACATTGCTAAATTTTGGGAAATTGAGCACGTAACTGAAACTACGCAAAACTCTCAAGAACAGAAGGATTGCGAGTTACATTATCAAAACACTATAAAGCGCGATGACACAGGTCGATTTATTGCTTCTTTACCATGGAAGTCCAACCCTAAATCAATAGGAAATTCGTTAGAAATTGCTAAGCGGCGATATTTAAATCTCGAAAAAAGGTTATTAAAAAATCTAGATATTAAAACGGATTACGATAGGTTTATGTCAGAATATTTAAAGCTCGGGCTCATGACCGAAATAGGGAGCTTAAGTACCTGCTCGGGCGAGGGTTATTATATGCCTCACCATGCGGTCTTCAAGGACGAAAGCCTTACATCTAAAATTCGTATTGTTTTTGATGCATCCTGCAAATCCTCAACAAATGTTTCACTAAACGATAGTCTAATGCTAGGTCCGGTATTACAAAACGATCTTTTCAGCATTCTTACTCGATTTCGATTTTATAAATTTGTTTTGTGCTCGGATATAACAAAAATGTATAGGCAAATTCTGATTAATCCTGAAGACACACCGTATCAAAGAATATTATTTCGCTTTTCTTCAGATGAGGAAATCAAGATATTCGAATTAAAAACGCTCACGTATGGTACACGACCCGCGTCGTTTATTGCAACAAAATGTTTGTTTGAGCTTGCATTACCGTATGCAAGTTCTGATCCAAATTTATATAGGACGATAACCAATGACTTTTACATGGATGATTTAATTACTGGCGGTAATAATGAAGCTGAATTGTTGCAATTGCGCAACAAAATAATAAACGTTTTAGACTCGGGAGGGTTTCCACTACGAAAGTGGAATTTCAATAACGGTAATCTATTGAAAAATATAGAATCTGATCAACAAAATCTAATTATTCCGTGTAATGAGGGTTACAGTTTGAAAACTTTGGGTGTTTTATGGTGCCCTACAAAGGATGCAATACTATATAAAACACGATTAGATTGCAAGAAATCGCGTGTCACAAAGCGTAATTTGTGGTGGCGAGGCCCTGTATTTCTAAATCAAGTTGATTTTAAACCGAAATTATTTAATTCAATAAAATGCCAGGTAGATGTGCCGGAGGCGAAAGTATTTACTGTTGCAATCAGCGATTGTGACGTTAATGAGTTGCGTGAATTTGCACAGTGCATTTTCTTAAATTAGTTCGTTTAATTGCTACCTGTAAAAGGTTTATTTTTAACTGTAGAAATAAATTAAAAAGAACTGTCCGTAAAGGAGCTCAATGAAGCGGAAACTGCATTGTTAAAGATTGACCAAAGAATTTCTTTTAGTAAAGACATTGACCAGTTGCAAAGTTCTCAAGTTCTGAATACTAAGTCAAGGTTATTGTCGTTAAATCCATTTCTGGATGAAAACGGGATATTACGCGTAGGAGGGCGCTTGCGTCATTCGAGTATGCAATTTGATAATAAACATCCAAAATTGCTTGCAAAGGGCTTACTTTGTGATGCAATTGTTTCTCGAGCTCATAAAGCTAGTTTACATAGCGGTACTCACGGTACGTTAGCCGCCACTAGATTAAAATACTGGCCTCCGACAGGTAAACATGTTGTTAGAAAAATTGTACGGAGGTGCGTGCTTTGTTTTCCACATAATCCTTTAACATCACAACCAAAAATGTCTGATTTACCTGCGTGTCGTATACAAGGTAACAATAGACCATTCTTAAGTATAGGTACAGATTATTTTGGACCCTTCTTTATCAAGGAAGGTACACGTAAATCTCGGAAAATAATTAAATCGTATGGCTGTGTGTTTATATGCATGGCAACAAAGGATGTTCATTGCGAAATTGTTGAAAATTTAACCACGGAAGCGTTTATTGCAGCGCTTAAAAGATTTGTTGGCAGACGTGGGGTTCCATTCGAAATATTTTGCGATAACGGGACTAATTATGTGGGTGCAGCCAATGAACTGCATGAGATCGTAAATTTTCTAAAAAATGGAAAATTTCAGAACGCCATCGAAAGAGAAGCTACTTCCCGTAATATAAACTTTCGTTTTAATGTCCCTAGAGGGACCCATTTAGGTGGTCTTTGGGAAGCCGCCGTAAAGTCTTTTAAAAGGCATATTTATAAGGTTGCGTCAAATGCTAATTTAACCTTTATTGAGTTATATACTTTATTAATTGAAGTCGAAAGTGTACTCAATTCTCGTCCATTAGTACCTTTTTCTCAGGACGCAAACGATTTTGACTATCTGACGCCGGGGCATTTTTTAATTGGTGACAATTTAATGGCCGTTCCAGAAGTGAACTTAACAATGGAACCTATTAATAAACTATCACGATGGCAATACGTGCAGCGCATCCAGCAGGATTTTTGGTTGAAATGGAAAGGAGAGTACCTTCAGGAGTTGCAAAAAAGTCAAAAATGGAAGATTTCTCAAGGTTTTCCTTTGGCTCCAGATCAGTTAGTTATCATCTCGGAAGACAATTTGCCATCGCGTATGTGGAAGCTAGGCTGTATAACTGAAGTGCATCCAGGAGTTATGGTGAGGTGCGGGTAGTTAGTGTGCGTACGTCAAGTGGCATAATAAAAAGACCTACTGTGAAATTGTGTGCGCTACCAATCGATATTGATTAATGACTAATGCGCAGCCTAATGTAGTTAACTTAATGTTAAAAAAACGTTTATGTTTAAATTGAAACAGCTTGTATTACATAATACATTTGTTAGACTGTAAAATTAGTGTAGTTTATCCTTTATTTAGCCTTTTGAAATTACTAATTTTAAGGGAGGCGGCATGTTACGTCCCATCATGACAATAAATTGTACCTTGGTAGTATGTTAGTACATTCTTTTAATGTACCGTTATAGCTAGGAAATAAGGCGGCCTGCGTGCCAGTTTTGCTCTTTCACCCCAGCATGCGGTGGCTGTAAATGTCTGTAGCCAGTATTCTTGCATTCGTACCGCAATAAAGATGCTCAAATCTCGTCTCCTGTTTATTTTAATATGAAAGGAATTATTGGTAAAAACACCGTTGTGTTCTCGTTACGTAAGGTGAACTGCAGTACACTGTCATCTTACATGTATAGTGATTTTATAATCACCCTGTATGTCACTTCCGTACTATGTACATTAATCCTTTAGAACAACTTTCATGCGCAATCGTTTGTGTCTGATAACTATCACGCTTTAAATTATAACACACTTTCCTGCTGAACCTCATAAATCATAACCTAAACAGCTCCACATAAATACAATATATTTTGTACGATTTTTTTGTAAACGATATATCTACAAAGGCCTGTAAAACATAGTGCATTCGTTCGTACTTTACAAATTTGTTTATTTATTTCAACCAAGCCATAAAATACATCTAAATCATTTTAAAGTTAGCAACATCGATAGGAATTTAATATAGACATGCAGCAGTTAAAATGTTATAAGCTCTGTAGTCGTAAATTGACAAATACAAAAGCACACTGGTAAATTAATTGTCATCCAAGCTTATCCATTGCGTTAATTATAATTCCTTTTCAATAATACTAAAACGCTTACCTCCGAGATCTGAATAAACAGATGCGGTGGAAGGGCTGGAACTGCGATTTGAAGAAAGAGTAGATGCCTGTGATATTATTGGGTTTTCAAAGGTTCTGAAACAAAGAGAGTTACTAATATTTTCTATTGTGTAGTTAAGTACAAAATTATCAACTAACTGGAATATTAATCGATCATCGATCAAACGTGAATTCATTTCTTTGCACACAACCATTTTCCAGGTGTATTGAAAATGGTAGGTGCACGACAGGGTATAAATAAATTACTCTGGCAAAGCTACACTCAACCGTTTTTGATTGCGAAGGCTGCAAAAGACTTAAAATCTCAGGGGAAAAAATTAGGAAACGTTGAAAAGCTCTAACCATAGGAAGAAGTTATTACAAAAAAATATTGAAACGCAGATTTGTGGAATAGAAATATTTCAGTATTATATTACAAAAAATTTAAATTGTAATAATTTGTTTACAAGACAAAAAATTAACTTAACAATATTTTGGACATAAGTCGAATATATTAGCAAATCACACAGTTTTTGTCTTATCATACTATTTTTAAATTAGATACCTGTTAGGTTACCTACCATCTGCTGTAAAAGCACGGATAGGGGTGAGGTAGGATAGGACGGGACGAAATGTCGAGATGTAGATATTCATTAGAAAAGGATATGATGTATAATACTCCGCCTACTTGGTTTATGAAGTGCCAGGGAGCACATACAGATGGCAGTATTGCGGAACTTATTAATCAAGCTATAAACCTCACAGATATTTTAATTATACATATTATCTAACATTTATAACCAGTGAAAACATTTGAAATTCCGATATGTAATGTAAAAAAAATTATTAGGAAACAAGAAATTACAAGATTTAACATTCCTACGTTTGCATCGCACAGTTATTTTCAATTTCCAATATGCAATTGACAAAGCTGTTATATTAATTAATTGGCCAATAAATGGAAAAAGCAGAATAATAGTTTAAACGTATCCCTAATAAAAAATGATTAGGTAAAGTGTCAAGTGGGTTTTGATTACAGTTTATGAAAAGCTACAAATATTGGTTTGGGTTCTTTTCTTATCACATCTGCGTTTCTCAGTTTGAGGGTAAACATCTTAGAATTTATATTACATTATTTCTTATTACTACACAAGCCTAAATATAAGCGAAATATTACTGGTGACTTTTTAAATTTATCTCAAAACAATTGAACTTGTGCATAAAAATTAAACAATTCTGTGTTTTATTCTTTTTTACAAGTCTTACACTACTCAAATTGGGGGAATACCAATTACCTGCTTCACTTAAATAGAAAATCCAATAAAAATTTATATAAATCCAAGGTTTATGAAGAACAACTCATTTCTATAATTGCGAGACGCTAAATAATATCCATGATGAAAGTCATAAATAGATTTGCGAGCAATTATGACTATAGTCGAAAACTCTCATAAGGTTAGTTTGATCTCAATACATGTTTGTTGTGTTAGTTTTATATAGCATGTATTCAAACCATCTCTGTTTTACAATAGTGCGTGACCTGGAACTTCTGAATTTTTCCACAGCAGCACATTGCAGGTGCATTTTTCTAAAAAATACTAATATTTGATTTATTCGATAAATAAACTGAATTGTAGTGTGCAATTTTGATGAAAATTCATAAGAATTATTCGCACAATTGGGAGAGTTACTGGTTTTGTTTAAATCGCTCTATTATCAGCAAAAAAAATTTTTTTTTAGTTAAAAAAACTTAAATGGCTTTCCCAAATAGACAATTATTTTATAAGTAACTTTTATTAAAACCGTTTTTAATTTGGGTGCCTAATAGGAAAGAAATTTGGATCTTTAGAAATTTCAAGATGGCCGCTACTGTGATAAGCTCTTAAGACCATATGTTCTTTCATTCTTAAAGTTAATTCTACATTTTATAGCAAAAACACATGTTTAATAGACAGGGTGAGTTGAACTTTATTCTGTATAAAGATAACAGTGGTATTAATTTCAAGATAATCCTGAACCGGCAAACATTTGCAAAATGTTAGGAGTAGAGGGATTGGGGAATCCTTACACCGGATCCCCCTTATGAGATCCTCACAGCAGATCCTCTTTATGAGACTGTTTACAGCGGATCCTCTTTATGGAGATCTTCTTGATGGAGGTTTTTACAGCGCATCCTCTATCTAACCTAAGTAAGAGTTTTCTTCGACTAGCCATATTAAGCTTATACAAAATATCCCGGATAATTTAAAACCGTCGGAATTGTTTAAATCAAACCACCCTTACAAAGATACGCCTGATTTTAGGAAGTTACCCAAAATCGTCTTATGGTATGATACATAAGTTTGGTCTACATTTTTCTGGGAAACCCAAATCTTTACGAATTTTCAAAATAAAATCAACTCTAAAAAGCCCTAAAGACTAGCAGTTGCACATTTTTCTCAAAATCTGAAGCCTTAAATATTTCAAAAAGAAACTTAGTGAAACACTTTACGCGTTTACTAAGGGTATATCATGCTTATTGTCTACAGGATAGTTACTAATAAAACAATTAAATTATAATAACTTCTACATTATATTTTTAAAAATAGCAGGTTTGACTATTTTCTAAACGAATTACCGAGCGAAAGTGCATGCATTGTTATTAAACTTAACTATTAGTTTTCATTTTGCGACCGTGTTAATTAGTATTTAATGTAGGAAGCTGATAATTATGGTTTACCGGCAAGTTCGAAATTTAATTTTTTAGAAGTGAAAACTCGGGTATTCCTACGAGACTTGACAGTTTCTAAGCATATCACCTAGGAGAATGCATTTCATTGTTATTAAATTACCGATTTACTAATGCAAACCACTTATAAGCTTATCTACATTGTCCACTGTCCTCGCAATAATTACTAATACGAGGTCAGTTTTGTAAATTCTTTGAAAGTGAAACTTCATTTCCCTAATACTAGTAGTGTTTAGTTGTATTTACTGGAATTAAAAAATTGCCGTCGGCCTTACTGATCATTTTGAAAAATTCCCGTGCAACTTTCCATACATACTATCAACCGTGTGATCGTTCAACAAAAGTTTTCTTAGAATAACCAACATTTCTTACGTTCCAGTAGTATGACCTATCAAATTAGACTAAAATTTTCTCAAAGATCTAATGGGTTTTAATTCCCAAAGTTAATGAAAAAATTTAATTTCTATATAAAACTGTAATAATAATAATAATAATGATAATAATAATAATGATGATAATAATAATAATGCGCTTACTCATATACGAACGGTCTATGTACTAACATTTTTGTTTTCGTAACGGTCAAATTCTATACAATAGGACTAAACAGAATTAAAGCAAAGCATAGTATAACATTTATTAATCTTGAAATATACTGTTTATTGCTTTATAAAGAAATACAACATTTTGTTTGGCTCATCTAAATGGTTATCCATATGCATAAGACAATGACCAAATCCTCCACGACCCATCCTTAACGTTTTCAAATTCGAAACGTTAAATTCTTCAATATTTATAACACTATTGAACGGCATACACTTGGATACGGTACGTTGCCCTCCACTCCTTTCACATAAATTGTAACATGAGGCGGTATAATAGTTTGCAGGTATAACGTGAGAACGTCTGGTGATAACAGATTTGTTGATGGGCTTTCCCAGAGAGGCCTGTGCAAGTGCTTCCGTAGGCATGCGCAATGTTTCTTGAAATCTTCACTCAAATAGCTATAGTCTAAAGGCATCTCTAATATTTTGTGCCATACTTCGTCGTTTACCATGTTAAAAATCGACACTTCTTTAATAAAAAAAATTGCTTGTTTTATACTGGAAGCCTTGTACACCTAGGATGTAAGCCATGGTGCAGCGTTCTTGTCGATGGACGTCAACACCAGAAAAATCTATCTTTAACTTGTGATATGCTAGAAATTGTCAAGTCTCGTAGGAATACCTAAGTTTTCACTTCTAAAGAATTAAATTTCGAGCTTGCCAATATTTAAAACAATAATTATTGGCTTCCTACATTAAAGACTAATTAACCGCGGTCGCAAAATGAGAAACTAATGGTTAAATTTAATAACAATGTATACACTTTCACTCGGCGATTCATTTAGAAAATAGTCAAAAACTGCGCCTTCCAAAAATATAACGTAGAAGTTATTTAAAATTTAATTGTTTTATTAGTAACTATCCTGTATACAATAAGCATGATTTACCCTTAGTAAACGTTTAAAGTGTTTTATTAAGTTTCTCTTTGAAATATTTAAGGCATCAGGTTTTGAGAAAAATGTGCAATTGCTAGTGTTTAGGGCTTTTTAGAGTTGATTTTATTTATAAAATTCCTAAAGATTTGGCTTTCCCAGAAAAATGTAGACCAAACTTATGTGTCATACCCTAAGACAATTTACGGTAGCTTGCTAAAATCAGGGGTATAATTTTGTAAGGGTGGTTTGATTTAAACAATTCGGACGGTTTTAAATTGTCCGGGAAATTTTGTATCAGGATAATATGGCTAGTCGAAGAAAACTCTTCCTTAGGTTAGGTAGAGGATTCGCTGGAAAAACCTTTATCAAGAGGATCCCCATAAAGAGGATCCGCTGCGAAAAATCTCATAAGGAGGATCTGCTGTGAGGATCCCATAAGGAGGATCTGTTTTCGGATCCCCCAATCCCTCTACTGTTAGGTATATCTAATTCTTTTTACATTACTTCATTAACCAATTGTTTCATGAAATCTTTGGCCGGATAAAGAGTCTGTTAACTTACTTCATTTATTTTTAAGATATATATATATATATATATATATATATATATATATATTACTCAAATTTAGACCAGGGTAGAAAATTAATTTACGACATCAAATAATTTTAATCACCGTGTATAAGGAAGCTTTGGGAAAAAGTACGCGTAATTAAAGGCCTACTGTAAAGATTTAAATCATTCAATTAGAATGTAGGGTTTGTATAGAATTTTATTAGATAATACGCGTTATTAAAACCGTGGAGCATAAAAATTTATTCGTTTCATTAAAAATAAGGGATTTAAATTATTCACTAGACGCTTTCTATAAAAAAAAAGCAGAATTAAAATGCTCAACTTGTATGTAATTTAATTGTTCCAAGTACTAAAACTAGCGAGAAATTACGTGCGAAATTTATATTAATTAATTCAATTTTAAGTAACGGGGATTAAACAAAGTGTACAAATAATAATTAATATTTAATTAGTATTCGCTAAAAATTAAAGGGTAGAAGTCAATGCCGTTCATTATTATTTTAATTGGAGTTAATTGAACCATTAGTAATATATAATAAGCATAGAAGGCTGTGAAATCCAAGGTTAAAATACCATGAAAACAAAGCTCGGAGAATTATATTTAAAACATTCATTAGGAGCGCACACCTGCAAACTTTTAAATGTCAAATTCTAATAAATTCGAGCGGATAAACATGCAGCTTCTACGTATATTGGAAACGGTCGGATGTTTTAGCAGGAAATGCTAGATGAGCGGTTATTTTACTCAAATAGGAATCCACATGGATTTAAATAGCAGATAGTAAAGAATATCGATTTGTACCACTCAGACCAAGGTAGAAAGGGATCGATAAAAGCGTAAAGCAGAGACACGGCTAATAAAGGCGTGATTTGTGAAGCTTTACTAGAGCTACGATTGGTTAAAATAAGATGCAAACATGAGAGTGGAAAGCATAGCAGTTGGTGTGTAAAATTAATTAGTTGTTCTCGGACGTGTTTGCGAGCCGTGTAGAAATTTCTTAGATTTTCAACTTGGACGTGTGCAAATTTAATAGAATCGCTGTGCCGAGCCGTCGAAAGGGAAAAGAGAATGCGAAATTCTAAAAATTGTCCGTTGTGGGACAAATTCGACGTGTAAGCGGGCCATTATATAAACCCGTGTTTATAGGAGTTGCGCTCTCTTAGATTTTTGATTTTATTCAATACTTTAAACAGTTTTGCTCTTTATTTTTTTGATTATTCGATACTTTAAGTAGAATACGTGGTGCTACAATAAAAGTTATTAGTGCACTTAGAGAAGATACAAGGTAATAAAGTCTAGTTATATTTGCGAGTATTACTGTACCAATTATCCAAATTAGTAACGATAAATAAATAAATAAAAGTAGGCAGTTTTGGGTATAGCGTGAAAGAATTATGAATTTCTTTGCTATTTTTCGGAAGTGAGTAATCAAGTGTTATTCGTAAACGTGATTGGATCCACAAAACAAGATTTAGATATACATAGATGAGTTCCTGAGAAGCCCTGAAACAATTTAGACAAATGGTGGTGTAGAAAAATTTTAAAGGCGACCAGGAATCCTAGGACGTAAACATAACCCAGCTGGAATGGTGGGATGAGCAAGTCCGATGTACATTGAAGCCACGAGTGCAGTAACCTTCAGGTAAATTATGCAATTTTGTTCGATTTTAGATGTTTTGGTGTGTGTTGAATATCTTTATAATTTGTTTGATAAAGATGGACAGTAGTAAACTTGTATAAACAACTAATTTTGAATTTTAAGGTAAAATTTTCTTGTATAAGTAGAAAGGAGTATTTATCAAGTTTATGTTTTGGATTATGATGAAAATTTGGGTCTGTGTTTGAGCTCAATTAGACTAACCTGTTAAATTAACGTAAAGGGGTGGGAGATGCTTCCTTTTATTCAGACTTAGGTCTGCACATATTGTTAACTTAATTAGTATGCATCCTACAAGGACTCTAATTCTGGATGCAAATTAAAATGACGACAAATTTTAACTTGAAATTTTATGATGCTGAAATTTATGCTGAAATTTAATTTTGAAATTTTAATGTATTATGAATATTGATGTAAATAGAGTTAACGTTGATGTTTGTGGTAGGAATGTGTTTGTTTTTTTTATGAATGAGGATGAAAGTTTTAACTAGGTGAGCAGCCGAGGCGGAGAGAGTAAAGAGGCTAATATCAGCAGAAAGTCAACGGACCAGTTAATTTTGAGGGGATCACAGCAAATCTTGCCGCCCAATTCGTGAGGCTCGATTCTAATACGAGGAAACACAATAATATATATATATATATAGCGACAAACTTGAATTATTTTAATAATATACTTCTCTTCCTTTATACAATCGGTGAATCAAAACCATCCCTTTTACAGTAAAGATAACTGCATAGTAAAAATTTGCTACCTATCTATATTCACAGGCACATGGTCTACAGAGTCACCTACGGTTCTTGGACCAAAGAAGTACAGCTGGCCAAGATTACTAGTACAAAAATACTGAAAACCCATACAGGTCACGTCCGGGCGCAGGAGAGAGGTTATGTATAAACTCCATTTTACAAAAGATGATTTTTTTTAATCCATCACATCAAATAGTAGTCGCTCTTACGAACAGCATATTAGAGAAGACCAGATAAAAAATTAATAGAAAGGAAGACCCTAAAAACCAGGTTGTTAGGAACTATTTCTACGTGTTTACAAAAAAAACTAAAATTATATTTGGTTATATATTACCATCATCTGCTTTAATGGTGGGCCTTCAGGTAACGATATTAAATTGGTCTTTTTCCATTATCCCTATAGTAATATTTTTAAAAAACTCTAAAGATTTATAATATATTACATACCCTTCAGGACAGATAGGATATTCTTCGTAAAAGGTTCATCTACAAAATGATCTACTAACACTAGCAAAGGAGAAGATTCTTAGTAAAAAGAGACACACACACACACACACTCACACACACACACACACACACACACACACACACAGAGAGAGAGAGAGAGAGAGCAGCTGTCAATTTTAACTTTTATTGCAGAAGTTTATATGCACTTCAGTTGTATGTGGGCGAGATTCAACTGCCAAAGAATTAAAGAAAAATATTTTCTAAAATTAATAACGCAAGCAACTTTTATACTACTGAACTAAAACATATAAAAGAAATGTATTAGAATAGCTAGCATAACACTTTATTTAAATAAAGCGGGTAACTAAACGCATACAGGCAATTTTACTAACATCCAGACAAAGGATTAACTAAGTTGCCAGATAAAATTTTTATAAATATAGGAATCTGGAAAGTGAATCTATGAGATTCATGAAGCTGTAACTTGACATTGCTGCACAAAAATGTCACGTTACACTTTAATCCCTTAATCTAACAGAGATTAATTAAATAACTAAAAATTATTATTAATACAACATCGTGAAACCCTGATGTGCTACTTGTAACGGAAATTTATGTGGCAGTCACGTTGGGCGCCAAATTTATGTTACGTTGGCTCGTAGCCGTGTGTAACACAAAGACAATCAAAGAAATGACCGGGCTCAAACGGAGAGTAGGGGGTTGTAGAAAGCAGAAAAGAAAGAAATCAAAGAAATGACTGGGCTTAATCGGAGAGTAGGGGGGGTCGTAGAAAGCAGACTGATAATACCTGCAAGAAAAATAGTTAAGCAAACCTGAAAAAAAAGAATAAGCATAGCAGCAATGAAAAGTCTAAGTTATTCAGTACTTTGTAGAATGAAAAAAAGAAACTGTTTAGATAAACTATATAATATAACAACGGTAAAAGCAATACAAAAAAAAATGTTTAGTAGACAGTGAGGTAATATTGGGGAGTAGCAGAAACGTTTCCTCACACACCAATTAAACATAAATCAGATAAAATGTTGACAAAGATAAATAGATAAGACACAATTGGTATGAGTAATTTAGTAGTATTGATTTTTCTTCCTTTCTTTTTTTCTCTATGTTTTAAAATAGCATGCAAGTCTATTGTAAAAGGTATCAGAACGACAAAGATATGGCAAAACAACGGATAGATATTTAAAGCAATAACAAATAGGAAATAGTTCAACTTACAAAAAGTCCTTCAGTAACGCTTCCTTGCAACTGAAGTGTGGGATTCAACGATGTCCTGCACTAACGAAGCACTTCACCATTGACTGCGAGGGTGTTGATGGAACTTATCACACGTTACACTAATCACACCTACGTATTTCACTAGTGTTAGCAGCAGACATTATCATGCTGATGGAACTATGTAGCATTGATAAATTTCTTGTTAATTCTATTTCCTGAGACAATAATTTCGAAATATCTTGTAACACAAATCAAAAGAAAATGGTAATAAAAATTTAGAATCACGGGCCTTCAAGGCACGATGTAATGCATTAAACTAACAGTAACGTTAGGTGTTCTATTTGCTACCTATGGTAACAAAGAAAAATCTAATGCTCTTGAATAACGAAATTTGCGCAAACAATGATCTATTTTAGATTCTTTGGGGTTAGAAAATTCAGAAGCTACAGTATCAACTGTCTTTACATGTGAATGAGATACATGTTTATAAGAAGCAACCTTTTTTTGGTTTAGAAACACTCAAGCTTAAAAACTGTATTTGGATAATCCAAAGTATGCACTAATCTGATAAAAAAAGGACCACACACAGTTCAAATATAAAAAGATAAATCAACAAAAAACACAATTAGTAAAGCAACGCGTATCACTCAGTCAATGTTCCGTAAAACACACGACAAGTTCTACTACTGTTATTTCCAACAGAAAAGCAACAAAAACAATTAGTAAAGCTACGCGTATCACTAAAACCGTCCGTCGACTTTCCGTAAACAAGCACGCGCGGTCGAGTAAAACACGTTCGCCTATAAAGCATCTTTCCTTCAATCGCCATCCTCAGAACTACACTGCTACAGTTAATATATAACTTTTATTTCACAAGAAAACTCAACTAAAAGCACAATTAGTAAAGCAACAAGGAAACAGTATTTTTAACGTGATATATCGGAACAAAACACAAACTACAACTCCACTCTCACTATTTTCAAAGCAAAAAAGCAACAGTATTTCTAACGTAATTAATATATAGGAACGAAGAGCAAACTCCAACTGTTCTCTGTTTATATAAACCCGTTGTTATTACAACCGCTTATCGCCTATTATTTAGACTTGTATATTCACATCAGGAACTAAATTTATATTTACGGCAAGACAAGAACGATGCAATCTATAATTAATTACAAGCTGTTTAACATTTATTCCTTGGAATGTATTTATTAATGAGAATCAATCTTCAATTTATCTATCTTGAATTAATACACACCAGTTAAATTGCATACAATTCTGAATTATTCTGCAGTATTTCCTTTATACAAACATCGATCCCAAAGAAACGATGTATTTTTAAGTACGCTAACAGAAAGGGAGCGTAAAAATGTTAAACTACCAAAAATGCCCGTTACATACTTAATTAAACAGTAACCATTAAAAAAAAATTTAGTAAATTGGGTAATAGATTAGATTTTAGCAAATAAAAAACCTTCAAAAATTTATAACCCTTGGTGGTTTGCATTTAATAACGTTGTTACTACAGTGTAATATTAAATTAGAAAAGCACTCTGTGCATTAAATACAAATGTTAATAAATAGCGGCTCTATATATCCTTCCGTATTAAATTAAAAAATTAGAGATAAAAATCGAAAAATAACCGTGAGTAAAAATAAGGTGCTACACACGTATGATGAAGAAATTATGAACAGACAAAGTTAAGAACAAAGAGGTACTAGAAATGGTATGAGAAGAAAGAAATGTGTGGAAAACATAAAATAGCAGAGATGAGAAGATAGACATGTTCTAAGGCACTATGGAATAGTGCGGGGCATATTAGAAGCAGAGAGAGGAAGGTATAGATCTAGATTAGACTATTGCACACAGATAGTGAAAGATGTAGGCTGTATGAGTTTCAGGAAGATGTGTAGCTTAGCTCAAAATAGAATACAATGGAGGTACACGTCCAACCAGTTTCGGGATTGAAAACCTAATGATGATGATGAGTGTCAGTAAGTCAGTTCCGATTGAAGCTTTGATTACGATATGTTCTAGTTTAAAGCTTTGAAAGATATTATACAAATTAGTGTTGATATAAATTATTGTACTGATAACACAACCCAATAATTAGTGCTTTGGAGGTTCATTATAGTGCTTCGATGGTAATTTAGAAGATAGAATCGTAGTTTAAAAAGATAATACATGTACTGTTAGCGATCAGTTCGGAAACAAATTGTTGGGAGAGCTTTTTGCAAATTCCATTGTAACTACGAATTGTTGAAATGCTTTGCATAATCAGTTTGAAAATAAAGAACTGTTACTATAAATAGAGTTTTCGTTATAGGTGCAAAGACGTTTTCATTATCAGTATTATTTTTTGTTTTATAACGTGAATTTTTGTTTGTTAAGCAACATATAAAAATAATTTATTTGAATATGGTAAGAACATTATTTTATGCTCCTTTAAGATAAAATCGATCAATTGATTCAGGGCCGCCCAGAGAAATTTTGGGCCCCTAGTGAAATACAAGCGCGGGCACCCTTATACGAAGTTATGGGTATGGGTATATATATATATATATATATATATATATATATATATATATATATATATATATATATATTGCTGTGAATGCTACATTTACTCCGGGTACTCCGCTTTAAGAATCGAGCCCCTACGAATTGGATGCCAAAGAATGCTGTGAAACCTACAAAGTTATTAAATTACCTGGTCCGTTAACTTTCTTCTGTTAATCGCCTCGGCTGCTCCTCTAGATAACTTTCATCCTCATACATAAAAAAAACAAACACATTCCTACCACAAACATCAACGTTAACTCTATTTACATCAATATTCACAATACATTAAAATTTCAAAATTAATATTCAGGATAAATTTTAATATCGGAAAATTTCAAAATTAAATTCATTCTCATTTTAATGTGCATCCAGAATTAAAGTCCTTGTAGGATGCCTACTAATTACTATAACAATATATGCAGAGTACAAAGGGAGCATCTACCACCCCCTTTACGTTAATTAACCAGGTTCGTCTAATTGAGCTCAAAGACATACCTAAAATTTCATCATAATCCAGAACATCAATACTAAATACCCCTTTCTACTTAAACAAGCAAATTTCATCTTAACATTAAAATTTTATGGTTAGTACAATTTCACTAATGTCCATTTAAAGTAAATCAATTATAAAGTAATTCAACACACACAAAAATGTCAAACAAAATAGTATAATTTACCTGAAGGTTATTGTCCTCGTAGCTTCAATGTACATCGTCCCTTTAGTTAATCACACCATTCCAACAGGATTATATTTACGGCTTCTAATTCTCAACGCTTTTAAAATTTTCTCCATCACCATTTATTTAAAATTGTTTCTGGGCTTTTCCGGAACTCATCTGTGTATATCTGACCCTGTTTTTGTGGATCCAGACACGTTTTTGAACCATTTAATTATTAACACCCCCGAAAAATAACAAAGAAATTCATACTTCTTTCACCAATATACGCCAAAACTGCCTACTTTTGTGTATACATTTGTCGTTGTAAATTTTGCTAATTGGTACAGTGATACTAAATTTTATTACCTTGTATCTAAGTGCACTGAAGTACATTCATGTTAGCACGTAAATAACAAACTATTTTGAATCACTAAAATATACGAGCAAACTTTAAATTATTTTATCAAACTAAAATGCACTGTTTAACATCTTGAATCAAGTCGCGGATGTAAGAGAGCTTGTTTATATTCCCCTGGGTATATATAGCCGTTAGCCTGTCTGTCGGTCGAGTCTCAAAAACGGCCAGTTTCTAGAATTTCGTCATTCTATGTTCCCAGTCCGTAGCCTGTGCGTCGGTTTTTACGAATTTTGTACTCGCCCCATTTAAATCTCAGAAATTTCAACACGGCACGCAAAGTCTGGAAATAACTAATTGACTTTTATACCGAACTGTTATTTTTACCTCTCAAGTTTGCTTTTACTTTCAACCAATCGCAACCCCATGACGTTGCGCTACTCACGCCTTTTACTATATGTGTCTCGGTCTTGCGCATATTATCTGTCTCTATCTAACCTGTTCTTAGTGGTGCAAATTGATATTCTTTATTATCGATTATTTCAGTCCATGTGGAGTGTGAAATAACCCACCTTTAGCATTTCTCGTAACTATTATGCGACGGTTTCTACAAGATTCTCTGAAACCATTTGTTATCTACACAATTTTCGCCGAAAGAGCTTTTTAAACTACGCAGGTGTTCAAACATACAATTAATTCTCAGAGCCTTATTTCGTGGTATTATAATCTTGGATTTTCACAGACTTTTATGCTTATTATTAATAATGGTTTAATTAACTCCAATTAAAATTGACTTCTATCCTTTCATATTTAGCGAATACAAGTTAAATATTAATTATTATGTGTACACTCTGTTTAATACCGGTTACTTAAAATAGGGTTAATTAATATAAATTTTGCACGTAATTTGTCTTTGTTTCTTTACCAGGAATACTTAAATTACACGTAAAGCTTTTTAATACTGTTTCTTTTGATATAAAGCGTCTTGTACATGATTTAAATCTCTTATGTTTAATGAAACTAATAAATTTTTATGCTTCACGGTTTTAATAACGCGTATTATCTAATAATATTCATTATACACGGTGATTAAAATTATTTGATGTGATTATTTAATTTTCTACCCTGGTCTAAATATGAGTAATATATATATATTGTAGTGGTTTTAAAAGGTTAAATTAACTATAAGCAAAGCAATTTGAAACACCCTGTATAGAGGAAACAACCAGAATTTACGTGCGAAATTTATTTCATTTAGTTCAGTTTAATGTAACAAGTATTAACAAAAATTTACAATTAATGATTAAAATTTAGTTAGGTTCGTAAAGAAAATAAATTTTAGAAGCCAATGCAATTTATTTATTAATTTACTGGAGTTTATTTACGCATAAAACATGAAAAATCAATAAATCCAAGGCGAATAGCGTTCGTTATAACAAAGAAATAAATCGGTTGGGTTGAAATACCATGAAAAGAAGCTCCTAGAAATGTTGTGTTAAAACGTCGGTTAATTAAACACCTGGATGTTTCTAAATGTCAAGTTCCACTGATTTTTATAGATAACAAACAAGTTTCAAAGAACATCGGGTAAACGGTTGGAGGGTTCGCGTAAATGTTAACGAAAAGTTTCCTTAAAGTGCAAAAGGATAGAGGGTAAATGAAATGCTTCGGACTGAGACCGGCATAATAATAGAACATTTCAAAAAGCAAGTATTCAGTCCACATGAGGTCAATAGAACGCGGACAAGAATATAGATTCTCTACCACTCAAACAAGGTTAGCATGAAACAGATAAAATGCATAAGAAAGGGGCAGCGTTAAGATAGGCGGGATTTTGAAGACGTCAATGCATATACTATTGGTCGATGTCGTTAGTTTTAAAACAGGCAAACACGGGGATATTTGAAGTCGGGTTTATTGGAAAATATCGTAACGACGCGCTATATTTCGCAGATTTCGAAAACGGTTGAAACAAAATTTTAAGAACGTGTTATTTTAAATTAGATTTTTCAGGGTAAGAGGGTCTGGAGAGGTTACAGTCGAAGCATTTAAATACTCTAGGCGAATTAGCACGGGTCTCTCTTATTTCATCGTTCTCTTAGTACTTTGATCGCTACAGACTACGAACGAGCTTGTAAGTAAATAAAATTATTTTAGTTTAAATAGTACAGTGTTGGCCTCATAATTTGATACGCGAATAAGTGTCGAGTCTAAATTCTAATTTGAGGTGCAACATTTATTTTAAACAAACTCGGGAGGTAACGTAAATTTAAAGTAAATTAAACGAAAGTACGCAAGCATGAAAGAAGTGGAATTAATTTGGATTTGAAATTGGATGTACCGGGAAAGCAGCACAACTTAAATGGGGTTCTTCTACGAATAGCTAGAGGCGGACAGCAGAGCAGAGCGAAACTACTTTACCGCATCATCAACGGAGTGGAGGTCTTCAAGAAATTCCAGGTAGCGCTTTAAAATTGTTGTTGTTATAAACTATGAAACTATGATAATTGTGTGACGTGTGAGAGTAAATTTTGAAGGTGTTGTGCATTATTTTGCGTATTGAAAATAATACGTATGACTAACTTTATTAAGGTATTTAAATAGAAATCTAAAGGTGTAGATAAAGCTTATTAACGTTCCATCAGGAATTTACAATTTTTATTGTGAAGAGTACATGGGTTTGTTTTTTTGTTGGTTGTAAGAGTATGCGAAGTACAAAAGCATACATTATTCATAATTAACTGGGTTATCATGAGCTCACCATACTCCAGAGTATACAAATTCAAAATAAATTATAAATAAAGAATGAAAATAAGGTATTACTCAGGGCCCATTTACTCCGGGTATATTCAATGTGTGCGATATTTTAAAATTGAAATCCAGGACAGTACAAAAATAGGATTTATTGAGGTGTAACTTGATCTCTGAAATGTGGATAATCTTGAATTTTATTTGTAAATAGTGTTAAATAAATATTGTATGATGGTTGTATTATTTTGTGGTTTTATTGAAAGTGTGCGTGATTGATACTGAGTATAATAGTGAATCTAGGTATCCAAGAGGAGACCCAACTGAGCTAGCCTGGGAACTGAAAAAGAATTAAGGTGATGAAGAGAGGAATCTGGGTAAAAGATTATTATTTTTATTAAATTTTTCTATTGTGTGAATTTATTTGCGATTTTGGAAAATAAATAAAATTTTCGAATATTTTGTTATTGAGGCTCGAATGTATTTTTACTCTGGCGAGGCTTTTCCCTAGGTGCCACGGCAATTTATGACGCCCAATTCGTGAGGCTTGATTATTTATAAGGTTCCACGGCAATATATATATATATATATATATATATATATATTGCTGTGATAAGAAATTGTTTAGGGGTGTATTGAGTAGTAAGGGTCGTGTAGTAACTATAAATAGCAATGGGAATCAGAAAACTGCATTTATTTAGCAGAAAAATAAGTAATTCGTACATTATGTAAATGGCAAGCATTTAACACCCTGTATATAGACCGTAATTAACATTAATCAATGCAAGTGAGCATATCTTTCAACAATAGAATGGGTATTCAGCAGAGAAATAATCGTACATGTAATTAGAACTACGTTGAGAAGTGTTTAACAAGTTTATAAAATAAAGACGCAGAAGATAAAACAAAACCTAATAAGTCCTCATGCAATTACGCTTGTGATAAAGAAGGAACAATATGCGCTTTGATAGAAAAACGCACTTTCAAAGATCAGTCTAAATAAATACATGATCGAAAACAGCACTAGAGTTACATCATTTATTTATGTACAATTATCCAAAAGCATTATCTATACAAATCACAGACGTAAGTTAAAAGTCTGGCCACAATAACAAATAATAAAGCAATCAATAATCGCAAATAAACACCATGACACGGAAATACAAAGGAGTTTCATCAGAAATCAGCTTGAAATATTAAAGACAAACCTGGTTGGTCGCGGCAATCTGCAAGACTGCTTGTAGTGGGAAAAGCTATACAACACCTACAGGTGATAAGGCAGCTCAGTTTCCACTTAAAGCACGTTGAATCCACATCACTTTTAACCGAAAATCTACGCGTAAGATAAATAAAATTAATAATATAGTGAAAATAGTGCTGTATAAAAATTGTGTTAAGAATATATGAAAAGTTTATGGCGTTTTTCAGAAAACGTGAGTAGAGATTGGTTAATTAATTTAAATTAAATATTTATAATGATATAGGGCTTCTAATCTGCGTCGAAAACAATACTTCTGGTATATGTTTCTGGTATAATTCTGGGACAATTCTAATACGTTGCTAATTTATGACCCGAAGTCTGGAATTTCAAGTGGTATTTAAGGAAAGAGATTCAAAGCATATGCAGAGAAATATAGAATAAAGTACGAGGTGATTTTTGGAAAGCAAGGGGTAACCGTACTGAAATATTGGTTCGACAAAGCAGAGCATTGGTATTCGATTGAAGACAGCAAGGAGGTGTTGATGCACAACACGAAACAACATATCAGGAGATCACATGTCAGATCTACTTAATTGTAAGGAATATTTTCAATTTAAATTTTTATACTGAATTTATTCAATTTATCCAAAACTTGTAAAGAGTCAACAGGAACATTGCATACGTTTAAACTTACGTGATAAATAACAAAAAAAATTGTCTCGAACGTTCCACATTTTTTTTGTAAAGGTGTAGTTTTTGGTGATTTTATTTAAACTAAAACAATATAAATTTTGGGATAAATAATCCATATAATATTAATTGATTGAAGGGTGTATTTAAAGAATTTCAAAAATTGTAAATATTATTTCCTTTCATTATATGAATGTTCATCGACTTCGTTTTATCAATTCACACAAAGGAATCATCAAGGGGTAAAAGAAAAGTGGTCATCATAACGTTGTGCACTCTGTGTAGATTAAAAAGGGCTAGCCGTGGCATAATAAAAATTAATAGATTAATTTGAGAGAAACACAGAGCGGAGGTGTTCTGCTAGAATATTTACTACACCGAGTACGGCGTTATCATATCAATTTATATGACAACAACGTGGGGAGAAAACTACATAGCAATATATATATATATATATATATATATATATATATATATGTATATAATTAGTTTTGGGTTTTAGGTCAGCAGGTCGTTCTTTTTTCAGCCAATTCACTATCTGTAGGCCTGTAGGCATTTGTTCGGCTAAAGACTGTGCTACAAGTTTAGTTTCTTAGAGAATAACATCAAATTTATCTCTCAAACTGTTCATTTCACTTATCAGACTATCTATCTGCGACACTTCTTCATCGAGAAAGGTTTCTCGTGCTTGGAGAACTTTGTTTCGGTGATCAATTGAAACAAGAATTTTGAACCAAGTTGTGTCTATTAGTATGCATTTTAAAGATTTAAGATATTTTTCAATTCCCAAGAGTTCGGTTTTGCATTCTGCTGACATGTTTAGTTTGATACATTCAGCGACAGCTTTTTTAATACCAGGAAGGTGTTTAGCGAGGGGCTTCACTGCATCTACTCGGGTAGACCATCTTGTGTCTGAAAGTTTGTGAAAAGAACATCGTATTTCTCTTTCAAAGATTCCCACGTATGTGGTGATTTTGAAAAAAATTTGTACAAATGTTGTAGAACACAAAAAAACATAACAGCATCCTTGCATGATTCTGCCGCGTTCACACCAACTAGGTTGAGACTGTGTGCAGCACAATTTGAAAATAATGCATAAGGGTAGATTTCAGCTATACGAGTTTTAACCCCTTTATACATACCAACCGTGCTTGGTCTATTGTCGAAACCTTGCTCCCTGCTATCATTTAAAAGAATGCTATGCTTGGCCAACTCATTCACGATTTCATTAGCAATTTCTTCTCCAGTTTTATTATTACACTTTACAAAACCTAAAAATCTTTCAGCAATTTTAACACCAGAATCATGTTCAGATAAATATCGTAAAATAAATATCACCTAATCTTCGTGTGCTACATCTTGCGTTGCATCTACTAATATAGCACAATACTTGATCTTTTCTCTTTCCATTAAAGTTTTGTTAAGAACTCTCTTGCCACAAACTTGTATGAACTCGTTTTGAGATTGCCATGATAAATCATGAGCTTGGAGACGTTTTTCTTTTTCTTGGTGTTCTTGTACACTTGTAGCATGCTCTCTTAGCAAAGGATCATATTTTGATAACAATTCTATGATTCCCAAGAAATTCCCATTATGTAGATCGCCAATTTTTGAGGAATTGCCCCTGAAAGGCAGTCCCCTAAAAACAAAACCACTGCCAGTAAACGTTGCGGTAATTCCTGCCAGTATCTTTTCCTTCGTGTCAATTCTTCATCAAGCTGAGACTGAATGCAAGTCCCTTCTTTAAGTCGCCTTTCTAGAACTCGCCACTCAATGTAGCATCTCTTGTGATGAGCACTAGTTTTGTGATTCGGGAGCTTATCATACAGCTTTCGCCAGTTCATCTCCTTTTTCCATCCTAACTCGCTCATAAGAACTAAACGATTACCTCCAACAAGCTCACTGGTAGAACTCAACAATATACATAGAAAACAAAGAATGGACTGATTTTTCTGACTCCAGTATAACCAGTCTCTTCGCCGAAGTTCTCCATTTTTGGTTTTTGAATGGTGCACAATCTGAGGAAAAGCTCTTTTTCCATCACTAGGAAGGTTTTCTGGAATGATTGTGTTTGGCCCTTTTCTAACATAATTTTCAATAATATTTGCATTTGGATAACCTGATAAATTACCTAAATCTGAAAATTCACAATAACATTCGGGTTCAACAATGTCAATTATATGCCTATTATCTAATTGAGTGTATTCAAATTCAATTTTAACATCTAGTTTAACATCATTACCATGTAAATTAAGATTACCTGGGGTAGATACTTTAGGTTCGTCCTTTTCTTATGTGAGTCTAATACTCCCACCGATACGGCCTTAAGTTTTTCATGTCCAATGTTCTTAGACTTTTCTTGCTATTTCAAATTTCTGGTCTCTCTCTTTCCGTTTCTGTGCGCCGGACTTATGTTTATAATTATCCTTTTTTTTTAAAAAATACGTATTCACAGAACTGAACGACGTTTATATTACGCACGTCGCACACACGGAACTAATTATTTTTCAAGACTATTAATTGTCATCAGTCAGTAAAAAAACAATGAAACAAAGAATGGTGCCACATGAACTGTAGTGGAAGATCGATAGAATGCAAAGTGAACACCGTAGTACTGGAAACAGCAAAGTTTACGAATATTACGACGTACGTGGGAATCACTCGGATATTCGTCGTGACGTGACCGCGCTGGCGCCACCAGCGCGAGGTACTATCTTCCTGCAGCGTGCCACATTGTCGCCAAGTCGACCCGAATATTAAACATTAATCAGATTACAACGTCGTATTTTAAGAGTTTTCGTTTGTGTGTAAATATAAACCAATAACAGTGGCGTAACGTTCACCCCGCAGCCCCCGCGGTGCGGGTGGTTCAGTCCACAAAAGGGCACTGCGACAACTACAGAAGGGCCCTGCTACAGCTACAGATATAACTCAACTCCAACTAAACAGCTTCAGAATTTAATTTAATCTTTCTTGCAGGGAGGTCCATCAGTTTTGAGTTACGTCACTGACTAATAAACTGTAGTTAGTTTTAAAGATTTAACTAGTTAAACCCTGTCGAAATTCGACTGTTATTTTAGCAGATACCTTACCCGTCATTATGTTCTCTAAATAAGTATAGTGGAAGAAATGTACTTATGCAATGTATTGAGCAGTGTATTATCCATTTAAAGACATTAAATTGTGGAATTCTACTACATTAGTAATTGGTAGCCTATAAGACGGATCACCAATAATAAACGCTGCAAATAAGTTTCACTAGGTTTTTATTTTTTTTTTGACTAACTGCGGGCGGATGGCAAGAGGGCTTTCGTCATTATTAAATATAAAATAATCAACTGCTCTGAACGGAAATTACTATCACCTAAAAGTGGAATAACGAGACATTGCATTATAGTCGAAGATTATTAAAACTAACGGATTTACTAAACAATTCTGAAAAAAAATATCAAAAACGCAAAGACTAAACTACTACATTACAATTAGGCCTTCTTTTAAGAAAATTGTTTACCGCAGTTATTAACGCTCGGTTAAGACACAGTGGACTGTAATTTTTTAAACATGAACAAACAAAAATAAAGCAATGAACTTACCCAAGATCTGCAGCTCGCTTTAAATAGGCGTTTAAAGGGTGAGATTTAGGATGGTCATTGAAAGAAGGCAAGGATCACCAATTTAGAAATTTAACGTTTTCGAACCCACTCTAAGACGGGTGCAAGGGGTTATTTTGACGTACACGCCGATGCCACAATTTACTAGCGAACCGAATCACACCGATGTTTTTTACTATCTGTTTTAATTTAGTTATTGTCAGAATTGGCATATGTTTCAATTTATCTATAAATTAAAATAACCTGAATTGAATGCTATTCTGGCAATAATTTATCGGATTACTGAACTGTAATTTAAAAATAAAAGGAATTTGTTGCCGGCGTTACCATATCCTCCGGCCTTAAAATAAGATTTTAACAAAATGAAAAATTCATATTAAATGAAAAAAAAGAAAAGAAAAGAAAACTATAAACAGCGCATGTAAAAAAAAATGTTTACTGCGTGGGGAGTGAACACAGCTTTGCTACTGGACGGGTATAAACCCCATCTTTTGTACGTACTGTGACAACTCTAATAATGCCGTCTTTTCCGGGGTGAGTTTGTTCAATTACCCCTGTTGGCCACTGCAAAGGCGGGCAATTATCGCGCATCACTATCACGACTATACCTGGCTCAACAGGACAGGAAGGTGTATTCCACTTCTGTCGGGATTGTAGTTCACACAAGTATTCCCTAGACCATCGCTTTCAATAGGATTGAACAATTTGATCTAAGAGTTGTTTGCGATTTACAAGCGTAAGTGCCTTTCCGGTTTCATCGGCAGCGGGCAAGAACTGCAACGGGGTGAGAGTTAAAAAATGAGCAGGCGATAATGCGAGAGGTTCCGAAGGGCTTGAACTAAGCCAGCATAACGGACGTGAATTTAACAACGCTTCGATTTGTGTTAAAACCGTTGAAAATTCTTCATAAGAAAGTATTTGCTCTCCCACAACTTTTATTAAATGACCTTTCACGCTTTTAATATTCGCCTCCCATATTCCTCCAAAATGAGGAGCCGAAGGCGGATTGAATTTCCAAGCAATTCACCTTTGACTAAGTTCATGACCAATGGCATTTAGGCAATTTGAATTTCGGAAAAATTCTTGAAGGGAATCTAAATAATTTTTAGCGCCCACGAAATTTGTCCCGCGGTCGGAATACATAACCGCACATGGTCCCCTTCTAGCAAGGAAACGCTTAAATGCGGCAAGGAATATGTCGGTTGACAAACTTGACGCTAATTCTAGATGCACGGCACGAGTTGTTAAACAAACAAATATGCATATATAGGCCTTTTGAGCTTTAACTCCCTGGTGTCGACTAAGAGTTATATTAAAAGGTCCGGCAAAATCAGTGCCAGTATGCATAAATGCTTTGGCCTGATTAACCCTAGGAGACGGTAAGTCAGACATAAGAGGAAAAGAAGGTCGAGGTTTTCTTCTGAAACGATGATTACAATTTTGAACCCGAGTCCGAACCAAATTTCTAGCCGCTATAATCCAAAAATGCTGACGTAATAGAGAAAGCAAAAGATGTGGCCCTGCGTGTAAATTTTTTACATGAAAATGATCAATTAATAAATCGGCAAAACGATCTTTCTTAGGTAAAAGAACTGGATGCTGCTAATCATATGAAATATTTGCATTTGACAGACGACCTCCAACTCTAATTAAGTTATTTGAAAGAAAAGGATTCAAATGTCGAAAGGGTTTCGAACAAAGTTGTCCCTTTTCCAGAAAAGTCTTTTCGGAGAAAAAATGTTTATCTTGCACTACTAAAATTAGAATATTTTCCGCCGCAACAAGATCTTCCGCAGAAATGCGGTTCCTTTTAGGCAAACGTTTAACAGTCAATGATTTTAATAGGCCAATCGCTTTCTTGAGAAAGAAGCCACGATGGCCCCTGCAACCACAACTCGGCGTTAAGAAATTGATTTGGAGATATACCGCGAGACGCACAAGCGGCAGGATTTGAAATGCCATCAACATGAAACCAGCGAGTTACTGGTAATAAATTTTGAATTTTTGCCATTCGATTGGCTACAAAAGATTTCCAACAATGGGGCGATTTATGAATCCAGTTAAGAACCACCATGGAATCAGAAAACGCAAAAACTTGTTTGATAGTGCATCGTGAGGAATATGTGCGAATGATGCAATTTAATAGTCTTGCAAGCAATAAAGCAGCACATAACTCCAAACGAGGAATAGTGACAGTTTTATTGGAGCCAATTTAGCTTTACCGCATAGTAAAATAATTTTTACTTCGCCATCCAGAGACACTGTTCGGGCGTATACGACGGCACTGTATGCCTTTTCAGAAGCATCGCAAAATCTCACAAGTTGTAATGACGTTACTGATGAATATCCGATGTGTCGAGATATTTTAAAGTCGGAAAGTTGAATTATTTCTTGCTGAAAGGTATTCCACAAACCTTTAATATATGGAGGGGTTTCTTCATCCCAAGACAACTTTAATATCCATAATTCTTTGATTAGTAGTTTGGCAAAAATTGTCACGGGAGATAAGAGCCCTAATGGATCCCACATTCTAGCTACAGTGGAAAGAATATTTCTCTTTGTACAGATTTCATTTGGACCTTTAACCGCAACTGTTAAATTATCAACCTTTGGATGCCATTGAAGACCCAATAACTTTAAAATATTGCTTTCGAAATCTACAACATTGTACATTCGAATATTTTCAGATATTTCGTTTGTTAAATGCGAAGAATTTTTGGCCCATTTAACTAACTGAAAACCTCCGGCCGTGAAAAGCCCGAGCAGTTCATGATAAAGGACTTTGGCATTATCTAAAGATTCCACCAAAGAAATTACGTCAGCTACATACATATCTCTTTGTACAACTGCGGATGCAAGCGGAAAATTTTTTGCTTCATCTAATGCTAGCTGAAGTACAGTACGTAGAGCTAAATATGGAGATGATTTGACACCAAAAGTGACTCTTGTGAGTTGATACGTTTGCAATGATTCATCTGTGCTGAATCGCCAAAGCAAACGTTGATAAGATTGATGTTCGGAACATATTTTTATTTGATGAAACATCTGACGAACGTCAGAAATAAAGGCTAATTCCATTAATCGAAAATTAATTAATATGCAAAATAAATCGGTTTGCAATTTTGGACCGGCATAAAGGCAGTCATTTAAAGATTTATTAAATGCATCTTTAGACGATGCATCAAAAACGATGCGTAAAGGGGTAGAAACCGATTCTTCCTTAAACACCCCGTGATGAGGAATAAAGTATCCTTTGAAATGAGGAGTACAATTTGGAATAAGGTTTATATGACCTTGCTCAATATAATCTTTCATCGCCGAACTATAGGCTACTCTGTATGACGGCGATAAAGAAAATATTTTTTCTAGAGAATAAAATCTGCGCAAAGCTGTGGAAAAGGAATTTCCTAAGTTTGGCGGATATTCTGTAAAAGGTAAAGCAACAATGTATCGACCAGCATCATCTCGTTTTGTTGAAGTAGAGAACAATTCTTCACATTTAATATCATCGGAAAAACGAGTAACGACTTTACCTACTTCTTCAAGCTTCCAAAATTTCTGTAGCAAAGGTTCTATGACCCCGGACCCTTCAACACAACAATAAACCTGTAAATTGGTCGTGACATTTTGAATTGGAGTTTGACCCATAATTATAAATCTTAAAGTGGAATTTATGGCAACGGGTAAATCGGGACTTGAATATTTGAATGATTCCAAAATATGAGGTACAAGTTCAGCACCTATAATTCCGTGAATTTCTCCAGGACGAAAGAAAGTTTCATCGGCTAAACGTAGATTGCTGAAATGTTTACAAACTGCTGGGTCGATAGCACAAGATGGCAAACGATCCGTGATTTTGTCTAGCACGAACGCTTGCATTTTGTATTTAACATCTGCATCATGTTGAGATGTAAATGCTATTTGCGTTTGACCGCGAAGGTTTGAAAGACGCCCCGATCCCTGAAATAGACGTGTAAGTTTTATTTACAGGTAATCGAAGCAATTGACAGCATTTAGATGTAATGAAGTTACATTGACTAGCACTATCAATTAGGAATCTCAACCGCAGGTGAGTACCCATTGTTGATTCAACTTTAACGATCGCAGTCGCTAAAAGAATCGTGTAATTTTTATCTAAACCTTCCTTAGTCGACGTTGAACAAAGACTCACATTAATTGCTTCATTTGTATTTATAGGATTAGATAACACTTGATTATTTGTGTCAACAATCGGACTAGGAATATGTAACACTGAATGATGACGGTTACTGCACAACCTACATGAATACGTGGAAGGGCATAACGACAAAGCGTGCTTAGAACTGAGACAGTTAATACACAATTTTTGATCTTTAACAAAAGAAATTCGATTTTGCGGAGAAAGATTAAGAAATTTGTAACACCTAGCTAATCGATGATGTTCGCCTTTACAATAAGCACATTTCAAATTGTCGTGATTATTTACTTCTTTTGTAGCGAAGGCATGTAAGACCTTCGTCTTGTATGTGTGGCCATTAATTTGCTTTGTTTTGCTACTGCTGGTTCGATATAAAATTTTAACTTGTTCTTTTACGAACGTGGCTAGCTCATCGTAAGTAGGAATCGAACCTCCTTTAAAGATTGTTCAAAATTCGTCTTGTATGATTGTCTAGCTTTGATAAAGCAATAGAAGTAAGAATAAAATCAGACAAGTTGGTAATGTTTAATTTACGAAGAGCATTGATTGCAGAGTCGACCTTTTCTATGAATGAATTTAGACTGATAATACCTTCCGTTTGAAGCGCTTTAAAGTCGAAAACCTGAGAAAGATAAGTGTTAGCTAAAGCGCGTTTATCTTCGTATTTTTCAATTAAAGCGGCCCATAGTATAGAGTAATTTTCAGCCGTCGGTAACATACCAGAGCTTAATGCCAGAGCGCTACCCCGTAATTTTCCTAATAAATAATGCATTTTGCAAGTATTGTCCAAATTAGAATTATTATGGATAAGGCTTTTAAATGTTTCGTAGAAAAGAGGCCATTTTAGAAAATTGCCGTTAAAACCAATTAGATCAATTTTTGGGAAACGAACAGTAGCTTCAGCTGCCTGCATAGTTTGATTTTGAGAAGATTGATCGGTAACTTTCGAAGTGATTAGACCGGTAGCAACATCCTGAATGTAACAATAAAGTTCATCGATAGCGTTTAATTCATTGTAGTTCGGTTTAAATTCTGGATCCGTTTCAAACCCTATCGTATTGATTTCATCTATGATTTCATCTAATTTACGTTTTGTGTCATCTAGGGTTGCGTGTCTTATCTTAAATTCTTTTAAAATTATCGAATCTTGAATGTTTTTATTTTTATCGTAAAGAATTTGAATTCTTTGGAAATAGGTTTCCTTTTTAGATTGAAGTGATTTTAATCTATTAACCGCTTTACTCATTGTAATATTAATAAATTGTAGATGTATAACAAATATGTAAATTTAGAACGAAAGATTTGTATTGTTTACGCTATTTCAAATATACTCACTATTGCAAGGATAGATAAGCGAATTTGAAATAGAAAAGCATATGCGACAACAGAGCGCGAAAGGTCTGTTTAACATACACCTGTTTATGTTATCTATAGTGAACGATTCTTGTAAATGAACTATGGCATGAACGAGCAAAATAACCCTTATAACCCGGTATTTAGTAGAGTGCTAAATTCCCGCTACTAACAATCCGTGCCCGAAGGTAACCAAAATATTAACGCTCGGTTAAGACACAGTGGACTGTAATTTTTTAAACATGAACAAACAAAAATAAAGCAATGAACTTACCCAAGATCTGCAGCTCGCTTTAAATAGGCGTTTAAAGGGTGAGATTTAGGATGGTCATTGAAGGAAGGCAAGGATCACCAATTTAGAAATTTAACGTTTTCGAACCCACTCTAAGACGGGTGCAAGGGGTTATTTTGACGTACACGCCGATGCCACAATTTACTAGCGAACCGAATCACACCGATGTTTTTTACTATCTGTTTTAATTTAGTTATTGTCAGAATTGGCATATGTTTCAATTTATCTATAAATTAAAATAACCTGAATTGAATGCTATTCTGGCAATAATTTATCGAATTAATAAACTGTAATTTTTAAAATAAAAGGAATTTGTTGCCGGCGTTACCAGCAGTTTTTTATTACGCCATTTAAAGAAAAAGCGAACGTTCGTTAGAAAGTTTTGTGAGTGTAATGGTGACTTGATAACATTGCATTTATCTTATTTTAATATACAAAAAGTTATTTACAAAACAGAACAACCTCTTGTTTATGAATTTTAGACAACCAACCATACATTGTATGCGCCCTTATTAATAGTAACTTTAAACGTTGTTTTCAACAATAATATTACGCTTTTTGTAAAAAAAAAAAACGCACTGCGGGGACATCTACGAATAATTAGCTTCAGTTTGCTACTTGAATGATAAAAATCTGTTCAGTAGATTTCTCAAATAAGCGTTACATGAAAGCGCTTAGTGTTTTAAGTATATAGAATTAATATGATGAGTGCAGACTACATCATTAATTAAAACAACATTTAACCTATCTCAGTCTCCGGGCTTCCCCAAAGTCCGGGCCCTTGGGCAATTGCCTCCCACCCCACCGGGCGGCTTTGATTTGATTCGAATTACTTCAAACTGGAATCACGAGAATATAGTTGTAATATCGATTTTAAACCAATTTGTAACGGGCATTTTTGGTAGTTTCAACATTTTACGCTATACCCAATTAGTAAATACATTTCTACAAATTACTATTTTTATATTTGATATTTATTAACTCCTTAGGCGAGTGCGTCGTATTATATTACATAAAATACATCGTTTCTTTGGGATCGCTGTTTGTATCAAATAAATAATTCAGAATTGTATGCATTGTATGCATTGCGTGTATTAATTTTAAAAGATAGATAAATTGAGGTTTGATTCTCATTAATAAATACATTCCAAGGAATGTATGTTAAACAGCTTGTAATTAATTATAGATTGCATCGTTCTTGTCTTGCCGTAAATATAAATTTAGTTCCTGATGTGGATATACGAGTCGAGTTGATAGGCGATAAGCGGTTGGAATAACAACGATTTTATATCTACAGACTAGCAGTTGTCGTTTGTTCTTCGTTCCTATATATTGTTTACGTTGATAATACGGTGTCCTGTTTGCTTTGAAAGTCGGAGTTCTGTTATGTGTTCCGATGTATTAAGTACGTTGAAAACTACTGCTTTCTGTTTGCTTTGATAATAGTGAAAAATTAATGCGGTATTAATTTTTCGAATTGTACATGAAAAACACGGCACGATTTTAGTTGTACTTTAACTGTAGAATGTTTTTACTTGACCGCGCGTGTTGTAAGGTCATTGACGGACGGGTTTTAGTGATACGCCTTGCTTTGCTGATTGTGTTTTTAGTTGTTTTTCTTGTAAAATAAAAGGTTTACGGAACATTGACTTAGTGATTACGCGTTGCACGACAAATTGTTTTTGTTGCTTTTCTGTTAGAAATAAAAGTCGTAGAACTTGGAAAACCCGACCGCACGTGGTTGTTTTTACGGAAGATTGACTTAGTGATACCGTCGCTTTACTAATTGTGTTTTTTTTGTGGATTTGTCTTGCTATATTTGAACTGTGTGCGATCTAGTTTTCGTGGCCTCCTTTTCTTATCAGAGTAGTGCATACTTTGGTTTATTCAAACACAGTTTTAAAATTTGAGTGTTTCTAAAAATGGTGATACAGTTGTAGCAGGTTTAGTAGAAAAAAAGAGGTTGCTTCTTGTGAACAGGTATCTCATTCACTTGTAAAGACAGTTGGTACTGTAGTTCCTGAATTTTCTAACCCCAACGAATCTAAAATAGATCTTTGTTTGCGCGAATTTGGTTATGCAAAAGCATTAGATTTTTCTTTGTTACCATAGGTAGCAAATAAAACGCTTCACGTTACTGTTAGTTTAATGCATTACGTCGTGCCTTGAAAGCCCGTGACTCTAAATTTTTATGATAATTTTTTTTACGATTTGGGGTTACAAAATAGTTCAAAATTATTGTTTCAGGCAATAGAATTAACAAGAGATTTATCGATGTTACGTAGTTCCACCAGCATGATAATGTCTGCTGCTAACACCAGTGAAGTACGGAGGCGTGATTAGTGTAAAGTGTGAGAAATTCCATCCACACCCTCACAGTCAAGGATGCAGTGCTTCGTTAGTGCAGGACATCGGGAATCCCACATTCAATTGCGAGGAAGCGTTGCTGAAGGACTGTTTGTAAGTTGAACTATTTCCTACTTGTTTTTACTTTAAATACCTGTCCGTTGCTTTGCCATACCTTTGGCGTTCTGATACCTTTTACAATAGAACTGCATGCTTTTAAGGAAAAAAAAAGAAAGAAAAAAAAACCCAATACTACTAGAATTACTCATATCAATTGTGTCTTATCTTTTTATCTTTTATTAATATGTTGTCTGATTGATGTTTAATTAGTGTGTGAGAAAACGTTTCTGCTACTCCCCAATATTACCTCACTTTGTAATCAAATTTTTTTCGGTAATGCTTTTACCGTTATTATATTATAGAGTTTATCTAAACAGTTTTTTTTCCTTACATTCTACAAAGTACTGAATAATTTAGACTTATCATTGCTGCTATGCTTATTCTTTTTTTTTAGGTTTGCTTAACTAATTAATTCTATGGCAGGTACTGTTACTAATTCCTTACAGCCGCGTCCCTTATAGGTTGGTCTGCTTTCTACAACCCACCCCCCACTCTCCGATTGAGCCCGGTCATTTCTTCTTTGATTTTCTTTTTGTTACGCACGGCTACGAGCCAACGTAACATAACTTTGGCGCCCAACGTGGCGGCCACGAAAAAAAAAACGTAACAAAAAATTTTCTTTTTTTTTATGTTCTAAAATTATCAGAGTTGTGTTTTCGCTGGTAATTTGGTTCTGGAAAACACTGGCGCCCAAGTTTTCTGTACACCACCTTTTTTTTTTCTTTTCTTGACGTCACTTTCGCTACCTCACTTAAATATAATCCTAATGTCCCCGATCTAGATCTGGTGTCCTTTTGGCGACGCAAACGCCACAAATTTCGTCCGTAATCCACTCGTCCCCCTACGTTATACGATTCCTTCAACTCATTAGTTATATCTGTGATATTTGACATATTTCGTAGTATTGTGTGATGACTTTTATTTTTTTTCTTCTACTCTTTCCGGGTTTTCTTTCATTCCACATTCCTGTCCATTTTTTTCCCTGACTGGTTTTCTTTGCGGTCAGTTGATGTACTGACTTCGATCACTCGTTGTATCTGCTCCTGTGGTAGTTGCTCTTAGGCCTACTTTCTGTCCTTTAGGGAATCACGACTTAGTCGACTTTTGGGTCTATTAGCTGTACCACAGTTGAGGCCTTTCGTTGCTTTTTCCAGTTTTCCGTTGGTCGTTCCCTAGCTTGCTTGAGGCTTGACACTTGTGTCTTATGTTGGCTATTGCTGTTGGTTTCCTTCCTCGCTACTTTTCTTTTCTTTTGGTTTCTGCGCGCGAAACCAATTTCTTGAGGTTGGAAACTGTGCTGTTTCTTTTCTAAAGAGACATCCGTCCTTTGACGAATTAATTGGCAGCGTTTATGCCTCTACACCTTGGTCCTCTCCGATTGCTACTGCTTACCTATCTTTCCCTATGGATTTCTTTACTCTTAGTTTTGTCCGACATTTTGGTCCTTTGAGCTGGAAATTTTTTTTTTGTGTGTTGGTTCTGATTGGATTGGTATAGCTTTTTTTCGTATTCCCATTTATATTTTGTAGCTAGCCCATCCCGTGACTTTTTCTTCTGGCTAGTTCTACCATTCGTTCACTATTGGACTATTATAGTCGCTTTCTACATCCATTCCTTGAGGTAGGCTTCAGATCTATTTTCTTTTCCTTTAGGAATTTCGACTTGGTCGTTTCTGTAGGTCTGTTAGCCATACTCAGCTTGAGTAATCGTTTCATACGAATTTGTGTTACCTCAGTTGGAAGTATTCTAGATGGTGTACTACGCTTGCCTTTGTCCTTTGCTTTGTCTTCGTTCTTTTTTTGCTGCACACTTGAGGGTGACAGTTTTGCTACGAGTTTTCTTCCTCGTTTTTTTCTTTTCTCTTGGTTTCTCCGCGGGAAGCCAAAACTTTTCTTTGAGGTGGAAAACAGAAATGTTCCTTTTGGGGGACATCCGTCTTTTGACGATTTTGAAAGTAGCTAAGACCTTTAATCCTCATTGGGTGTTTACTTAATGCTTTCTTTACCTATTCTGTCGTTGTTGGTTACGCTAGATGACTTTGTCTTCTTTTGAAAAAAAAATGTGTTCTTTCTTTTATACTGATGTTGGTCCTTCAAACCGGATAAAAATAATTTTTTTGTTTGGTTCCTTGTCTGTCGTTTTTTTCTTCTTTTTCTTTTTTTCTTTTTTCTTTCACCCCGACGTCTTTATTTTGCTAGGGGGGGAGCATGAGACTATTAATCTCAGGGTCGTGGGTTCGAGCTCCACGTTGGGCGCCAAATTTTTTGTTACGTTTTTTTTTGTGGCAGCCACGTTGGGCGCCAAAGTTATGTTACGTTGGCTCGTAGCCGTGCGTAACAAAAAGAAAATCAAAGAAGAAATGACCGGGCTCAATCGGAGAGTAGGGGGGGTTGTAGAAAGCAGACCAACCTATAAGGGACGCGGCTGTAAGGAATCAGTAACAGTACCTACCATAGAATTAATTAGTTAAGCAAACCTGAAAAAAAAGAATAAGCATAGCAGCAATGATAAGTCTAAATTATTCAGTACTTTGTAGAATGTAAGAAAAAAAAACTGTTTAGATAAACTCTATAATATAATAACGGTAAAAGCATTACAGAAAAAATTTTGATTACAAAGTGAGGTAATATTGGGGAGTAGCAGAAACGTTTCCTCACATACCCATTAAACATCAATCAGACAACATGTTAGTAAAAGATAAAAAGATAAGACACAATTAATATGAGTAATTCTAGTAGTATTGGGGTTTTTTTTCTTTCTTTTTTTTTCCTAAAAGCATGCAGTTCTATTGTAAAAGGTATCAGAACGCCAAAGGTATGGCAAAGCAACGGACAGGTATTTAAAGTAAAAACAAGTAGGAAATAGTTCAACTTACAAACAGTCCTTCAGCAACGCTTCCTCGCAATTGAATGTGGGATTCCCAATCTCCTGCACTAACGAAGCACTGTACCCTTGACTGTGAGGGTGTGGATGGAATTTCTCACACTTTACACTAATCACGCCTACGTATTTCACTGGTGTTAGCAGCAGACATTATCATGCTGGTGGAACTACGTAACATCGATAAATCTCTTGTTAATTCTATTTCCTGAGACAATAATTTTGAACTATTTTGTAACCCCAAATCGTAAAAAAAATTATCATAAAAATTTAGAGTCACGGGCTTTCAAGGCACGACGTAATGCATTAAACTAACAGTAACGTGAAGAGTTTTATTTGCTACCTATGGTAACAAAGGAAAATCTAATGCTTTTGCATAACCAAATTCGCGCAAACAAAGATCTATTTTAGATTCGTTGGGGTTAGAAAATTCAGGAACTACAGTACCAACTGTCTTTACAAGAGAATGAGATACCTGTTCATAAGAAGCAACCTCTTTTTTTTCTACTAAACCTGCTACAACTGTATCACCATTTTTAGAAACACTCAAGTTTTAAAACTGTGTTTGAATAAACCAAAGTATGCACTACTCTGATAAGAAAAGGAGGCCACGAAAACTAGATCGCACACAGTTCAAATATAGCAAGACAAATCCACAAAAAAAAACACAATTAGTAAAGCGACGGTATCACTAAGTCAATCTTCCGTAAAAACAACCACGTGCGGTCGGGTTTTCCAAGTTCTACGACTTTTATTTCTAACAGAAAAGCAACAAAAACAATTTGTCGTGCAACGCGTAATCACTAAGTCAATGTTCCGTAAACCTTTTATTTTACAAGAAAAACAACTAAAAACACAATCAGCAAAGCAACGCGTATCACTAAAACCCGTCCGTCAATGACCTTAAACACGCGCGGTCGAGTAAAAACATTCTACAGTTAAAGCACAACTAAAATCGTGCCCTGTTTTTCATGTACAATTCGAAAAATTAATACCGCATTAATTTTTCACTATTATCAAAGCAAACAGAAAGCAGTATTTTTCAACGTACTTAATACATCGGAACACAGAACAGAACTCCGACTTTCAAAGCAAACAGGACACCGTATTATCAACGTAAACAATATATAGGAACGAAGAACAAACGACAACTGCTAGTCTGTAGATATAAAATCGTTGTTATTCCAAGCGCTTATCGCCTATCAACTCGACTCGTATATCCACATCAGGAACTAAATTTATATTTACGGCAAGACAAGAACGATGCAATCTATAATTAATTACAAGCTGTTTAACATACATTCCTTGGAATGTATTTATTAATGAGAATCAAACTTCAAATTATCTATCTTTTAAAAATTAATACACGTGAGTTAAATTGCATACAATTCTGAATTATTTATTTGATACAAACAGCGATCCCAAAGAAACGATGTATTTTACGTAATATAATACGACGCACTCGCCTAAGGAGTTAATAAATATCAAATATAAAATAGTAATTTGTAGAAATGTATTTACTAATTGGGTATAGCGTAAAATGTTGAAACTACCAAAAATGCCCGTTGCAAATTGTATCCCTTATACGTAAAATATTCAACGATTACGGATTTGGGTCAAAATTTGGCAGAATTAAGAAAATATGTTTTCATTTTTTATAAAAAAAAGTTAGTTCGAAAATTTTGATTTTTAAATTGTTCAACCAAAAGCAATTTGTCAATTATATTAATTATGACAATATAGCTTTCTCCCTGTATGTTTCCACCCTCACCCGTGATTATAATAAATATTAACCATGAATTCAAATTCACACATAATTTGATCTCCAATGCGGATCGGTTGGTGTATTTATAATAATAGTCTTACATCATCTACGTTTTACAATTTATTTCAAACATGTATATCAGACAGAATAAATATCAGAAAATTGGCTCACTAAATTGCAGATTATACCAGAACGTAATGCAAATATCGATACAGTTGAACAAGTAGAATACCGTCAGGAAAACATGACGCGAAGGTCATCTTTACCATTATTTTACATAATTAACATTAAACTTTACTATTTGGTAATACTAAAGCCATATACAATGACACTAATGGTTCATTCAAACTCTCGCTCATAATTATTTATGTAAACGAAGAGCATAGTAAAGGTTAGATAATTGAAAACTGATGTAAAAATTATATTCAAAGGCAAGAATAAATATTTACCTTCAATTAGAATTCCGCAATTGCATAAATAATAAACAAATAGTAAGTAAATAATAACGAACACTTAACGTACTGTCTGAAATATATTCACGAACGCGTTCAAAACCGAACTGGTAATAATTGTGGTGTCGATTGTATCTGAATTACATGGAGATTATGGGATATGCGGTGTATAATCACAGAGTTCCACTACTCTTCCGGAGACATCAATGTGACACACCGGAGGATGGGAGTGCCGTTTACAGGACTTGGTGAACCGTAGCACCCACTCCTTTAAATTGTATCATAATATGGGTTGTGCTTGTTTAAAATACATTAATTTATTTGCTCTCGAAAAATATTTTATTAGAATTCCTTTTATATATACGCGAATTGTTTTCTGCGTTTGTTGTGCCTCTAAAATTAATAATGTAGGATGATTTGAATAGTGAAAAACATTCCCAAAGATATAACATACATTCCACTCCTTTGTTCAGGAAACGAATGTCATAACGTTTTGAAATAGCACGTGAAACTGTGCGCCTTCGATACAATAAAAGCTTATTAAAAAACAAGCTTTTGCTTAGTTGAGAATAAACATTTTTACATAATTATATCGCATCAACAAATGCTGCGTTACCCAACCAAAGCGAGTAACTTACTGACCACAGCAATGAGTTGGAAAGCCGCCAATTACAGACACTTTAGCTTTGATTTAAAACCTTTAAAAACAGATAGCTAATAGCAACAAGACATATAATTAGTAATAAGTTATATTACTTTAGATTCAAAGTTGGTCAGTCAGGTTTCAGCAAACAACTCAAACAGTACTTCAGCCGAATGAGAATCATGATACTTTGGGTCGAAAACAGTCCATGTATTGGAGAAGTCCGAAATTAGATTAGTCGTATAAATTCGTATTACTTTTCACACAAATGAGATTTGACAAGTAGGTCGTGCCGCCCATGGAAGTGGCTGCCCAGAGTCAGCGCTAGGGATACCATTATTTACAACCCTGTTTTTAGTTTTTGTTTCAGTTTATCAGATTTTTATGTTTGTTAGATTGTTAGAGCTTGTTAGGTTTGTTAGATTTTTAGGATTGTTAGATTTTTATTTAGTTTTTTATTTAGGGTGGATTAACTATGAAGTTGGAATGAATTAGAAGCACGATTATTTTCGCGTTTAAACCCAATGTAGTACCTCCGGGTGGAGCATTGGGGACGTGGCCGCAAATATAGCGGCCCTTATTCAAATTATAATGCCCAGAGTACAGAAGTCATTGGGAACTGTGAAATATTAGTACTCATTATTTGCGTTAAAGGTTGTGTTTTTGTATGAACTAACAAAGGATATTGTAACGAAAACTCTATTTGCACAAACCACAGTTTTTTTATTATCAAACTGATTATTCAAACCCTTTCAACAGCTCGTAACTATAATGAAATTATAAAAGCTTGTTACATTCAAAACCCTGCAAACAATTTTTCTGCGTTCATTTTTAAAACACCCTAAAATACTTTAACAAGCTCGATTTCCCGCCATATGAATTAGTGTTATTTAATAAAATTTCTCAAGTAATTACTCTGTATAAAAGTTTGCTTTAGCTGTTTAGGAAAAATTACGTTACAAAGTAGTTGCAATATTTCCTAGCACCTGCAGTGATTACATTTTAATTAAAAGCTGCAAGTAAATGCGCAGCTTTCTTCTAAAAGATAAGAACAATTACCCACTGCCTACATCTGCTTACAATGGACTTATTATCTGGTATTCTGCAGCTGTTAAGATGTTACAAAATAATAAGATTGTTTTCCTTTGTCTAAAATCCTTTGATAATTGCGCTATCTGCTTGTTGGTAAGCTGTTACAGTTTGTATTTCGGCAGCTGTTGTCTGGGAATTCTGCACACTTAGTTTTTCGGCGATATCTTTGAAAGCCAAATACCCTACCCCCATACATGATTCTGGCGTTATAAATACAGACCGTGCTTTGAAAGATGCCATTAAAGATTAAAGATTAAGGACAACATCTTCTTCCAAATACATGTTGTAAAATCGCGCTACTAAAATGCTTCTTGTGCTAGTATAAGTGAAGTTGATGGTTCCAGCATGCAGTCAATAAAGAAATGCAGTTGCATTTTTCCATTCACAACATGAAACGAAGCCAAATAATTCAAGGTACAGTTTGCTATTTTCGTAATTCTTTTATGCTGCTGTGGAGTATAGACATTTTATTTACCAACACCACGTTACAAAACACAAATTCACAGTGCACGAGCGACGATGTAATAATCCTTCTTTAAATTAAAAATTAAATTATTCAAAGTTTGTGTTAGAGTCCGTTTTACTGTTTCTTTTGTCTTTCTGTATAAACATTAACTAAAAGAACTTATGCCCCAATTTAAAAGTATTTAATATATGATTAATTTAAGTTAGGGTATCTAATTTTAATGTTATATTATTTCTGAAGAGGTGCACTTCACAAAGCAGAATGTTGTAGTGGCCCGCCCTTGAAATATGTATACTTTTGTATATTAGGGTTGTTTAGATGTAAGTCAGTCGAGTTAGGATACGACGCCGTGCGGTTGTTTTGTTTGGCACGTGTCCTCCGGTCGTGTATTAATGATTGTTAATTTGTAAACTTAGTGAGCTATAAATTATTTAGTAATTTCAATCAATTGGTAGTGACAGCATCTTTGAAATTCGTCATTGGTTAAATTATATAAATATTAAGTTGATATTACAAGATGAGTTAGATTTTAAAAATTAACATGCGAAGTATAACACTAAACTTTATTCACATTTTAAATGAAGAAGATAATAATTGTTAAAATAAAAATTATGTCAGATTTTGAAATATTTCAAATTTTCTTTTTAATAGGATACCTGATACCTTTGTTTAATGTAATATTATGTCATGTGATAGTTGTTGTTTGTATGATCTGCTTTGTTTATGTGTGTGTGTGTGTTTGTTTGTGTGTGTGTATGCGCATGTGTTGTTTGTGTGTGTGTGTCTATGTATTTATAACGTTAAACATATTAACAAATATTACATTAGGTATGTAGTTATGTTTTAATTGAATATGTAAGAGTCAAACTAATATCAGTTTTATTTATCTATCTTTTGAAATAAAATGTGAACATTTCAAGAAATAGTCTTGAAATGTATCACATTTTTATTTCAAAAGATAGTATAAATAAAAACTGATATTAGTGGTTTGAGCTCGATTTACACATATTTACTTAATTTTAAAACATAACTACATACCTAATGTAATATTTGTTAATATGTTTAACGTTATAAATACATAGACACATACACACCATACAACCTAACACATGCGCATACACACACACAAACAAACACACACACACACACACACACAAACGCACATGCATACAAACAACAACTATCACATACAACATAACATATACATTAAACAAAGGTATCAGGTATCCTATTAAAACAGAAAATTTGAAATATTTCAAAATCTGACATAATTTTTATTTTTACATTTTTTCTTATACAAATTATATATCCTTCTTACATTTAAAAGTGAAAACTAAAAGTTATGTTTAATACTTCGATGTTAATTTTTTAAAACAACTCATCTTGTAAGTTCAATTAATATTTATATAATTTAGCCTAGTTGTTTGTAACATTTTTAGAAGCCTGTGATCAAGGATTAAATATATCCGAAAATTTAGGCATTATAAAAGAGTTTTCTTTTTACCAGCTGACCTCAAACCCATTAAAGCATTTAATATTACTAGAAGGTCATTATCTTTAAAATATATTATATATATATATATATATATATATATATATATATATATAAGAAGTGTCGTTTAACCTCGTTGTGATTGGATTATTCGACACGCCGAGTATTAGGCTTTGTTTCTACTGTGTTACATTATGTTATAACGTTATTTCATTAAACCCATATAAAATAAAACTGCGAGTTGGTTCATTCTTTCTAAACAGGTAATAGCGAGAAAACGAAATTATACCAGAATCTACGTGTATCCAGGAGGGTTATGCTAGCCAGGGCCGACATCTCAAGGGCAACCGCTTCTATGACGAGTTACAAAGCATCGACGAACATTACAATGCATAGATAACTTATGTATATTTCTTTTCCTGAAGTACTGTATAGTTTATGTCTTATTTTCTTTTGTATGTATTTAACGTGAACGAATAAGTAAGTATTTAGATTATAAGATGTTATATTTATTTTGCTTACCAATTTTTATATGTTATGACGCTTTGTTTACACACGATTACGCAACTTATTTGTTTTATTGTTTTGTAAATAATCTTTCAAGATTCGATGTTAACAACATAGTATTACAGAGGTATCCAATGTATTCTTTTATTTCACCCGCGCCCCTCTCCGACGTTTTTGAGCTAGCCCAAATTCTACCATCCTGTCCCCGTTCTGTTGCGGTATTCGGCGCAAACGATTTCTTTACTTTTACTGTTCTCTTTCGTGTTTGCGCGGAATACCGTAACAAGCTCTCACAACACTTTCTTTCCAGTTAATCTTTAACAGTACAACTACTAACTTCTAAAAACTACGATGCCGTCTTCTTAATTATTTAACATCGAAGCACTATAATTAACTATCCAAACACTGATTATTAATTTATATTGATCACTTGCTACGTACAACGACGTAGCCTGAAATATAAAGAAAGAATGCCGGGCTCAATCGGTGAGTAGGCGGGGTTTTACCAAAAAAAATAATACAGGGGAGGTCTGAAATAAAAATACACAACCAAAGAACCATGTAAAAGAAAAACGTCTAATTAGAAATAATGTCACACAATAAGAGGAATATCCTTAAGGGATTTTCCCAGTATCAACAAAAACAAAAAAAAAATGGAGCAAATAATCATATTACTTTCCTAAATGTTCGGTTTAAGCAAAAAAAAAAGGTACTAATCACGAAACAGAATCAGGTAGAACTTCGTCAACCATACAAACACAAACACCATCAGGAAGAACTTCAACAGCAGTAGATAGAGAAACATGAGCTAGAAGTTCATTAACCACAACTAAAAAAACAGAAGCAAGTAGAAGTTTGTCAGCATGAGATAAAGAAACACAATCTGAAAGAATTTTGTCAACATCAGAAAAATAAGTAAGAGCAGGTAACGTTTCATCAACGTCCGATAAAGGAGTAGAATCAAGTAAGACTTTATCACTATTAAACAACGGAGTACGAACAGACAAAACTTAAACTACAATAGGAACTGATTCCTCGACAATAGTAGATGGAGAAACAGAATCAGATAAAACTTTGACGACAACAGCACCAGGCATTATAACTACGGGTTTCCTAACTTCAACAGGACCTTCTCTACCCGTATTAGAAGTTATCGTCACTTCAGCTACAGCTGTGATTGCAGACGCAACAGAAATTTGTTGAGTTGAATCATTTAAGAAAGCAGGAGCAGGTAAGATTTTGACAAAAACATTAACAGGCATTAACGATACAGGTTCATAGACTTCCACAGGAGCCTCTCTGACTGAATTACAAATTATCCTCATTTCAGCGACATTTGTGCTTGCAGACACGACAGAAATTTCTTGGGTAGAATCATTTAAGAAAGCAAGAACAAACTCTTGACAAGCTAGCTGCAAGTCACTAGTATGGGTTGCGATGGTGGCGGAGGCACAGTTTGGGGTGGAAGTGAAAACGTAGGATCCATTTGATCATTTTTTGATTCGCGAAGGACAGAAAAAATTTGATTCTTGTTAGTAGAGGGTCGGTAAGTAGGGGCGTGATAGCCGTAAAAATCAATATTATAGTTCAAAGGCTCATATGGCTGAAAAGGGTACGAGGCGATGGTAGTAAGGCGAGCAGAAGGAGGTGTAGAAAAGGATGTAGAACTAGAGACGGAAGAAATTTTGTTCGAAGCAATATTGACCGAAGAAGAATATGTTTTGATAGTAGTGGCAGGATAACCTGGATGAGGTACACAAAAGAACGTAGAGTTAACAGCAAAAGAAATTTGACTCCTAGGGCTGAGAACAGTATGATCCGAAGACCTATTGGTAGTAGGATGACAGTGTAGACAGTTGCGGAGCCAAAAATTAAACAAACTCGGAGCGCCACGCCAAAGCGTCAAAATTTATGCTACATACAACGACGTAGCCTTAAATATAAAGAACGAATGTCGGGCTCAATCAGTGAGAAAGAGGGGTTTTACAAAAAAAAATACAGGGGAGGCCTTAAATAAAAATGCACACTAATTTATAGACAAAGAACCATGTAAAAGAAAAACGTCTAACTAGGAGATTATATCACACAATAAGTGGAATATTCTTAAAGGATTTTCCCAGTATCAACAAAAATAAAAAACAAATTGTACACATAATCACTATTATTTTTCTAAATGTTTGGTTTAAACAAAAAAAAAATAGATAATAATCACGACTTACATATATCATGAAGAACAAAACAAAAAAATTAACTCCTTAAAATGACGAGCTGTTGTTTTTAGGTCTTTACCCGATATTAATTATCAAACAAAAAAATTAATTTTCCCCTCTAAAGACAACAGCTATGCATTATCATCGTAAGCACAGCAGAGATCTAAAACAAGGTACAGACTATTTCATTTAGAATGGAAACTTTCCAAATTCGCAGCAAATGCAATTTCATTAAAAATATAATAAATGGACTTATTGTAAGAATGAGAAATATAAAGGATGGTATTGGAGTATTAAAAAGTAGAAACAGAATCTATGTGAATGGATAATGGATTAAAAGGAAAAAGTATATTTTAATTTATGCCGAAAATAAACGTAACAAATCCGCCCTCCCCCTCCAGCAAAATTAAAAGATCGGGGTAGGTAAGCAAAAGTAAGGAAGGCGACAGTACCGTACTCAAAGAGAAAGAGAAAAAAATTCGCTTAAATAAATTACCAACCTAAAACAAAACGGATATTCGACTCTAAATGCCAACGTACAATAATAGAAAGAATAAGAAAGAATCCGCTTAACGAAATAAAAAAAAGAAAAAACCCAAAAGAAAGCGCTCCGAAATTTAAAAAAAGGAATTCTTATCCGGCTCGACGAACCAAGGTACCGGACAAAACAAACAAAAAAAGAAATTGAAGAAAAGCACAAGGAAAGATAGGCGGGTAGTAACAATGGGCGAGGACAAACGTAAAATGGCGTCAACACTGTCAAAATCGTCAGAGGGCGGATGCTTCTTCAGAAAAGAAACAGTAAAGTCATCAACCTCAAACGAAGATTGGTTCCATGCAGAAAACCATCAGTAAAGAAAAGAAGCGAGAAAGAAAATCAACAGTAACAGCCAAAATGACAAAAGTGTCAAACCTCAAAGTATGCTCGGGAACAACAAAAATGCTAGATAAAAAAAAATTACTTCAAACTGTGGTACCCAAGAACCGCAACAACCAAAGAACCAAAGAAAAGAAATATTAACTAGTCCTGAAGTCGACTAAGTCGTGGTTTCCGAAGAAAAGGAAAAATGGACTAGAAAACAGCTACCACAGAAAGTGGATCGAGAAAAATATTTTCCCAAATCAGTACGAAGACCGAAAAAAAGTAACTCCAGCCACAGGATAAAGGAGAGAAATGTGGAACAAAAAGAACGAGGAAAAAGAGAAAAAACCAAAAAGAATAACACCAAGCAACTAGTACAAGGACCAAAAACAAAAACTCTAAGAATGGCCCAAAAGAAAATAAAACAATCCCAGTGTAGCTATGTATGAGTATGTGTGTGTGCGTGTGCGTGCGTGCGTGTGTGTGTGTATGTGTGCGTCTGTTGATGGATGAATATGTGTGTGTATATGAAGTGTGTGTGTGTGTGTGTGTGTATGTGTTGGACCACTTTAGTCGCCTCTTACGACAGGCAGGTCGTACCGCAGGACTATTCTATTTCTGGACCCGCACGGGGTGAAAGAAAAAGAAAAAACCCAGCAAAACAGGGAAGTCGAAAGAAATTGTAACGTTCAGAAATCAAGTCCTAAGGTGAGCAAAATCGGCATAAAATCTGGAGGCACGAGGACTAGATATTGTACTAAAGACGTTTGCGCCGCCAACAAGCAAACGAAATGAGGCCAAGAACATTAGGATTTCGCCGACATATGTTCTGAGGTTCAGAATGGGCATAGACTAATGTCTGCCTATCTTTTGGGCAGTTTTCTGCAAAACAGGAACAGTGGGGGTGTAGTAGTCGTAGCACGCGGTTTAAGAGGTAGTGGTTGTCGTAGTTTATGAAACTCCGAATACGTTATGAAAAAAGTTGTTTGTTGTTAGGATTGGTGGTAAGAAAGTCACGGTAGAAAAGGAAACATCATGGGTTGTCAAAATATCAACGGTAGAAAAAAAAAGTATTGGCTGTAAGAAAATCAACCTTACAAAAAGAAGCACAAGCAGAGCATACTTCAGTTACGTTAGATAAAGGGACAGAAACATAAAATTTTATCGATGTTAGAGAAAGGACTAGCAATATCACAGTTAGGACAGAAAACAGAATTGACTGTAGGAATATCAACCTTAGGAAAAGAATCCGCTAACACTTCAGTAACATTACATAAAGAAACAGAATCAGGTAGAACCTCGTCAACCATACAAAAATAAACACCATCAGGAAGAACTTCAACAACAGTAGATAAAGGAACATCAGCTAGAAGTTCATTAACCACAACTAAAAGAACAGAAGCAAGTAGAAGTTTGTCAGTATTAGATAACGAAACACAATCTGAAAGAATTTTGTCAATATCAGAAAAATAAGTAAGAGCAGGTAACGTTTCATCAACTTCCGATAAAGGAGTAGAATCAAGTAAGACTTTATCACTATTAGACAACGTAGTACGAACAGACAAAACTTCAACTACAATAGGAACTGATTCCTCGACAATAGTAGATGGACAAACAGAATCAGGTAAAACGTTGACGACAACAGCACCAGGCATTATAGCTACGGGTTTCCTAACTTCAACAGGACCTTCTCTACCCGTATTAGAAGTTATCGTCACTTCAGCTACAGCTGTGATTGCAGACGCGACAGAAATTTGTTGAGTTGAATCATTTAAGAAAGCAGGAACAGGTAAGATTTTGAAAAAACGTTAACAGGCATTAACGATACAGGTTCATAGACTTCAACAGGAGTCTTGTAACGTGCATTTTTATAGCTTAACATTTTACGCTTTTTCCCAATTAGTAAATACATTTCTGTAACTACTATTTCTATATTTTATATTTATTAACTCCTTAGGCGAATGCGTCGTATTATAATGAGTGGATTGCATCGTTCTTGTCTTGCCGTTTGTATAGATTTTGTTCCTTACGTGGATATACAAGTCTAGATAATAGTCGACAAGAGTTTATGGTAACAACTAGTTTATATAAACAGATTAGCAGTGTAGTTCTGATTACATTTGAAGGAAGTATGCTTTATAGGTAACGTGTTTGATTGACTACAAGTGCGGTTGTAAGGTCATTGACGGACGGTTTTAGTGATGCGCCTTGCTCTACTAATTGGTTTTTTTTTGCTTTTCTGTTGGAAATAAAAGTGGTAGAACTTGTTGTACTCGACCTGCACGTGCGTTTTACGGAACATTGACTTAGTGATACGCGTTGCTTTATTGATTGCGATTTTTTAGTTGATTTGTCTTTTTATATTTAAACTGTGTGTGCGATCTAGTCTTCGTGGTCCTTTTTATCAGAGTAGTGCATACTTTGGATTATCCAAATACAGTTTTAAGCTTGAGTGTTTCTAAAAGAAAAAAACAATGATGATACAGTTGTAGCAGGTTTAGTAAAAAAAAAGGTTGCTTCTTATAAACATGTATCTCATTCACATGTAAAGACAGTTGATACTGTAGTTTCTGAATTTTCTAACCACAGGGAATCTAAAATAGATCATTGTTTGCGCGAATTTCGTTATTCAAAAGCATTTTGTTACCATAGGTAGCAAATAAAACACCTCACGTTACTGTTAGTTTAATACATTACAGATAAAATTTTATCGATGTTAGAGAAAAGACTAGCAATATCACAGTTAGGATAGAAAACAGAATTGACTGTAGGAATATCAACCTTAGGAAAAGAATCCGCTAACACTTCAGTAGCATTACATAAAGAAACAGAATCAGGTAGAACCTCGTCAACCATACAAAAACAAACACCATCAGGAAGAACTTCAACAACAGTAGATAAAGGAACATCAGCTAGAAGTTCATTAACCTTAATTAACCTTAAAGAACAGAGGCACGTAGATGTTTGTCAGCATTAGATAACGAAATGCAATCAGAAAGAATTTCGTCAACATCAGAAAAATGAGTAAGAGCAGGCAACGTTTTGTCAACGTCCGATAAAAGAGTAGAATCAAGTAAGACTTTATCACTGTTAGGCAACGGAGTAGGAACAGACAAAACTTTAGCCACAATAGGAATTGATTTATTGGCAATAGTAGATGGAGAAACAGGATCAGGTAAAACTTTGACGACAATAGCACCAGGCATTATAGCTACAGGTTCCCTAACTTCAACAGGACTTCTCTACCTGTATTAGAAGTTATTGTCACTTCAGCTGCAGCTGTGATTGTAGACACGACAGAAATTTCTTAAAATGAATCATTTAAGAAAACAGGAACATGTAAGATTTTGACAAAAAACGGTAATAGGCATTAACGATACAGGTTCATGGACTTCAACAGGAGTCTCTCTGACTGAATTAGAAATTATCCTTACTTCAACGACATTTGTGCTTGCAGATACCACGGGAATTTCTTGGGTAGAATCATTTAAGAAAGCAAGAACAAACTCTTGAGAAGCTATCTGCAAGTCGCTAATTCCAAGTATGGGTTGCGATGGTGGTGGAGGCACAGTTTGGGGTGGAAGTGAAAATGTAGGGTCCATTTGATCATCTTTTGATTCGCGAAAAACAGAAGAAATTTGGTTCTTGTTATTATAATCTTATAATAATATTATAGTCTAAATATGTAATTTGATCCTCAAATTTCCTCAATTAAATAATATTACAATTACTACAGTAACTTTAGCTTTATTAAAAAACATGTCACGATATTGTACTTTGACTTTATCATCTTCCGTTATTGTGCGAGTATCTAAACAACATTTTAGTTAACCTCTACAATTTGTTAATATTAATTAATGGCGTTAGATTTTTAAATACTGCCCCACATGCGTTTGTGTCAACCTGGTACAAGATGGCTAATAATGCAAATTAAACAATAACAAATAGAAATACCGCTCTGAACGGACCAGCACCTTGAAGAAGTACTAGAACGCTATAACGGGTAGAATGGCTGCTGTGTTTCGGTGAGCTATAGAGCCGTACTATAGTTTTAACTAAATTGGTGAGGTTTCTAATGAGTAACTAGACTGACAGATCTTCGAAGGAGAGCAGCAGCTTTTTCGGTACTTAGAATGGCAGCGACCATAGGAACCGGTACTGCAATGTAGAAGGCAATGGTAAACAACTACATTACCTCCAGAGTAAACAGAGTACTTAAATTGTTATATACGATTATAGCATCCTCTGGGGTAAAAAATTGCGGAGTTAAAATAGTCTCCCATTTGGATCTTCGCCATCGGACTACTTAGGAGGATATGATGGGCAAGTTAAATAAGAAGAAAATAGGCACCGCGAACGTCTTGGGAGTCGGAGCGTGGAATGTTAGAAACGGCGGCTTCGTGGCGTAGTTGGTATGCGTGTGAATACTATGCCCAAGGTCCCGAGATCAAATCCCGATACGGTCCGCTTGAAAAATGTTAGGCAAGCATTTTTCACAAAAATACACCCTTGTTCGGCTGAGAGGTAAAATGTGGATCCTGAGTGTGAGTATAGTCACGCACGCTATAGATCCCTATCTTGCCTAAAACAAGGTTTCGGTAAAATTCAAGATTTCAAGGTAAAAAATATCACTTCCTGGCCAATATAGTACATTAGGGTAGAGCATTGGAAAATTAAATGTAGGGAAATGTTAGAAACATGAAGCAAGTAGGCAAGCTAGAAAATTTGAAAATTGGAACTGATAAACTAGCATTAGGTACAGTATGGGCTAGAAAAGTTCGGAGGCCTGAAGTGGGAGATTTTTGGAGCGGAGAGTTTAGGGTAACACAAACAGAATCAGAGAAAAGAAATTCGGATGTTCGCCTAACATTTTCCAGTTGCTCCGTGTTGGAAATCAAACCCAGAAGCATGGGATCAGCAGTAATCAGCGGACCTGTTTGATTCACGGAACCGCCTGACCCAAAAGCTTAACCTTTGACACTCCAATGATCCATTTGAAGGTACTACATTGACCAGGAAGCGAATTTTTTTTTTACTTAGAAATTTTGAACTTTGCCGATTCCTTGCTATACTAAGTAAGGTGGATGATCTTTTACGTGTGTGACAACACTCACGCACGCATAGTTTTTAAAATCATCTTTATTTACGTTTCGATCCTACATTGCAACACGAAAAAAACTCATTTAAGATAAACGTGTTCTGTGCCTTATCCCGCACAAAACTCTATGGACGGAGCTCTTTTCTTTGTGGAAAGAACTGTAACTGGAAGTACCTGGACATGTTGGAACAATGACTGTTCCCTCTAGTTATAGAAGATTCACAGGACTTTATTTTCTAACAGGATGGAGCTCCGCCCCATTCACACCTCGATGTACGAGAATTTTTGAATGAATGCCTTCCTTGACAACGATCCTAGGTCATGGATCGAAACGTAAATAAAGATGATTTTAAAAACTATGAGTGGTTTAATTCCTAAAGAAGATTAACAAGAATGCTAAACAAACCACAACAAACATACAGGGAGTATTTACTCACACACGCGATCTACATTTTTATTCTCATCGGAACTAAAGCGAATTTTTGTAGTAAATTCTTGCCTAACATTTTTTAAGCGGTCCTTATCGGAAATCAAACTCGGGACCTTGGCATCAGCAGTCATACGCGACCCTGTCTGATCCTACAAGTTCTACATTTGACTTTCCAATGCTCCACCCGAAGGGATTACATTCGCCAGGAAACAAGTTTTTTTACCTGAAAATTTTGATTAGGATTAGTGAAGTTCGATGGAAACGTTAGCGTAATTCATACAGGATCATAGAAAGGAAATTGAGGTGTGAAAATATTTATGTGAAAAAAGATAGGACACCGTGAATAAAACTACTTACAAAAGAACGAAAGCGCACCCATGGTTAGATTAAAATCTAAACCGGTAAATACAGTAATAATACAAGTATACATACCCACTTCTAACTATAGCGAGGAAGAGGTAGAAGCGATCTAGAAAGATATCGAAGATATACTAACATTCTTAAAAGGGCATAAAAGTTTAATAATTATTGGAGATTTTAATGCAGTGGTAGATGAGAGTAGGGATGAAACGGTAGTAGGTTTATTTGGTTTAGGTCCGAGGCACGATAGGGGAAATAGGCCGGTATAACTTTGAGACAAATACAATTTAAGCATCATAAATACATTATTTCAACATCATGCTAGAAGACGATATAGTTGGAAGATGCCAGGAGATATAGGAAGATATCAAATAGATTACATTCTTGTTAAACAACAGTTTAGGAATCAAGTAAAAGACTGCACAAGGCACCCAGAAGCAGAAATAGACACTAACCACAACATAGGAATTATGAAAGCCGCGCTTAAATTTAAAAACTTGAAAAAAAGGAACGGAAAAGGCACTTTGACTTTGAGAAACCAAAAAATTCACAAAACATTTGATAAAGAAGCAAACGAATTGCTGAAAGACATCGGGAAAATTTCTGATACTAAAACAGTAAAAACAGAATGAAATAACGTAAAATCCAGCTTAGACATGGCGGCCATATATACTCTAAGATATAAACGAAAAAAAAGAAACTCTGGGTAACTAACGATATTCTAAATTTAATAAAAAAAATGTAAAATTACTAAAACAGATTAGACGAAGCAGGAAAACAAGTATAAAGCCAGAAGATAAGAAAACTTGTCAAAAATATTAACTAGACATGTCCAAAAGCGGATGGAAAAACGAGTTGAGGAAATAGAAGAAGATCAATTTGAATTTGGGCAAAACATGGAACACGGGTGGCCCTTTTAGCTTTAAGGGCGATGATGAAGAAAGTAATAGCTAAACGAGAAAGCGTGTATATAGGGTTTTTAAGATCTGAAAAAAGGCAATCGACAATGTAAAATGGGTAAAAATGTTCGAAATACTCAAAAAGATTGGAATGAGCTATAGGGATAGACGGATAGTACATACAAAGAGCAAACAGCTATAATAGAATTAGAGCAGGAACGTAAAGAAGTATATATTAGGAAAGGGGTGAGACATGGATTTGCCCTATCCACGTTAATTTTTAGCTGTCCATCAAAGAGGCAATGAATACTGTCAAACGTCGAAAGATATTTGGAATTATGATCAGGGACAATCGATTGATATGCTTAGAGTTGTAGATGATATAGCGGTATTAACATGTAGCAAGGAAGAGGTAGAAACAGCTCTTAATGAAATGAAAGCCGTAGTAGCAAAGGGATACGGTGAAAAATAACAAAAGTAAAACTAAAGTACTAGTATGTAAAAGATGGCAAAATAAATAAAAAACCAGAATACAATTATAGGAAACGAGGTTAAGGATTTCTGATACCTAGAACACCAAATAACGCAAGATGGGAAAGTGGAAAAGATTAGCACAAGGACGTGCTGCATTTAACAAAAAAAAAGCAATTACTAAGTTCAAAAGCAACAAACATAGAAACAAGTGAAAATGTTGGTGGAAGCATAAGCGTGAAGCACAACTTTGTAGGGCTGTAAAACCTGGACAGTACGAGAAGCGAACAGAAAAAGAATTGAAGCTTTTGAAATGTGATGCTCCAAATGCATGATGGGTATCATAAACAGATAAAGTTAAGAACAAATGGTCATAGAAGAAAGAAATATATAAAAAAATAGGAGAGGTAGAATGACGGTTAACATACAAGGCACGAGGGAATATTGCGAATTATGTTAGAAGCAGATACAGGAGAAAGAGCATATTCTTTGTTATCCATGGTTTCTTATTTCCTTCTGTGTATGCCCCAGAATATCTCTGTCCGCCATGAATGATAGAAAGTAAAAAAGAGAATACAGGTAGACCTAAATTAAACTATTGCACACAGATAGTGAAGGATATAGGTTGTAGGAATTTTAGGGATGTGTAGATTAGCTCAGAATTAGAAATCAATGGCGGTAAGTGCTCGTTCAACCAGTTCCAGGATGGAAAACCTAATGATGAAAAAGAAATTGTATTTAAACTTGATGATTATTGTAAAAACTTCAGGTATTGGTTTTCAATATTCTCAACAAACGCGAAAGAAGTAATTGGAAAACTATTAATTCGGCAAATGTACAAGTGGCGGGGCATCTTGGTAGCTGTCAGATTGCTTAACCCTCATCGCGTACCACTGACTATCGGTGAAACAGGGTATATTTTTAAAAACGATAGAAGAGGAAAAGTATAAATGATATATGAAGAAAGGATTAGTATAAGACCGTGCTGTATCTAACAAAGAAAAAAGTAGCTGCTAAGAAATTGAAGAATGAAGTACAGCACTGTACGGTTGTGAAACATGGACATTAGAAGAAGCACTTACGAAAAGATAGAAGCCTTTGAAATGTGGTGCTACAGATGTATGATGATGATATCATGGACAGACAAAGTTCTAAGACATGAGGAAATAGTGCAGAGAAAAGAAAAAAGAAAGATAGAGGTAGACCTGAATTAGGCTATTGCACACAGATGGGGAAAGATGTAGGCTGCTGAAACTTCAGGGAAATATGTAAGTTAGTACAGATTAGGAATCCATCATGGTACGCGTCTAACCAGTTCCAAGACTGATGACAAAAATAAATTTATTCAACAAAGAATAAGCAAAAATTAACAATTCATTAATCTAGATGCAATCAGAGTTCCCATTGCAACTACAAGCTTCTTTTCTCTTTTGAAATGTGTTCAAGTTTTGTAATCCTTTCTAAACTAAAAAAATACTTTGCATTTACTAATCGGCAACCTCAAATTGAATGGTAGACTGGTTAACAGCAGTAAAGTATTTGTAGTACAGAATTAATTGTTTCATGTTACATGCGAAACTGGCCATGTATCATTTTTAGGTTTAGATATAATTTGTAAGTCAATTGCCGCGTATTTTTGAATTAATACGCTAACTTCCGTCGTCGCGGACACTCGCGCCTGCGCACAAAGAATGCGGATATGCGCGAGTGGAAAAGCGGGCATTAAGCCACGAGACATGGACTACAAGTATCGAAGTGTAGTTAAGTTTTTTGAAGAAACAGGTATGTAGGTTTTTTGTACCTTGCCTTTATCGTACCCGGTACATATTTCCTCTAACCCCCTACGAGTGCAATAGAGGTTACAGGATGGATAGCAAATTTGATGTTCAACATGGGTAACCATACCCAAAAACCACGTGCTGGACCCTGATGAAGTTTCGAGATACACATCACGTAAGTAATTTGATTTTTACCTAGAATGTGCATGTAACATTGGCTTTGACAGAGATTGCATCACCCGGTAAAACGTGATCTGTAGAGGTTATAACAATGGCGTTAGAGCCACGCCTAAAGTGTGAAAAGCGCGCGTAAATATGCCGCGTAAATGTAACAATGGCGTCCAATGTGGAGCACGAACCCACGACCCTGAAATTAAGAGTGTCATGCTCTGCGTACATCTAAACATGAAGCAACCCAATTCACTTCCTCATTCCTTGTTTTTGAAAGATACACGCCACTTGATGGTAGTTATTACGGTTCAGTTCCGGATGATACTAACGTAATCGAATTTGACGAAAAAGTACGCTGGGACGAAGGCCAACAATCAATACATTCTATTTTAAATGATGTTAGAAAAAATTTGTTAAAAGCCTACGAAAAGAGTAAAGATCATTATAATCTGCGAAAACGAGATATTTCTTTTGCTTTAAGTGAACAGGTTTGGAAAAGAAATTATGTCGTATCTGATACTACTAAAAAATTCTCTTCGAAATTAGCTCCAAAATTTATTTCACATAAGGTTACTCGCGTCACTAGTCATTAGTCCTATGAACTCCAAGACACCGAAGGAAAACGTCAAGGAAGGTGGCATATCATAGACCTTAAACCGTTCTTTGCTGACCCTAATGCTAATTAATTTTTCCACGTTTCAATGGTCTACCAAATGTTTTGTTCCCGTTCTGAATTTGTTAGCTTTATTTATTCGTTTCTTTTCTCATACAGCATTTACCTTTTACACTTTTGGCTTATTGACCTCATTTTAATTACCTTTCTGCTGGCTATTAATTCTTCACTTTAATTTATTGTCAGCCACCTTGTCTGTTTATTATCTAGGTCCCCAAATGTCACTCTGTCGCTTCATCTAATCAATCCTGGCACCTTTTCTGCAACATATTATTTTGTTTTTAGCATTTATCTTACGTTTGTTTAATTTCGTGGTGATTGTCATTAATTTGGTTGATGTAACTCATTGAATTATTATGATTTGTTTTAGCTGATGTTAAGTGGATGCTTTTTTCTTTCGATACACATAGCATCCGCGGCTTATGCCTCTGTAAAAAACAGTCCATATTTGCAGTTGCAAAACTAGGAGTTTCTATTCATGTATTTTTTCTTCTGAATTATTACAGTCGCTCACTTTATTCTTTATCATTACTTTTTTTTCTTTTTTTAAATCATCAGAACATATAAACGTTTTTTTTGTTTTTTATTAAACTTCGTGGTGAGGTGATATCGTTTTTTATTGATATCTTATTGAATTCTTGGTTGTTTTTAGCACATTGGGACAGTATGCCTGTATATTCATCTAACTACTTATAATAACTATTCCTGTGTGTTTATGGCATTATCGTTTCTGAAATTACCTTGGAATAGTTGTTTTTTGTGGGAAGGTGTCTGCAGTAATACTTTTAAGTTGGTTGTTTCAGCTTCTTGTCTGAACTTCTTATCGCAGTGGATGCACACGTTAGGAAGATGATCGTACTATTTCTCATCTGGAGTCTAGTAATTTTTGAAGGTATGTTGTGACGCTTCAAAACAACACAACACAGGGACGTACTCGATATAGTTCAATACTAATCACAAAAGAGGAACGGCCAAATAATACCTTTCCGGGTAGTCGGAGTCAACAGCTTCCATATGCCCTGGACCAACCCAGTACTGAGGCCGGGGTGGGGTAGACCATAAACAACCAGTCAAATGAGCGCCACCTAAATCTATAACAGCTGTACTCCGACGGGACTGAAATAGGAAATCCTCACGCTTACCTGTAACACCCAAATCAGCAAAAATTCTCCTCACACCTCACACTCGAGTAATACAAAACTATCTTTTACATACAGTATTGACACTTTACTACAAACATATAATATATTTATAACAACAGTAAACATATAAAAAGGCCCCAATTACCCACCCACTTGTTATGGTGTAATTTCCAATAAACAAACAGCAAATAACCTGATTGTATAACTCTTACTGCTACTTTTACTATTATATTTAACGCAATTCAGCCAAGCTATTGAAACAAATCTGCGCCAAGATGGCAGAACAGAATGACTATTAAATAATGTTAAGGGTGGTATACCAGGATCCTCGTAGATTGACCCTTGAACGCTGAGGGCATTGGTATAAACTATAATTATACCTATAATGATCGGTGCATTGGCTAAACTTCACACACGTGTTAAAATTGTGAATAATGTAAATTACAAATTAGTAAATCTGAACCCACCCTATAATAAATGTGTAAACAAAACAGTCTTCAGTAAAGTGTTATTAAATGTAAAAAATCTTCAACAAGCAATATCAACCAGACGGTTGCAGTAGAAAAATTAAATGTGGAACGACTCACCCACAGTTGCACTAGTCGTTGTAAGCTGATCTTAGCATAAGCCAACTAAGGGTTGCGACGGCAAAATAAAGACTGGAGCTATTATTGGGGCTAAACTGAAAACTGCAGATCGAGACTGAAAACTGCAAACTGGGATTTGAAGACTTAGAACTTGGAACTTGGCACTTGGAACTTGGAACCCTAAAATTTATAACCTATAACTTCCATTAATATATTCACGACTTCTTACCGGTCAATTCCGGGTCCAGTACAAAACAACAAACGAAAATGTACAAGTGGTCACCAAATACAACGGTCGAGGATTCACTTTAGATCTACAATAGCATAAAAGTTATCTATTTGAAAAATTCTTCGATACTTACGAATCGCCGAAATCCCCAATAAGGAAATAAGAAAATTATTTCAAATCACCACGAATAATTTCCTTCAATTAATCCGCCAAAACCCTTTCAATAAAGGAGGAAATACAACGTTCCAACGGCGTAATTAAAATTGCTCGATTCGAATCAAGAGTGTAATCAAGAATATTGTGTTGAGACCATCAAAGCTAGTCCGGGAACCGGTACCTGATAACACGGCGTGCTATCACTATTCGAATTCATACAATCTAATTTGGAAAGAATATACTTTTGAAGTACACTGCTAAATGCAAATGTCGTTATGAAAATTACGACCGTAACAATGTGTCTTAATTTGTCTAATTAAAGCAGCAAGTGGTTCTTCAGACCGATCTGCGTTTAACAGGGACAACTCTCACCTTCTCTCGAACGCTTGTCCAAAACTTTATACCTTTTTCTTATCCCATTGTCTCCGTTTCCGCCTTATTCTTCCTTTGGTAGCCCTGTTCTTGTCCCGGAACACCCGTCTACCACATAAGAGTAATTTTTTCCTCACTTCGGACTACTGACCACATTGGCTGGTTGAGTAGTACTTTTCTCTATCCACCTTTTTCTATCGTTATTGCTCAACGCGAGCCCTTCTTCTATTTTCTTCTACCTGGAAGTCACTAACACATTCCAAAAATGCCTAGCTCCCTCTTTTTACCTTTTCTATATGTCTATCGCTTTTTCATTTCCGTTAGTCACCGTGTTGTCGCGCGGGGGGTTTTCATAGACACCTGGACCACGTCTCTGGGAATCTTTTGTTATGTTATGCGGTGCCGCTGTCAGCTGCACGTGGCCGCTGACAGTGTAAGTATATATAAGTGTATGTAGATATGAACGTATGTAGATATGAGTGTATGTCTTACCGAATTCAATCAACGCCGGGTGCAGGAACGCACTCACATGCCTTTCCCGTCCCTCGTACCGTTTTAACTAACGGGTCAGCTTCACAGGTCTCTCTCTTTTAGGGGGTATGAATACTTTCCTATTAAACGGCTTTGAGGAGTCACTCTCTTTTGTATCTCGATGATGGAGGACAAAACGGCTTGTAAGCTGGGAAATTCTACGCTATATTTTTAAAGCTTACAGTTGTAGCACGCCTTAGCGTACTGGGACGTTTCGGATCCATCTATTGTTTTCTAGTTTTATTTTAAAATCTCTATCTTACCTATTATCTTTGGTAATGACTCGAGACTTTGTCTTACTTTCTTTTGTTAACCTAACGTTTGGTATTTATGATCAGATGTAGGAAATTTTTGAGTATTGAGTGAAGAAACAAATCTGACGGTAGCCATGTAATTTGTTATGTTAGTAATGTAAGGAATTAGTAAGATGGTACTGTTGGTAAATTTGTTAATTCACAACCATGTCATTAAAAAGTTTTGATGTGTACTGTTTATTAAGTAAAACGTATAGTAACTTGCTCTCTTGGGCATTTTGAAATTTTGGCATTTTCTTGCCAATGTACAAACAGTTAAAATGTAATGCGTATGTGCGTGAGCACTCAAAAAACTGTATAGTTAGCTTTAGGTTATTGTAGAAATGTTAGACGACTTATTGTACTAGTATTTAGCTGAAGTAAAGTGTTTCGTGCACTCCGACAAATTTGTGCTGTCAATTATAACTGCGCCACATCTAAGACTCGTGTGTGCATTTATAGATGTAGTTCGATAATTTTAGGACTACACATTCCGTTTCTTAGTTACTCGCAAGACGCGTTATCGGTTGGAAAAACCAGGTGGCGCCTAAAATAAACATTTAGTAGAATGTAAGTTAGTTCATATGTAAGTAAGGCTCTAGACTTTAAGTTTCTACCGTGCTAAAAGTGTTTTCCTTTTTTAAATTTTTTTTTCTTTTATGGCTTGGTTGAGATTGTTACATGCCAAACTGGCCATGCATCATTTTTAGGTATAGATATAATTTGTAAATCAATTGTCGCGTATATTCCAATTAATACGCTAATTTCCGTCGTCGCGGAAAATCGCGTCTGCGCGGAAGGATTGCGGATGTGCGCGAGTGGAAAAGCGGGCATTAAGCCACGAGACATGGACTAAACAACAAGTATCGAAGTGTAGTTAAGTTTTTTTGAAGAAACAGGTATGTACGTTTCCTGTACCTTGCCTTAATCGTACCCGGTACCTATTTCCTCCAACCCCCTACGAGTGCAATAGAGGTTACGGGACGGATAGCAAATTTGATGTTCAACATGGCGTAACCAAATCCAAAAACTACGTGCTGAACCCTGATGAAGTTTCGAGATACACATCACGTAAGTAATTTGATTTTTACCTAAAATGTACATGTAAATTTGACATAGACAGCGATTGCATCACCCGATAAAATGTAATCTGTAGAGGTTATAACAATGGCGTTAGAGCCACGCCTAAAGTGTAAAAAGCGCGCGTAAATGTAATAGTCTTAATTTTAGCACAAAATTTTTACGTGCAATATATTTTTTAGATGCAAAGAGCTTTACTAAAAACTTTTTAAAGACGGCGATTTATTTATACTTCAAGATATCTTATTATTCAAAGAGCCACTTCATTTTTATTACAAAGAATTGGCATAGCTATTCAAAGAGGTAATGCTGCATCCATATTAGGAACCATTCCACCTTCCAAAGATTTAAGTGAAATTTTTGACCTGCCTTCAAAATGTTACAGTTTAGAAAACCAAAACATTCGATCATCTTGCACTGTCTTTAAGAAACAGCTAAATAATGTTGACATGGAAGAAAATAAAACACTGATCGCTTTTACAATAGAAGAAATTTCAGAAAACCCTAATTGCTCTAACAGATTGAGCCATTCTTCAAATACATCTACTCATCTCCAACATATAATTAATGCATCACAACTCGATCCTTACTTTAAGAACTTAAATGATTTTTCAAATACAATTACAAATTTAGGCATAAAAGGATTGGAAAATATTGGCAATACGTGCTTTATAAACTGTATAGTTCAGTGCCTCTCAAATACAAAATTATTATTCGAATATATTAAACATAATGCGTTTTCGAAGCATATCAATACTAGCACTTCAACTATGAAAGGAGCTTTAATTAAATCTTTTGCACAAGTAATAAAAGATCTGTGGTCTGAAGATACTTTCGACAAAGTGATAAATACTAATAACTTGAAATCACACTTTCATCGATTTGCACCTAGTTTTATGGGCTTCTATCAACATGACGCAAAAGAGTTTATGCGGTACTTGCTAGATGGTATTCATGAAGACGTTAATCAGGTTACCTCCAATCAAATTCCTATATTGTCAGAATTAAATGAACCATTAAGTGACTCTGACAAAGGTAATGAATCCTGGCAGCAATATTTAAGAAGTAACAATTCCAAAATTGTTGATATTTTCGCTGTACAGTTAAAATCAACAGTACGTTGCACACACTGCAATCATTCTTCTGTAACTTTCGAAGTCTTTTGGGATCTATCACTAGCTATACCTAAGCACACTGGCTGCTTAACGTTACAGCTTTGTCTAGATAATTTTACTAGGCCTGAAACATTGGATGACGACGAAAAACCAGTATGTTTTAAGTGCAAAGAAAGGAGAAAATGCATCAAATCACTGTCCATACAGAGGTTTCCTAAAATATTGGTGATACACTTAAAACGGTTTTCACCTACAGGTACATATCAAAGAAAGCTAACTACGCCTATAGATTTTCCATTAGAAGGTCTAGATATGCAACACTACGCTGCAGAAACAAATCTTGGAAATTGTCATTATAACCTGTATGCAATGTCGAAACACAGTGGGACTACATTGAGAGGCCACTACATCGCATACTGCCAACCAGTGGCGTAACTACACCCCTGCCAGCCCCCGCTATGCGGGGGGGCCCCAAGTGCAAGAAGGCCCAAACGATAATAAACTCAACTTATTCATCTTCAACGTATTTGGCAGGTAAGAAACGGTCAAGAAAATATTGCAGATAATTCAGAAACCGCAGGTTAACGAACGTTTTCTTGATGTTACTACTAGGAACTGCTGAAATACAAGAAATAATAATTAAGATAAATACTGAACACCACCTGCAGCCTGCATCCTTTCTTCTTTCTATCCGTTCTGTCCTATTTTGTAAGGGTTAATAAACAGATGAAAGAGACTGTAAACTTTAATAACAAAGATGTCTATATTATTCTTAAGTGATAAGTTGTATAAAGTGGTAAAGCATTATTAAACGACGTATAGTAGGGTTAGTTTGGTTTGTGGGATTTTAAATAGGAATAAAAGGGCTATTGTCTGTACAGTACAGATTCACAGGATGGCAGGTAGCTTAGTAACCTTCGCTTTCTAGAAATATAATACTAGAAAGAAATTCATTTTGTGGTTTCTAGTCAGCTGGTTGCAACGTATTTGCATTAGCTGCATTATATATAACGGAAAGGAAGTAAAAAGCATTCCAGTACGTTTTACTCAATAGTGTTGTGTTCGTATTACAGGAGGTCTTTCATATTTAAACGTAAGTATTTATATCTATTTTTATTAAACTACTATTGATTTGATCATAGTTGAAGTCGCGCTGAGAAATACATATAAATAAATCTTTAAGCATTCAATAAAAATCATTTATATTTTGTTAATTAAAGCATTTAAAGCAAAGTATGTATGTGTTATTTGTAATTTCAAAAGGCTTTTAAATAATTATTACTTATCTAATTACATTATAATTAATTTCATTCAAAATTGCAGGAAATAATATACAATGAGCACTACAAGCGGCGCTGCAAAAACGAAAAGGAAACTATTGGAAGAATCAAAGAGCAAGATTCCAAAAATAAGTTCCTTTTTTACTTCTAAAGAGTCCGAAAAACAAGAACAATCTATGAAAGAAATTGGGCTTTCGACAGTAGCATCTACTAGTTCCGCTACAGACGAACAGCAGTCGTCAACAATTTTAAAACTCTCACCCAGGGCGCAAGTACATCACATAATGACGGCCGCGATAGAAATTTGGAACTAGATACCACTACAATTACAGAGGTAAATGTGAGTAGTACTTTTCACTTAATGAACTATCTATGGATCTGACGAAAGAATATCCAACCGATTTTGCACATTTTTAAAAATCAATGTTTTACAACATGACAATTTAAGAAAAGAAATAATTAATTACGGATTGTGTAGACCAGATGGTGCGTTTCCTAAAGATAATAAAAATAGAAGTTTTTCAGTTCACTATTATTACTTAATAACTGCAAGCGAAAATAAAAGCAATACGTTAAACTTACCACACAATTCAAATGGGTGGTTGTGTTATTCTAAATTAAAAATTGTGTTTATTGTCAACCATGTTGGCTGTTTGCTTCAGTAAGGTCAAGTTGGACGACCGGAATTAATGATTGGCAGGGTTTATCAAAAAATTAAAGAGCATTTGCTTGCTCAATCTCATTTAACTTGTTGTTTTATTTACGATATGTGGAAAAAATTATACCATAGATAAGAAAGATACTCTACTATTAAAACAAGAAACTGAATTTTGGAAAAATGTTTTACACAGACTTTTCAATGTTACTTTAACACTATCCCAGCGCATGCTGTCATTTCGAGGACATAGAGAAAGTTTTTCTGATTCAAAAGACAGTTACAACGGTAATTTCTTAAGTTTAGTTCATTTAATTAGTAACTATGATCCTATATTACAAAAGTGCTTGAACGACCCAAAGGTTCAATTAAATATCTTTCCCAAAAATTCAAAACGATATTATTAATACTTTAAGCGCACACTTAAAAATATTTTATTAAATAAAATTAGATCCGCTCCTTTTTCTCAATCATAATAGACACTACACAGGATATAACTAAGATTGATCAATTAAGTAAAATTGTAAGATATATTGATTTTAAAAAGACAGCTTGGGAGAGGTAACCAAAATAGATATTTGTGAAACTTTTGTGGGTTTTACAAAAGTAGAGTCCCAATCTGCTGAAGGACTATGTAATACTATATTAAGCAATTTAACCAACATGCAATTAGATATAAATAAATGTAGAGGGCAGGGCTACGATGGAGCTAACGTTATGAGCGGTACGTATTCTGGCGTGCAAAGAGAATTTTAAACATAGAGCCTGCAGCCTTATATATGCACTGTAGTGCCCATAACTTAAATCTAGTCATAAATGATGCCGTTAAAGGTATAAAAGAAATAGAATCGTTTTTCTACTTTTAGAAAACATATATACATTTTTGCTAATAGTATAGTAAGATGGAATTGGCTTTCTGTTTTAAAGAAAATTTCACACAATTGAAACGCTTAAATCCGACACGTTGGGCGGATCGAGTAAAATCTTTAGCTGCCATAAGAATTCGGTATAAAGATATAGTAATGTCTCTTAATAAAATTATTATGATATCAAAAAACAGATGAACGAAATGACGCAAAGCAAATATTAACTAGCATGGATAATTTTAATTTTATTTTTTAAGTGTTTTTAAGTCAAATTCTAGAAGAGCTTAACAAGCTCTCACAAACTGCTCAGAGTGAAAAGGCGAATATTAATCAGATAACTCTCTTATTTCAAAAACTTTAAAATTTTTCAAGGAAACAAGAAATAACTATTCCAACATCAAGGAGGAAGCAGCGAAAGTTGCAGGGCAATGGAATATTAAACCGGAATTTATAAAAAAGGCAACCAAAATAAAAAGCATTACGATGAATTATCCAATGATTATCGATTTAATGATGAAGAATTTAAATTTAAAATAAATGTATTTTATCGCGTAATGGATATTATAATTTCACAGCTGTCGAATCGTTTTAAATCGCTTTTTCATGTAAACGAAAAGTTTAATTTCTTAGAACCTAATGTATTTTTGAATTTAACTGCAGACGATATTTTATCTAAGGCAAAACAATTGCAAAAATTTTACTACAAAGATTTAAATGATGCTATAGGTATAGAACTTACTACACTCAAAAATAATAGACTTATTTGTGATGAATTAAAAATGTTAACGGTATCTTACAATTTTAGAATATCTAGTACTTTCCAAATCTACAGGTTCTAGCAGTTTTCCAAACACCATAACAGCCTTAATGTTATACCTAACTTTACCCGTTAGCGTTGCAAGTGCGGAGAGATCTTTCTCAAAATTAAAAATTGATTAAAAATTATCTTAGGAACCGCACTTCACAAGATAGATTAGACGATTTATCCCTCTTAGCAGTAGAACATGACACTGCCAAAAATATGAATATAGAGGATACAATAAACGCGTTTGCAGCAAAACATGCAAGAAAAACAAAATTTTGAATTTGATTTGGAATGTCTGCTAGCTCATAGGTTTTTACTGTATCAAATTTTTAGGTGTAAATAATTTTGAGCGGCGTATAAATATGTAGATTTAATATTAATTAACTTATAAGTTTGAATTTATGTAATTTGGTTTTATAATTAATAAAGCACTTGATTAATATAGTATATGTATTTAATTCTATACTGCTTCCTTCTCTACATGTACTATAATTTAAAAATATGGCTAAATATAAGCCAGTAAAAGTAATACATTTTAAAGAGAGCCCACTTTAAAATTTTTGCGGGGGGGCCCAAAAATCGTAGTTACGCCACTGCTGCCAACACCCGTACTCATTTGTATGGCATGAATATAACGATTCCAAGGTGTGCAGTATATCCTCTAAAACACTTGTAAAAGCAGAAGCATATGTTCTATTCTACGAAATGCATTCTGAAGAAATGAAACGAAGTACCTTAGTTTCAAAAGTTCCTAGAGATACAATGCATGCAAGAAACCTGTATCGGCCTAATTCTGAACTACATTGCGATTATCTGACAAAACATAATAAACCTGCCAATAAACGAACAACCGATCCAATTGTTATACTATCTAGTATTCTTGAAGAAATCTTAAATGAACATCCTGATATTCCAGATGTACAACCATTCTTATTTCCTGTTAATGCGAATTTAGTCGAACACTATCAAAATATTATCCAACGACCCATGGATTTACAGTCAATTCGAGATAACTTGCACCAAAAAAAATACCATACTCGTGAAGAATTTTTGGTTGATATAGATCAAATTTTTAAAAATTCTGCTTGCTATAACGATGCACCATGGTGTGGACATTGTAAAGCCCTTGCACCAGAATATTCCAAAGCTGCAAAAGAATTAGCAGACAAAGAGTCAAAGATAAAGCTTGGTAAAATTGATGCTACCGAAGAGGAAGATCTTGCTAAGGAATATGATGTCAAGGTTATCCTACCCTTAAATTCTTTAGAAATGGACAGCCTATTGATTATTCAGGAGGACGTGATGCTGCCCAAATAGTAGCTTGGAATGAAAAGAAAACTGGTCCTGCAGCTAAAGAGCTTAAGACAGTCGAGGAAGCTAAACAATTTATTGAAGAAAATAAAGTTGCAGTTGTTGGTTTCTTCTCAAATCAAACTTCGGATAAAGCTAAAGCTTATTTATCTGTTGCTAATGCTGTCGATGATTATCAGTTCGGAATCACTTCTGACGAAGCAATTTACAAGGAATATGAAGCTACATGTGGTTCTATTGTCTTATTTAAACAGTTCGACGAAGGAAAATCCATTTTGAAGGTGAACATACTGAACAGAACATCAAAAGTTTTGTTACATCAGAGTCGCTACCAAACCTCGTAGAATTCAATCATGAAACGGCACCTAAGATCTTTGGAGGTGAAATTAAGAGCCATTTACTCATCTTTGTATCTAAAAGTGATGACAAAACCAGTGCTATTGTATCTGCTGCTCGTTCTGTCGCCAAACCTTACAAATCTAAAATTTTGTTTGTTACAATCGATGTAGAGGAGGAAGACCACCAGCGAATTTTAGAATTCTTTGAAATTAAAAGAAGAGGTTCCCACTGCACGTATTATTAAACTTGAGGAAGAAATGTCAAAATTCAAACCTGAATCGTCCGAACTTGATGCTGAAAGCATAACTACATTTGTAGATAAGTTCTTAAAGGTGAGCTTAAAAACATTTATTAAGTCAAGAACTTCCTGAAGATTGGAATAAACAACCCGTGCGTGTTCTTGTTGCAAGCAATTTCGATGAAGTTGTATTAGATAAATCTAAGGACGTTCTTGTAGAATTTTATGCTCCATGGTGTGGTCATTGTAAACAGTTGGTCCTTATTTATGAAAAAGTTGCAGAACATTTTGAAAGTAATGTTGATGTTGTTATTACTAAAATTGATTCCACAGCAAATGAACTCGAACATACTCGTATTACAAGCTTCCCTACAATTAAACTATACAAGAAAGAAGACAACAAAGTTATTGATTACAATGGTCCTAGGACTTTTGAAGGGTTATCTAAGTTTGTAGAGTCAGGTGGTGTTGAGGATGGTGCAGCAGAAGAGCCAGTTGAAGAAGACTGAAGATGATGATACTGCACGGCGAGATGAATTGTAATTGTAGTACTGACATATTCTTGTTCGTTTTCTTTTAATGATTATGTAATATTTAATTTTCCTTTGTTGGTCGAGGTTGACTTGTTTTAGGTTTAAGATGGCAAACTTTCTACAATATATAAAATTTGATAATGAAAAAAAAAATTAAAAAGCTTTTGTGTTTATTTTTTCTTTGCTGTTTTATAACTCTATACTATCGTACTAAATGCTTGCCAATTAATTTGTTTAGTAAAATATTGTAATATTTTTTAAAGATAGGACGATGAATAATAAAACGCGGATATCATATTTTGCAATAAAAACATGCAATACGCGAAGACATATTAATAAAAGAGATAAAAAGTATAAGTAGATCGATTTTGTTCTAAGACTCGTTTTCTCCAAAAAATAGGGCCTACAATGCGTTTAGACTTCTCTTTTAAAAGCTTTTATAAGTATCAATTCACAACTCAACAACTTTTCAAATACTGAATACTTGGATGAGAAAAAATTTCATCATTTACCTATAAAATAACCCTCAGAAATCAGTTATCTCCTTCGTTTCAATATATACGCAAAAGCTAATGAAAATAATTGCCCAATAAAACCGAGCACAATGTCTAAATATTTGCATTAAAAGCCATGGCTCGATAGCAATATAAACCCGATATAATAATAGCCATCAAATTAAGTTTCCCTCCACACCTACTGCAATCAATTTCAATTGAAATTTTCAATAGAACCAATTAATCCGACAATTAGCAACTAGGTTAATGTTATTCGATAATTGTGTACATTTTTTACAATCAGGGACTATTTAAATGTAATTTTAAGCCTTTGGATGGGATAAAACGTAGCCTCAGGGCATTCGTTCGGTAGCTTATACGATAAATGGATTTTCTGGTATTGTTCCAACTAATCCCTGAAAATCAATAAAAGTTGGTGGATTTTGTACTAGTAAGTATTAGGAAATTATCCTCGCAAGCGAGTTACATAACGTAGGAAAAGACCTTCTTGTAATTTGATGAGATCGATGGTATAAAACTGATGAAATAATACGTGTCGAGGACTTCCTGGTTGGTTATTGTATTTGGGGAAATTGTTTGTGATTGGCGTATATCCCTTTTCAGCAGTTTTTTCCGCTTTATTGATTTCATAAAGCAGAAAGCAAAATTCATGGTCAGGAAATAATGAGGTTGTCCGTCAGTTACGTTACATAAAATCTGTAAAATAATAATGCGCTTTAACGTGACTCTATAAATATTTTAAGGATAACCATGAATCGATTCTGTAAACAATTGTTTAGATATGAATTCGAATGGAAAGTGTAGATTTTATTTACAGAAACCTACTAGTCAAGCATTTTAACACACTCTCTACTATCCATACAAGAAAAATGCCTTCCTCAAACGCGGTGATATTTTGAGCTAACCTGTGGTCATTGTTTTCTCGTCTATAATACGAAAATACAAATTAATATGGTCGATACTTTGTAGAGAATTTTCTACATCTGCCTCGCGTAGTTGATAACAATTGCTGCATTTCTAGTAGTTATACCAGGGTTTCTCAAACTCTTAAAGTTTGCAAATTTTCGTATGAATTCGCATTTGAAAAATAAGAATGATATTGCAATCTCAATTTCACGTATTAATAAGCTTGATTACGCCTCAACTACACATGCACAAACGTGATAGTTTTTAAGGTACAGCCAATTTTCTCAACTCATCATCATCATTAGGTCTTCAGTCCTAGAACTGGTTGGACGCGTACCCTCATTGTTTCCTAGTTTGAACCAACCTACACATTTCCCTGAAATTGGCACAGTCTGCATCTATCACTATCAGAGTGTGCGAAAGTCTGATCTCGGTCTACCTCTATCTCTCTTTTCCTATTTCTGCTTGTAGTATATCCCGTACTATTGTCCAGAAATGCCTTGGAACGTATCATGTCTTTCTATTTCTCCTATTATTTTATTTTCCACAGATATCGTTATTCCTCTACTATTTCTACAATCTACTTGGTATTAACTTTGTCTGTCCATGCTACCATCTTCATACACCTGAAGCAGAACATTCCAGAAGGCTTCTATCTCTTTCTGTCTGGTTTTCCTACTGCCCCTATTTCATAGATGTACTGTGATGTGCTCCACAGTTTTCTTCTTGTATCAATGTTCGTTGTGTTTGAACATAGCTGCTGTTCTTTCTTGTTTGATGCAGTTCGGTCACCTTCTATTGTTTTACAGTTATATACCCAATTTCCCCAATATTCAGTGGTATATGAAGCAGTTATTTTTTTGTCATTGGGTTTTACACCTTGAAACTGGTTGGACTTGTACTTCAACTTATTTATGTTCTGAGCTAGCCTACACCGTTCCATACAATCTCACAACAGCCGATAGTGGTATGTGAAGGGGGTAAAGCAGCCTGTGGCTGCCAAGGTTCCCCCAACACTTAGACATTTGCCGTATTAATAGTTTTCAAATAAATCCTTTCGCACAATTAACATTAGTTGAGAGTATTGCAAAACCAATATCTGTAGTTGTTTATAATAATTACCATGTTTAAGTACAGTTATTATTTTTGCCTTTTTTTTCCATCATGCGGCTGGTTGGAAGCGTACCTCCATTTAATATTTATTCTAAACTAGCCTACACATTTCCCTCAAATTCTCACAATCTACATCTTTCACTATCTGTGAGCAGTAGTTTAACCTAGGTCTATCTGTACTTCTCTTTTTTCCTATTTCTGCTTCTAATATATTCCGCACTATTCTCTCATGTCTTAGTATGTGGTCTATCAACCTATCTCTCCTATTTTTTACTCTTTTCCATATAGTTCTTCCTTCCCCTACCATTTCTAGTACCTCTTTATTCTTAACTTTGCCTGTCCATGGCATCTTAATCATACGTCTGTAGCACCACATTTCAAAGGCTTTCTACCTTTTTCTTGTCTGCTTCTCCTGCTGTCCAGGCTTCACAGCCATACAGTGCTGTGCTCCACACATATGTTTTAAGCAATATTTTCCTTGTTTCTATGTTTGTGGTCTTTGAACACAGTAGTTGCTTTTTCTTGTTAAATGTAGCACGACCTTGTGCTAATCTTTGTTTTATATCTTTTGTGCTTTTCCCATCTTACGTTATTTGACTTCCTAGGTAGCAGAAATTCTTAACCTTTTGTAAGTTCTCGTTACCTATTTGCATTCTTGTTTTTGATTTATTATCTCCTCTTTTGCGTACTAGAACTGTCTGCATTTCATTAAGAGCAGCTTCTAACTTTTCTTTGCTAGATGCTAATACCGCTATATCATCTGTAAATCTAAGCATATCAATCTTTTGTCGCTGCATATTAATTCCAAATGTCTTCCTGCATTTGACAGTATTCATTGCCTCTTCTATATACAAGTTAAAAATTAATGGGGATAAGGCACATCCCTGTCTCACCCCTTTCCTAATATTTACTTCTCTACTTTCTTGCTCTAATTCTATTACCGCCGTTTGCTCCTTGTATAAGCTATGTACTATCCGCCTGTCCTTAAAACTCATTCCAATCTTTTTGAGTATTTGGAACATTTTTTCATTTTACATTGTCGAATGCTTTTTCCAGATCTACAAATCCTATATATACGCTTTCCTCCTTCTCTATTGTTTTCTCCATTATCACCCTCAGAGCTAAAATAGCCTCCCGTGTTCCCCTGCTACGCCTAAACCCAAAATGATCTTCTCCCAGTATTTCTTTAGCTCGTTTTTCCTTTCGTCTTTGTACAATTCTAGTTAAAATTTTTGAAACGTGTGCTGTCAAACTTATTGTTCAAAAATTTTCACATCTATCCGCGCCTCTTTTTTTTGGTATAGTTACTATGATGTTACGTTTGAAGTCTTTGGGTATCTCGCCTGTTTCAAACATATAACTTACAAGTCGGAAGAGACGTTCTGTTGCTGCTTATCCAGCAGCTTTTAGAGTTTCTGCTTGCACCTTATCTATACCCGGCACCTTACCAGTTTCAGACCCTTTAATGCTAATTCAAGCTCATCTCTAAGTATAGGATATCCCAGGCCATCATTTTCAATATTTCTTTCCTGTTCTAATTCTGTTAGTTCCTCTCCTGAATATAAATTCCGTATATATTCCTGCCATCTACCTACTTTCTTTACATTTTCTATAATGACCTTTCCTCCCGCATCCCTTATATTTTTGCTATATGGTTTTATATCCCTAAAATTGATTCTAATTAGTTTGTATGCTTCGTCTGTCTTTCTTATTTCCATCTTAGTTTGTACCTCTTTGCACTTTTCATCAATCTATTGTTCTTTAGCTTTCTTGCATTTGCGAATAATTTCCCATTTTATGGCCTTGTATCTGTTTTCCTGTTTTGTCTGATCTTCTTTTGTATTTTCGTCTTTCTTCTATTAAATTCAGTATATCCTTTACTGTCTATTGTTTCTTATTTTCTTTTTGTGTATACCCCAGAATAACTCTGGCCGCCATATCTAAACTGGATTTAATGTTATTCCATTCTGTTTCTATTTCCTTAGCATAAAAAATTTTCCTGATATCTTTCAGCAATTCATTTGACTTTTATTCAAATCTTTCGTGGATATCTTTATCTTGTGGCTTCTCAAAGTAAAAGTGCCTTTTCCGGTCCTCTATTTCAGATTTTTAAATTTAAGTATGGTCTTCATTCTTACGATGTTGTGGTCAGTGTCTATATCTGCCTCCGGGTGGCTTCTACAGTCTTTTACTTGATTTCTAAACCGTTGTCTAACAAGAATGTAATCTATTTGATATCTTCCTATATCTCCTGGCATCTTCCACGTGTATCGTCTTCTAGCATGATGTTGAAACAATGTATTTGTGAAGGTTAAGTTGTTCATGTCGCAAAATTCTAACAGCCTATTACCCCTGTCGTTTCTTGTGCTTAAATCAAATAAACCTACCATCGCTTTTTCTCTACTCTCACCTACCACTGCACTAAAATCCCCCGCAATTACGTATCTTAGTATGTCTTCGATATCTTTGTAGATCGCCTCTACCTCTTCCTCACTGTAGCTAGAGGTGGGCATGAATACTTGTATTATTACTGTATTTACTGGTTTAGATTCAAATCTAACCATGATTATTCTTTCGTTATTTTATGGGTAGTTTTCAACACGTTGTCCTATCTTTTTTCGCATAACTATCCCAACACCTGAATTTCCTTCCTCTGATCCTGTATGAATTATCCTGAAGTCTCCACTCCAAAAATCTCCCGCCTCTGGCCAGCGAACTTCGCTAATTCCTACTATGTCTAGTGCTAACCTATCCATTTCGAATCACATCCCCCTAAGTAGTCCCCTCCCGGAGATCCGAATGCGGGACTATTTTACCTCCGGAATTATTTACCCCAGAGGATGCCATCATGTTTAACAATTTCTGTACGCAGTGTACTTGGCAGCTAATGTGGTGGTTTCCAGTTGCCTTCCACATTGCGGTAGTGTGTCTTAGACTGCCATACCGACCCCTATAGTCTCTGCCAATCTAAGTACCGAAAGAACGGCTGTCCTCTTTCGGGGACCTGTCTTAGTCTGGTTCCTCACTAAAAACCCCACTAATTTGGTTAAAGCTATTGTTCGGCTCTTTAGCTCATTTAAACGCGCAAGCCATTCTACCTGTTCTAGTATTTTAGAACGCCGTCAAGGTGCAGGTCCGTTTAGAATGATTTTCTCAACTAAACCGCAATAATTAAAGTATAGGAATTTGACCGAAATACCTTGTGACGTTCCTTTGAAACGTTTATATTCATATTTCAATTTAATAGTTTCTGCATTAGTAAATCCCATAAATAGAGTTAGGCTATTTTCATTACGAAATATAATTTTTAGGTTACATGCATTCTTGATCCAAAGAATGATTATTTCTTAATCTTATATTGTTCATAACCAAAGGTTTCCAAATTCATTATGGTTGCTTTGGAAGTTAAAAAATAATATCATGGCTACTTTATATTCTAAAATTATGACAGTTTAATGATTCCTTTGTTTTGATTAATAATGTATTACTCTGACACCTATGATCTCGTCGCCTGGACGCAAAGACGTTCACAAGCAAAATTGTACTGATTCAAAAACTAGGAAATACCTTTCTCTGGTTCTAGTTAACGTTCCATAAATTAATTTTACATCAGTTAAGTGAAAACGACATAAAGCAATTTCAATTTGCAGTCATAATTGTTCTACCCGATTTCTGCAAAAATACCTTGAATTATTTTAATGAGGGAAGAAGTTTTTTTATACAGAGCACTTCGTCTTTAACATTCAAAAAATAACATTCAATTTGAGTAGATTAGTTTACCTTGAAGAATGTATCGAACTGATTAAGGAAGTTAGTCATTAAAGTTCAAATAATACCCGACGAGATGGATTAATTCTAATTTTAGGGACACCTTGGTTCTCATTTAATTCACAAGTTCGTATTTACTCAAAATATCTGCTTTTCTTTTCCAAGTCCTAGGAGGATCTAGTAAAAACAAAATACGTCCCGGAGAGTGGTGGTGCTTTTAGTTCACTGAGTTTTTCTGTGGATTACCGGATAGATTTTTGAGGTCAAAATTGTACGTAATAACCTGTATGGGACAAAAACCTTCATATAGATAAATATTAACCCACATAGAACGACTATTGTTTTACTTTTACTTGTAGCTATGTTTTACTTATCCAACTTAATTTTTATTTTACAATTTTGATTTACATTTTTCTTTATTTTTCTTCTTAGTCAAAAATGTAAATTTTACAAAGCATCTTTATTTTCGAACTGTAAGATATAACAGACTTCATTTCTATGTAAAATTTCTCTAATCCTTAGAATAATAAGTTTTGATCTTTTCCTACTTGCTAGAGTCAAAAATACGCAGTATGTTGTACTCTATAGACCATAAAATCAATTTTAATCGTAAATCAAATCAATAGCTACACTTTTTTAGTTTATACATTGTACTACATATGCAAATACAAACTCTAGTGTATTATGCCCTTTAATTTTGTAACAATTTTTTTTGACGATTATAAAAACTTATAATTTTAATTATAAAATACACTGCATTGTTTATTCAAATAAACAATTAATTTCACAACGTTAGTAAATGTTCAGATCAGTATCGTATAGCCCAATCAAGAGTCATATATTAGTTAATACTAATAATACAGGTTCAATTCGTAAACGTTGGTTATTTGAACTGCATTCCCAATGTCAGACAATTTTTGTGCCTTGTGCGCATCCCGTCGACGGAAGGATCAGTCTGGCTCAACCACTCGCTGCGATCAGAAGCATCATGGGTCTCAATAAGGTCCGAGCTAGCGATCTATGCATCGCCATAAACGTGGCAGCGTAATCAAGCGCTGAATGCACTTGACTTTTGTTTGTTTTTGATAACGGTAAGCAAGTTAAATAATTATTAAGGTGGACTAAATGATTTTATTGTAGCATTCACCAATAACGACAACTCACCGATTAATTTTTGATTTCTACAGCTCACACGTTTATTAATTTTTAATTTCACTAATTCACAATTTATAAGGTTATGAATTTACAAGTTCAGATATCACGTTTTAATTTCTCAGTTTACCATCAGATAATCTCGCTTTAAGATAATTCAAAGAGAAGTCAAAATTAATGCACATTGAATAGCCGTTTTATAGATTGATTTTATTTGATTTATTTCGATGGAATGAACAAAAAATTGATGAAAATGTTCAAAAGAAGTAGCTTAAGCTTACGCTTTGTAAAATGCAAATGCGGAAAGTTCGCTGACGTTATATGTTTGTCCAAGAATCGCAGGCTAACACATGTGATCTCAACAAGGTATTTGTTGCAATGAAGTTCAAAGTACAACCAGTTGCTGAGGTAAGTGTTAGCCTAAGGATTTAACCTGACAACAGCTGTTCTGAATAACTTGACAACGAGGCGAATATTTGAAACTAAAATGGAAGCGTTTTTTGTTTGTTTTAAGAGGGAGTCGAGAGAACTTTTATCGGTAGGATTTCATTATAATATAAATTATTGCTTACGTTAGACATTACTGCAAATAATTAAGATTATTTATTTCTTTATTTAATCGGAAAGTATTTCATTCAAGTGCAGTAATACATAAAGTAATTATGAGAACTAATTTTATGTAGCTTTAAATATATAACAAATATTTGTAAACCAAGGTAAACAGATCTGTGCACCTTTACCGTCATATATAATTCAATGTTGACATTTTAATTCCTAGTAGAAATTATCAAAATTCTCATATTTAAATATCTGAGTCTAAAAGATTAGACCACGTTTTCTATTGTACATTCTTGTATATAAATTTTACAACAGAAAAAGGCAAATTTAATTAAAAAACCATCATTTGATTTAATTGAACCATTGTTTTATTTTGGACAAGTGCGTCCAAAGGTAGCAATAAATAAGTTGAAAGAGAATATATACCCTTTTATAAAGTATAAGGTTGTTGGTTGTGATACAATTAGGAAGTACTAAACAGTGCTTTCAAGAAACTTGATAATTAAATTTCCTTTCGTTACTTATGTTTAAATTATAGGTATTAATAACTCTTTTTCTTTATTGTATAAGGTAGCAAGAGTGTATCTCTTGGGTCCTTCGTTATTATAATAATATTATTTTATTTGTGATCCTGCGTGTTCGCAGTAAAGCAATTTTTCCCTGAGGATTTCCAAGTTCTCTCTTAGGGTAACCCGTGCTTTATCAATTCTAGAACTTGGTGGCGCCCCTTTTGCACCCACTATTTTTATTTGAGAGTCAGTATACAAAGCAATATTTTTGTTGTGAAACCCATGACCGCTCCTCATAAGCTCTACCCGAGGAATAGACCCCTAGACTGTCAATTCCCCTTTTCTATAAGGGTGAAGTCGTGCTTTACTTACGCCCAAAACATTGGGGCTTTGATTGTTTCACTAACGTCCAACGTGTGGGGCTTTGATTGTTTCAATTTAACCGTGTAATTAGGTATACAAGTTTAAAACTATAATCGCACATATAAAAGCAACCCTCCTCTATTGTAATTCATGTAAATTAAAGGATAAATATCCAAATAATTGGAAAGAGCTCACTTTTGATTTCGTGTGCCGTAGAACTGCAAAAAACAGTTACCACAGTATCAAACGTACGTTCTGCATGTAGCAAATAATCCAATAATCACTAATCAATACGGTTCGATGTGACCAAAATGTAACTTCTTCAATAGAATTGACTGTAAATCAAATTATAATAAATAAATCATGCTGGTCCATTTTAATTCAACTAAAAAAATTACTTTTACATGCTACAAAAATGTTAAAATCAAACACATTGATAGTTCTCAAAATTCAAAAATGAATGTTACTAGGCAGCACAAATTGTGACATCTATTAGGGTGTTTGATGCAACTTGAATTACATGAGGTTTCTTTTATTTATGCTAGCTCCTTATTATTAACCAGCATGTATGCAACTTTGCATACTGCCAAAGGAAGCTGACCGTCTAACCGGTTGCCTGACTTTTAGAAATGAATAAGGATTTGTATTATTATCGATCCATGCTACAGGGATACCGAGAATGAATTAATTAGGGTACCGGTTTTATTACATATAATACTCGACCGGTCGAACACGTGCAACTATAAGTAGAATTTCTTAGTACCATTAGTGTTTATTTTACTATGCATATTTCAACGAATAACTATTGGAAATTACAAGCGGCTATTAGCATCTGTTTCTAAGAATCTATAAGACAAGGTACTAAGAGGTGGTTTAACGACTAGCAAAGTGTTTGATTCTTTCAACGATTAAGGGAAGTCGTTTTAAACAGTATTTCAGAGAATTTATAAAAGCGGTTTTAGAATATATTCCACGTATTTGTACACTGCAGGAAATTTTATAGGAGGTTTTAAATATTCATTTTAATTGGAATAGCATAGAAAAGCGGGTCGTCGCTTGGATTAGAATATGTAGCAAGCGGTTAATTAAGGTAGTTGAACATAATGCAGAATCACTTTATTTCAGAAACAACGTAACATATTGAATCGATTTATAGTGTTTTGGCAAAATACGATCTGTTCTTATTTATTTTATTTTCATGTTATTTACTATCCATTAATTTCTTCTATTTCAACACGGCTAATCGATATTGAAGGCCCCCCCCTCTTCTCTCATTCTACGACTGTTTAGATAGCACGGCATATTTTTCTTTTACATTTTTTTGTTGTGAAAATCAGTACGGACTACTTACGTTACTTTCGTTGCTCTCCTCCTTGTCCGCACGGTATACCGTAAGAAATATTGACATCAAAATTTTTAAATTTGAAAGCTTTTTCAAGAAAAAAAATGTAGGATACAAGTTATAAAGTTTTAACTGATGCACCAAATCAAACTTATCTCATGTGGATGGTTAGTTAAATTTATAGTTTTATTCACAATGTAATTAGAACTTCTCTCTCCTGGTCGATCCTGCCCTCTCAGGGCACGTCTCGTAGTCAGCGTTAACCAAGTGGTTTCTGCTGTCTTGTCTGTATCGTTTGTTGTGCGCGTGTTCTAGGTGTCTATTTTTTCCACCTAATGGTCTGAATCTCGTGTTGTGTCCTAGTTGTTTTTTTTTATTTAGCCAACTAGGTCTGGAGTGCTTGTCTGATGTTGTGTCACACATCAAGTAGTCGGCGTGGTCGTTTTTTAATGGTTTGTCGTGTGCCTTGTGGCGGTGCGACGTCTCGTATTGATGGATGTGGTGAGTCGTCTATTGTTTGGTATGCTTTTGTGGCGTTTGTTCTACAGTATTCGTATACTGTGGGAATGTTTAGGTCGTTGCGTATCGTATCGTTTCTGACGAACCACCGTGCGCCGGTAATCAGTCGAAGGATGGTGTTCTGAAGTGCCTCTAGGCGTCGTAAGTTTGTGTTCGAAAGGTATGTCAGCCATGCCTGTGATCCGTAGGTGATGATCGGTCTTATGTGCGTTTTGTAGATTCTGGTCCGTGTTTCTGTTGGTAGTTTGTTGTTAAATGTCAGCATCGGATGTAGGTAGCCTTTGGTCTGTCTTGCTTTTTTAAGCGTCTCGTCTAGGTGTTTGTGGAAGCAGAGGTTTCTGTCGATCGTCACTCCGAGGTATTATATTGTTTTCTTTCACGGAAGTTGCTGCCCTCCAAACGTTGGCGGAGAATGTGGGTGTAGTCTGTGTCGTGAAAAAAATATGGCTTCTGTTTTGTCGACGTTGATTCGTATTTTCCATTTACTTAACCAGTCGGGTAGGGCGTCCAGTTGGCGTTGTAATCTTTGAGTCGCTAGTCTGGGGTGGCGTGCTGTTGTGATGAATAAAGTGTCGTCGGCGTATAGTCTGTATTTGACGTTGTCGTTGCATGGTATGTCGTGTATGTAGGCGTTGAACAGTGCTGCTGAGAGACATCCGCCTTGCGGGACTCCAGCCGTGATGTGTATTTCGTGCGATAGCTGTCCGTCTACTCGTACTTGTAGTTTTTGGTCTGTGAGGTAGCTGTCAAGTAGCTGTATGTATTGTAGTGGTACTTGGTGTGTAGTCGCTAGTTTGTACAGGAGTCCTCTGTGCCAAACCTTGTCAAATGCGTTCTGTATGTCCAGAGAAACTGCTGTCGTGACGTGAGCTTTGTTGTAGTTCTCTGCGATGTGGTCTATGACGTGTATTACTTGTAGTGTCGTCGAGTGGTCTTCTTTGAAGCCGAATTGTTCTTGTCGGTCTTGTAGGTGATGTTGCAGTTTCTGTAGTAGCAGTCGTTCGAATATTTTGGATAACACACTGAGGAGCGATATCGGTCGGTAGTGTGACGGGTTTGTCCTTGTTTTTCCTGTCTTGTGAATCATAACTGTGATTGCAGTCTTCCATGTTGTGGGATAATGTCGTTGTAGAAGTATTCCGTTGAACAGTCTCGTGATGTATGCTAGCGTGGGTTTCGTGATGTTCTTGAGTGCTTTGTTTGTGATGTTGTCTCTTCCGGGTGCTTTTCTGTTTGCGTTGCTGAGGATGGTTTGTTTCGTGTCTTTTGGTGTTATAAGTGGTAAGTAGTCTTCTGGGTTCGTTTGTAGTATTTCGTCCATGGTTTCGTTAACTTGTGTTTCGTGTTGCTGGTGTGTTGTCGGGTTCGGTGAGAATGTTTCTTGTAGTGTCGTGGCGAATATGTTTGCCTTTTCACGGGCGTCGTAGATTTTTCCGTCTGGTCCGTCTAGTGGTGCGTTGGATAGTCGATGTCTTCTTGTAAGTCCTCTGTTGAGTCGGTGTAAGTTTCCTTCAGTTTCAAGAACATTGTTGATGTGTTCCGTCCACTGTTGGGTGTTGTGTTCGTCTAGTAGGGTTTTCAGTGAAGTTTGTGTTGCGTTCAGTTGGGTTTTGATGGCTGGGTCCCTCGTTATCCGCCATCTCCGGACTAACTTCCTTTTGTGCTTGATGATGTCGCGTAGGTAGTCAGGAAGTCGTGGTCTGTTGGTGTTCCGGATTCTTGTCGTTGTGCTGTGATTTAATGCTTCTTGTAACGAATTAGTGATGTATTCCGTGGCTGCGTCGATTTGTTCGTGTGTGTCGACGGTCGGGTTTCCAGAAGTTATTTTGTGCTGTATGTATTCGTTGAATTTCCTCCAGTTTGTTGATGTGACGGTGTTATTCGTCTCTTGTATATGTGGCGTTGTATGAATCGTAGTTAGTATCGGTAGATGGTCGGAGCTTAAGTCTTGTATCACTTCTGTCGTGAAGTTGTACGGTATGTTTTTCACTATCGTTATGTCTAGTACGTCAGGTTGATGGTCTGGATTCGGAGGAATTCTTGTCGGTGTGTGTGGTCCGGTGATGTCGAAGTCTTTACCCAGTGAGTGAGTGAAGAACGTCAGTCCGTCGCGATTGTTGATTCTGGAACCCCATGTGGTGTGTTTAGCGTTTATGTCACCCATGATTATCGTAGCGGTGTCCCCGAGCATTAAGTTGTCGATGTCTTGCGTCGATAGTATTCTCGTTGGGCTTCGGTATACGTAGATGAGCCTGAGTAGTTGTCCGTCTGCGTATATTTCCACGTCTGCAGCATCTAGCTGTGTTTGCGGAAGGACAAGTACGTAATGCGTGATTCGTCTGTGAATAAGTACGGCTACACCTCCGCTTGTTATTTGTCCTGGTTCGATGGTCCTGTCTTTCCTGTGCGTTGTGTAATTTACAATCTTGAGTTCGTGGTTGCGGTTTAGTTTCGTCTCTCCAAGTAGTGCGATGTCGATGTCGAATTCGGTCAGGAAGTGTCGTAGTTCAGTTAGTCTGCGTTTAATTCCATTGGCGTTCCAAGAGAGTAGTCGCAGTTGTCGTGTTCGGTGATTATCCATTAAGGATCGTGAAAATGTCATACAGTGCATTCAGTAGAAGCGGCATAACGGGTTCCCCAGCCATGTAGGTCGAGATGAGTCGTTGCGTCCACTGTAGTGCTTTGTTCAGTAGTGTCTTGGTTTTTCTGTCCTGGTCGGAGTTCGTTTGTGGCGTGGCTGCTTCAGGTGCTGGGGCAGCTGGAGCAATGCTTACGGTGGTCTGTACTTTAGTTGTAGGCGTTGCGGTGATAGTCGGTGTCGTTGTTTTTGTCGACTTGGTCTTGGTGGAGCGTCTGCGTCTTCGTTTCACTCGCTTCTCTGGAGCGCTGTCCATACTGACGTCGGAGGAGCTGTCGGTGTCTGCTGTACGGTGTGTGGTGGATGGCGTTGCCGTAACCGTTTCAGTCGGTTTTGTCGGTGCTTCCTGTGGGGTCTTGCGTGATTGTGTTTTCTTATTACGGTCGACTCTCGTCCAGCCTTCCTCTTCGTCTGAGTCGGAGCTGTCGGATGTATCCTGTGCGAGTATCGGTATCGGTGGTTGGTGCATCTTCTTTTTCTTGTCGAGTATTTCTTTGTAGACTGGACAATTTCTGTAATTCGCGGGGTGAGGTCCTCTGCAGTTAGCGCATGTCGGTGTCGTCTCTCGTAGTGTTCTTTGCTGCACTTGATGCAGCGAGGTCGGTATCCGCAGTTCAAACTGGAGTGTCCGTATCGTTGGCAAGCAAAACATTGTGGAATCTCCACCCTCGATTGGAAGGCAGCAACTCTAACGCCGTGGCAGTATAGAAGTTCGTGAATGTCGTAGATCGTCTGTGATGTCGCTTCGTTTTTTAAAATAACCAGGAACGTGTTGCTATATTGTTTGTCCTTGGATTGAAGTCTCGTAACGTGCTCGACATTGAATTTCCTTTCCAGCAGTTCGTTTCTGACGTCTTCAGGTGTGATGTTCGCGGCTAGTCCTTGTATTACAACCTTAAGTTGTCGTTCTGTCTTCAGTCCGTAGGTATGAAATTCGATGGCGTGTTTCTTTAAGTAGTCTTGTGCAAATCGGAATTCGTCTGCGTCGGCTGCGTGGATTCGTGCACCAAGTCCAGTTGCTCGTATGTTCAGGTCGCGTTTTGTGATCCGTTTCATTTCCTTAGCGTGCTTGATAAAGTCGGGAAACGTTGCAATAAAAATGGGCGTGATTCTGTTACTTGTCATTGGCGTCTTGTTTGTAGCGTTTGCGGTCGTTGGTCTTGATGTTGATGTGCTCGTGGTTGGTAAGCTGGAGGTTGCAGTAGCGTAGGAGATAGGCGTCTTCGTCGGCTCAACAGATGGTACGTCGGGCACGATGGTGTATTGCTTGTCGGTCGGTTTGTCAGCTGTCTTTCGGGTTCGTTTCGTCTCGGTCTCGTTGTCGGATTGTTGTTCGCGTTGTCGACGTATTTTAATTGTTTCGGCGTCCATGTCGCTGTCAGTGAACGTCACCGAAGCACGCTTCGGGTTTGTCCCGTCCATCGCCCTGAGAAGAGCAATGTTTAATTCTTATAAGGTTAATTCTTATTTAATGTACTAAAAAGTACAAGTAAACTTAGCCTAAGCTAAGCTGCAGGTGCGGAGAGCTTCGAAGAACGATGCGATGCGGTGTCTTCTCGCGCCAAAGCACAACTCACAACTTTAGAACATTTTACAGGGATGTTTTATAGTTGGAGTGAGCAGTGCTTCTCACAGACATTACTGCGTACTTAGACGTAGGCGGAATAAACATAAATACCAGGCTAACTACCAAACGCGGAAAGTGGGAAGGATTCGCCTAAATACAAAAAAAAAACCAAAAAAAGAAAAAGCACGTCGCCCCAGATAATCTATTAACAATAAGAATAAATAAAGGGTTCTGTACAAACCAGCAAAATAAATAAATTAAGCGTTACTATTTCAAAGCAAACGGTTATGTGATACGAACAATTTAGTACTTTAGATACGAAGTGCGCATTTCGTATTTTACACAAAATAAAGCTAATCAGTAGAAAATAAACATATGCTAAGTACCTAGACGTAGCCGGAGGAAAAGTAAATAACAGGCTAACTACCAATCGCAAAGAGTGGGGAGATTCGCCTACATACCAAAAAAACAAAAAAAAACACACATCGCACACGATTATCTATTAACAATAAAAATAAATTAAAATTTCTTGATTCACATGGACAAAGAAAAGTATTAAATTTAAGTTATATTGTAAAAGACAAATTCTATAATGGATCCACGAAGTGGGCATTTCGTAGCTAACATGTAATAAAACAAGAGTAATCCTTAGATTTTCTCAAGAGCACGTGTGTTAAATTAACGTATTAAATGTAAAACAAGTTGTCGTAAGAATTGAAGAAATATAAACACAAGCACTAGCGCAGCTAGCTTTTAAACATGTATGGTGAACTGGTTTAACAACATCAACCGCTGATACATAATAATCCTCGATCCTGCATAAAAGAAAAGGAGTCACATACCTCTATGTGTCTGAATGCTTATCTTACAAACCGTCGGGGGTAAGTCAGCACAACAACGCCACGGTAGTCAGGATCCATTCGTCCTGCCACCGTAACCGCAGCAGAGGTATACAGACAAAAGCAGTTGGTCTACGTCAACGAACAGTTGGGCCTACATAAAGAAAGAACCCATTTGGCTTCCAGCTAAGAGCAATACGCGCAAGATACCTCCTACTTGTCGAACCAAAATACGTGCATCGCTTTTGAAGTACTGGGACGAGTAATGTAGAAAATATTTCAACGCACAAGCTGCAGAATCAGATTAAAAATTGATTCAAATAACATGAGTTCGAAATGCAGGCCTCGCGTTATCAAAGCGCGATTAGCAAACTGGAAAACACGCTATTAAATAATAGTAGGATCTATTATTTCGACAAGTCTTTAAATGGAAAACACAAGAAAAAGCAATTATCCGTTATCGGAATGTTTAACAAGTTAACGGATACCTAAAACAAGGTATTGGCTAATTAATTTATCGAATAAATTTTCGTTTTAGAATGAATAGATTTGAAAGAAATGTTATGATTGCGCGTACTATTGTAACAAGGTAAAAATACAAGATGAGGTTTTGAATATAAATAGAAGCTAGGCGAACGAAAAACAAATTACCACAAATAAGGACGTATTTGAATCTATCCTCGAAAATAAACGTAACACGTGTGAGAGCTTTTGTGAAGCGTTTTCAAAACTGCACATAATACCTTTTGTAAAATAAACTAATCAGTAGAAAAGGTAAGCGTGTGGGAACTTTTGCCAAACATTTTTAACAATGATACATCACACCTGTAGAGCGATAATATTGATTCGCAGCAACAAACATTAGTCCTACAGTGTTACGTTTCTTATCACGTAACTACACCAAACGCTGATAAGGAATATTCCCTTGATATACACAAAAGAAAACAAGTTGTATACCTGTATGTGTCGGGATACTTGACTTGCACTCCATGGAGAGTGAATCAGCACCGCATTGTCATGGTCGTCGGGATCTATTTACTCTCTTATCGTAACGGCACTAGCGATCTACAGGCAACAGCAGTTGATCTGTGGCAAAGAACAGTTGGGCCTACATAAAAGAACCAATTTGGCCTCCAGCTAAGAGCTAAAAAGAGAATCTGATTAGGATGGTTAAGCGCGAAAACTCACCGATACACGTAAGATACCTCCTACTTCTCGAACAAAAAAACGCAGGTTTTTTTGTTTTCATTTCCACTTGAATCGCGTTGCGGACAGCTCTACGAAACCTCTCGACTTTAATGTCAGAGTCAAATCCTCAAGAAGATAACTCATATTGGAGTTCGGGTTTTAACAGCCAATTTATATCCAACCCCCATGTATCCATTGTGACAAAAGAAATACACACTGTATATCAGAGTAATGCGAAATTCAACCTTATCCGAATAAACTATAAAATATCACAAGTGAATCGCAACAAAATGGTTTTATTCAATACGGAAGTGACAAACGGATTAAATTTCAAAAAAGTACTAAACGTAAGAGAATAAAGTCAATACAATCAGAAATAGGGCGCTAGAGCTTTCAAAGGGTCTACAATTATTGGCGAAAACACAAGTTCAATAATCTGACATGAGCTAACCAAAGATATTTAGCAATCACGGAAGAGAACAAAATCAAAATTTAAGAAGATCGAACCCACACAAGAAATAAAGAAAACCGATCCTCATATGAGGAACACCAAAGAGCCGAAAGAAAAGAAAAAATAAACAATAGGTCGAACGTAAAGGAAGAAAAAACAAGTAGCATGAGACCGAGAAATGCGAGTAATGTAGGAACTTAGGCACTAACAAAAAAAAATAGGAGCAAAAATTAACTAAAACAAACTCATATCAGAAATTAATCAAAACCAAATCGAAGTAACCGTTAACTAAAACAAAATCGGGGCTAAAGTTACACGAAACAAAGACGGGGTACAAAAAAAATTAACTAAAACAAACTCGCAACCCCACGCCAGGGCGTCAGAATGTATGCCGCGTACCTAGACGTAACCGGAAGAAACGTAATTACCAGGCTAACTACCAAACGCGGAGAGTGGGGGGGATTCACCTAAATACAAAAAAAAAGAAAAAGCACGTCGCCAAAATTATCTATTAACAATAAGAATAAATAAAGGATTTTGTACAAACAAGCAAAAAAAATAAATTAAGCGTTACTATTTCAAAGCAAACAATTATGTGATACAAACAATTTAGTACTTTAGATACGAAGTGCGCATCTCGTATTTTTACACAAATTAAAACTAATCAGTTGAAAATAAACATGTGAGAGCTTTTGTCAAGCGTTTTTAAAATTGCACATAATACCTTTTGTAAAATAAAGTAATCAGTAGAAAAGAATAAGCGTGTGGAAACTTTTGTCAAACATTTTTAACAATGGTACATCACACCTGTAGAGCGATAATATCGATTCGCAGCACGTTTCTTATCACGTAACTACGCCAAACGCTGATAAGAAATATTCCCTTGATATACACAAAAAGAAAACAAGTTGTATACCTGTATGTGTCGGGATACTTGGCTTGCACTCCATCGGGAGTGAATCAGCACCGCATCGTCATGGTCGTCGGGATCTATTTACTCTGTTATCATAACGGCACTAGCGATCTACAGGCAACAGCAGTTGATCTGTGGCAAAGAACAGTTCGGCCTACATAAAAAAACCAATTTGGCCTCCAGCTAAGAGCTAAAAAGAGAATCTGATTAGGATGGGTAAGCGCGGAAAAACTCACTGATACACGCAAGATACCTCCTACTTGTCGAACAAAAAAAACGTGCATCGCTCTTGAATTACTGGGATGAGTAAGGTAGAAAATAGTTCAAAGCACAAGCTGCAGGATCTACTTAAAAATTGGTTCAAATAATACGAGTTCAAACTGCAATTCTCGCGTTATCGAAAGTGCGATTAACAAGCTGGAAAACACGCTTTCAAATAATAGTAGGATCTATCATTTCGACAAATCTTTAGATGGAAAACACAAGAGAAAGCAATTATACGTTATAGAAATGTTTAACAAATTAATGGATACTTAAAACAAGGTAATGACTATTTAATTTAGCGAATAAATTTTCGTTTTAAAAGCAAAATGGATTTGAGTTAAAATTATGTTAAAGCGGGATTATTCTGAACAGGTACACTATATAGGGTAATGTTGGAGAAATTAAGAATAGAACCAGGTGAGAAAAGAGTATTTAATTTATGTTGAAAAATAAACGTAACAAGATGAACTATGCAAACTCAAATTAAATGACATTACGGGTAAAAAAACCTGATTATTATTATGATCTCTGATTCAAAAATCGGAAAGAAACGAATTTTTCTTATCACCAATTAAATTATAGAAGGCGTGAAACTATGGAAGTGCTTTGTGTTCTCCCCTTTGTTATCACAATACTTTTTTCGTTAACTTCAGGAACGGAAGGTGCCCTACTCAAGTAGTGGGTGTTCATACTTTTGCTTACTAAAATTGCCAATTTCCTCAAATTACCCTTTGATTTGGACACTGTAGAGAAGTACATGTGTGTCTTAACTTGCAGAAACGTGTGCGGATTTACAAACACTTAAAAGACACGGAGGATGAAAGTCTTATTCAGCAGCCGGGAACTATGTTGAAGATTGCATTAGAAGCAAAATTAAAATTTCGAACGGTATTTTCACTAGGAAAAGTTCAAGTAATGTCCAAACTGCGGTACATAACTCACTGAATAATAATACAAAGTCCAATGATGACAATTTGTAAAAAAATGTTTTAGATTAGTGACGAATCGCTTTCTGCCGCGTCCACATCAACAATAACCATAAATTATTTATCTGGGATTACAAGTTACACAATATTTACAATCAAAGTGGCAATAGTAATTTAATTCATATACATAATTGTAACGTTTTTTTTTTTCTAGTTACATTTAGTTCAATAAAATAAAAATAAAACAGCTATAATTTAAAATATTTAATTTGAGAATTATCATCCAATAAAAATTAATATATAATATTCATAATAATGCATAGATTCTCGTATGTATATACTCTAAAGTTCGTTACCAAGCTCTGTCAAGTTGTCAGTCGGCACTTCATTCTCAACGTTCGAAAGTGCAAGCCGCTTTTGCAGACGAGGTGAAGTCGAAATGGCCCTGTCGAAACACATGGCTTCTAACAAAGTTAGGAAAAAGTAGACCATTGAAAATTCTTGGTGTCTGGAGGTCGAGCCTAACAGCGGTTGCGTGAGCATGATTTTCGATAAGCCTCGCTCCGAACAGTTTAGTTGATCCCGACAGGCCTGAGAATATGGAACCCCTTTGGACATCATTTTAGACAGTTGGTATATATTAATACAATAGATTATACTAATATTTTTCATCTTAGTGCAATATCTTGAGGACATATCTTGAATAACATTTCCGATAATAAATTAAAACAAATTTGGAAGGCAGTAATTTAAAGCAAGAATTTATGGTTTCGTTCTATTCAATATAATATGCAGTAAAGTAAACGCCGATTCCACATGTGTTCCCGATATTTCAACCTTACCGATGACTAATATCACACAAGGATATTATGATGGAAATCTCCGACAGCTGAGGTCAAGGTCCAGCACTTGTAGTACATTCTTGATGCACGTGAGTGTTTTAACTTTGATAACTTTGAAATTATAGTAAATTATTATGAATTATCCAACATTAATTGCTTGAGTAACGTAAATAGAAAGTAGTTTTTGAGAAATCAGTAAATTAACGAATATGTTGCTTGCTTGACAGAATGTTTGCACATGTACGCAAACTGTGTATTTTATAAAGTTCTGAATGACAACCTATGTCAGACAAAAATATGTAGATTCCGTTTTCCTATCTAGACGCCATATGCTGTCTTGATTTAATTTACATTATGCTTGAAGACTTTCAGGTCATGTAAAGGCACTTTCATTGACATATGAAATTCGCGTATTTATTATAGATTACAATTAAATTAGAATAATAACATTTTACCAAGTCTGCACTTTGATAATTAATTTTTGTTGTAATAATCAAGGAAGTACTTCGCTGATTAAAAGAAACTTATGTGTTATGAACAATTAATAAATTATATGTATATCTAATTAAATCTTATAGAAATGATCTACTCATAGATCTTAATATTGAATGTAAAACTTCATTAGCGTTATTATGAAAAAATTCTATAAAGAGACAAACTTTAATATTGCAGTCATATGTACATAATCAGAAATTTATCCAAATAGAATCCTTTTTGTTTTTGAAAGATGTATTATTATTTAACATTAAAAAATTTGCAAGTCCTCCCGGAATAGAAAGAGTGTGTAGTGAAAATAAATTCCCTCAGTATATTTTAAATGCCTAAATTCTATTATTCTATTTTTGGCAAATGTTTTTGAGGACACAAATGGTGTCCATATTGTGCTTTTGTTTGTTCACAGGTAAAGCTGAGACATCTGTATGACATCTGGTGTTTGAGGTCTTGGTAAGTGTGTCTTAAAGGGTGAAATTCAGGTTTTATGGCTATGTTAGTGGTGTTAAGATAAGGTTTCCGCATTCCCCTTATACAAGCACAGTTAAATTTTGTTGGTTATTGTATTGAAAAATACGGTGGCGCTCATTAAATATATTTTTGGTCTTTTATTCACCCATGACCCAAGCCCATGATCTACCCAGAGCTAACACTCGACTAGTCGTTTATATCTTAAAAGTTTTTCTTTGTCTCAAGCCATTCTTCATCCGACATTACCTTGGGCTTAAAAGAAAAAGAAGAAATTCTCGACCTTGTGATATCAGATTAAGGTTTAGAAAATTGGGAGGTTTAATTTATAGCTGATAGTCACGAGGATAAAGAAATATAAAATTATATTTTTTATATTACATAATTATTGTTAACATGTGTAACTTACTTTTATAATTATTAAATTGAAAATTCCGTTATAAATGTTAGATTTGCGTTTTTGTCTTCGGAAAAATTTAATAGTCGCCTCGGAAAAGGTGTCATTTTGACCTTGCCAGATTGATTGTCGAGACTATGCCTCGGTCATCAAACTCTGACGCGGCCAAAAATCTGTACCCTTACGTCTTCAATAAATAAATAACTAAAGCAGTAGGCTTATTAGCAAATGCGAAAAAAAGTAATCACATATAATGAATGCATCAATTCCATACCTAAATTCGATATTCTTCGACTAATTTCCTTCTTAAACTTGATTTTTCCGAACGGCTTGAACACGCTTTTCCACTTTCTTTTACAAATTATTTCTTGATGATGCGGTAAAGTCTCTTGCTTTTCTAAACACAACAACCACGGTAACTTCATTTTGACCTTGTTCGAGTTTTGGAAGTGTATAATGTGCTTGAACTACCAAACAACGGAAGAGACTACATTACTTGAATTTTATTTCACGACCTAATAGAGACATGGATAGACTAAGAAGCAAATTTAGCGGAACGAATGTATTTGACACACCTATATCATGCATTAAGAAAATGAAAGACGTTCTTACTAAATTTATGTTTGTGTGTCGATGGTACGGCCCTTATAATATACTACACTAGCAAGCGTCATAAGCAATAAAATAGGCGTCTTAATCTTGAAACGCCATGCAATATAATTATGAAAATATCTGCCACTCTTTAAAGTGCGAATAGTAAGCCAAGTCTTAGACGAACATTCAACCTCTGGACCGCAAAATGACCCGTAATGACACCTCACTACCATTATGTCGAGTAAATTTTCCGGATATGCATTGGAATCTCAGAAACCATTAAATATAAAGATGTTTCAATAGAGAAAAAATTACCTATTTGTACAAGCAATAAGTAAACAAAGGAAAATCGCTGTGCAGTTTTCAAACGAGAAAGTCGAAAATTTCAATTTCTATTTTATGCTTCCAGCGTTCCAATTTTAAAATTTTGAAAGAACGATGAAGGAATTGTTATAAAGACTACAAAGTACTATTATTAAAATTGTGATTCCATGTGTTGAATTACACCTTTTTCCCTTAAATTTGTTTTTCAGTTAAATCAATTCCGTTGCTATTCTTAAATCCTTCATCAACATTCTGAATATTTTACTTGTTCATCATAAGCTCGCTTTACAATAATTGTTTAACTCAAATCTATTTGCATGGAAACGACAAGTTTATGATAAAATTTAAATAAGTCAATACCTTGTTTTAGGTATCCTTTAATTTGTTAAACATTTCGATAACGTATAATTGCTTTCTCTATGGTTTGAATCTAAAGACTCGTCGAACTAAGGTCGGGCACTATCCGATAAAAGTGTGTTTCTAAGTTTCCTAATCAAGCTTTGATAACCACAATATGACTTGGAGCTCTGGTTGTTTAATTAAACAAATTTATGTTCACTTTCTTTTCAAAATGTTTTTAAAGCACTCGTCGTAATTGCTAGATTCTTCGTTCCGTTTTTCTTTATGAAAATTTCGCGCACGCCTTACAGCGTGCTTCCTGCGGGGGACACGATAATCCCTTGAATTGCCGCTCCTTGGGATATAGTAGGCTACACCCGTTACGGGATATCAGGTCCATCTGGCCCACTCCGGTCCGAGGAGCGGACGAGAGATCGAACACCGTAGAGACGTGGGTGAGTTTTTTTCCTGCTTGTGTCGAGAACATGTCCACTTAGATTTTACTGTTTGGGGCTCATGCAGGTCTCGAATTAATTGTATGTACAAAAATGATTTATGATACTGGGATTTATTGCCATATCTATTAATGCGGGAATGTGATAAAAACTTGCTGCCACATTGGAAGACGTTATTGCCATTGTATTTGTAATTGTAGGTTATATGTTAGCATTATCAGAGCGTATGTGACGTATCATAATACTATGATTACTAAACTAAATTGTGAAATCTGGCATACAAATACACTAGCGAGCAAATACTAATATATATGGTTTATTCTCACTTACTTAAACCGGGTTAATGCCCATTGTAATGTTTCTTTTTTTATGCTAATTAGAGTTCCTTTGTAAATGTGTTATTTCCTTTGTTTTTTTTTGTATTTAGGTATAACTGCAGGTGGGGTTTTCTGCTACAGGTTGTACGGAGCAGTTAGCAATTTATTTTTATTTCAGGCCATATTTAATTTTTGTAGATATTATATCCTGCCCACTCACCAACTGAGCCCGGTTTATTTCTCTTTCTTTTTTCTTTGTTATCTTTTTTTTTGTTGATTACGTCGCTACACGTAGCATAAATTTTGACGCCCTGGCGAGGGGCTCCGATTTTGTTTGAGTTAATTTTTGGCTTCGAGTTTGTTGTAGTTAATTTTTTTTTGCTTCGATTTTGATTTTCGGTAATTTGTGTTCCCATTTGGTTCCGCTTAATTTCTGGCCAATTTTTGTTTTGCTTCTGGCGTTATTTTTTTTTTGTCTACGCCCAAGTTACTACATTATCCTTCTTCTTGGCCTGATACTACTTATGCTTTCTTCCCTTACGTTCGAAATTGTATATATTTCTTTTCTTTATTTCTTGTGTGGGTTTGATCTTCTTGAATTTTGATTCTGTTTTCTTTCTTGATCGCTAAATATCATTGGTTGGTTCATTTCAGATTATTGGAATTGTGTTTTCGCCCATAATTCTAGTCCGTTGAAAACGCTGACGCCCTCTCCTACTTTTTATTTTGTTGCTTAGCTCCTATTCGTGTTCCTGAAGTTTAAATTGTCCTGTGTTTGCAATAATTTTTTTTGAGCTTTTTTCGAGTTACGGTTAGTCTTTACTTAGTTACTTTCTCCCAATTTCTTTTTTATTCTCACTAAAAATGACTGATCGTAGGTTGGTGGTGTTTAATATGATCTGTAAGAGACGGCAGAAGTCATCCGAAAGCATTAGTAACTATTTCGCGTGTATGACGGCTCTGTTTGGGAACTATGGTTCTTTTAGTGAAAATGATCAATTGTCCGTTTTGCTTCATAACCTTGATCCAATTTATAGAACCGATTTGCCTACCGTCCGTTCCTTACAAGAGTTAAAGGACGAATGTCTGAAGTTAGAACCGGCAAATAACCGACCGATAATTCCTTATCACCTAGTCCTGACCAACATACTGTTACTGCTGAACAGGAATCAGGAACTCAACATGTGTCCGAGTTGCAGTTATTTGAGTCTACAGTGGATTTGTTCGAGGCTAAAGCGTTACTTTAGTATCGTAGTAATCGGCATAAGTTCTCTGACTGGAAGTCATTGTCTAATTTACCGATTCAACACTTTGAACCCCCCGGATTTTGCTTATAAGTTTGCTACAGTTGAGAAAAATACCCTTGACTCACATGACCGAGTTGTTAAGAATTCTCCTACGCCTACGGGTAGATCAGATACTTCTTTCGTACGTTCTACTGCTCTTCTTCCTAGTTCTGCTTCTACTCGTCAGGTCATCTGCTTTAATTGCAACAAACCCGGGCATGTGTCGAAACGTTGTACTCGTCCTAAAGTACTCCATTGCTATGCTTGAGAACATAAGGGAGTCACTCGCTACAGCTGTCCCAACTGTCATCCTACTACTAATAGGTCTTCAAATAATACTTCAACTTCTGTTCTCAGCTCTAGGAGCCAAACTTCTTCTGCTTCTAATTTTACGTTCTCTTCTGTACCTCATCCAAGTCATTCTGCTACTACTATCAAAACTTACTCTTCTTCGGCAAATATAGCTTCGAACAAAATTTCGTTCGTGTCTAGTTCTACATCCTATTCTACTCCTCCTTCTGCTCGCCCTACTTATTCATTCTCAACCCATACTGTACCTCCAACACCAGTGCAACCCATACTTCGAATTAGTGACTTGCAGCTAGCTTCTCAAGAGTTGGTTCCCGCTTTCTTAAATGATTTTACCCACGAGATTCCTGTCGTGTCTGCAAGCACAAATGTCGCCGAAGTGTCGATAACTTCTAATTTAGTCAGCAAAGGTCCTGTTGAGGTCCATGAACCTGTATCTTTAATGCCTGTTGCTGTTGTCGTTGAAGTTTTACCTGGCCCTGTTTCGTTATCTACTATCGTCACGGAATCAGTTCCTATTGAGGCTGAACTTTTGTCTGTTTCTACTCCATTGTCTAACAGTAATAAAGTCTTGCTTGATTCTACTCCTTTATCGGACATTGATGAAACGTTACCTACTCTTACTCATTTTCCTCATGCGGACAATATTCTACTTGCTTCTGTTCTTTTAACTAAGGTTGGTAAAATCCTAGCTGATGTCCTATTATCTAATGTTGACGAAGGCCAACCTAATTCTGCTTCCTTACCTATTTTGGATGAAGTCCTTCCTGATGCTGTTTGTTCTTGTAAAGTTGATGAAATTCTGTCTGGTGCTGCTCCTAATATTTCATGTTGATAAACTTCATTCGAGCCATTTATCTAACATTGGCAAAGTTCTACTTCATACTGTTTGTTCTTGTAACGTTGAGGAACTTCTACCTGATTCTATTCCTTTATGTAATATGGTTGAAGTGTTATCGGATTCTGTTCCTTTTCCTAAGATTGATATTGCTACAGCCAATTCTGTTTTTTGTCCTAACTGTGATACTGCTATTCCTTTGCCTAACATCGATAAAATGGTATCTGTTTCTGTCCCTTTATCGAACGTAACTGAAGCTTGCTCTGCTTGTGTTTTTGTTCTTAAGGTTGATTTTCTTACAGCCAATACTTTTTCTTTTTTCTACCGTTGACTTTCGTATCTCCAATCCTAACAACAAACAATTTTTTTCGTTAACTCGTTTTTAGTTTTCGAAACTACCCTAAACCTTGTGCTACGACTACTACACCCTCTACTGTTCCTGTTTTGAGGAAAACTGCCCAAAAGAGGCAGACATTAGTTCATGCCCCTTCTGAACCTGAACATATATGTCAGCGAAGTCCTAATGTCCTTGATCTTGTTTCATATTCCTTTTAGCGGCGTAAACGCCTTAAGCCCAATATCTAGTCCTCGTGCCCCAGATTCTTATGCCAGCTTTGCTCTCCTTAGGACTTGACTGCTAGACTTTAAGATTTCGTTATTTACTTCTCTGTTTTGCTGGACTTTTTTTTTCTTACAACCCGTGTGGGTCCGGGAAAAGAATTGCCCCATGGTACGACTTGTCTGTCGTAAGAGGCGACTACAGAGGTCCAACACATACACACACGCACACTACATATACACACACAGTTCACGCACACACACTCACAAACTCCTACAACAACACACCCACATATACACACGCGCGCGCACACGCACCCACATACACTGAGATTCGGTTTGATTTTCTTTTTGTCGAGTTTTTATTGTTTTGTTTTGAAAACGGGGTTTCTCTTCTTCCTGCAGTTTTGATGCTGCTCTAATATGGGTTTTGTTTGCTTTAGTTTACTTCCCTGTTACTTTGGATTTACTTTCCTTTCCCTACCCTTTGCTGGTCTTCTTTGGTGTCAGTTCCTATACCGATTGTGTTTCGTCCATCCGCTCCTGTGGTAAGTGCTTTCTAGTCCGTTTTTCTTTTCTTCGGAAACCACGACTTAGTCGACTTTAGGACTAGTTACCATTTCTTTTCTTTGGATATTCGGTTGTTGCAAATCTTGGTCATCACAGTTTGTATTACATCGTTTCTTTTACCAATGCTTTTCCTAACTTCCTCTCGTTCTCCCTTATTGATCCTTTGCACATTTGAGGCTTGACCCTTAGATCTTGTTTTGGCTTGTACTGTTGGTTTTCCTCCTCGCTCCTTTTCTTACTTTGTTTTTTCGCGAGAAACCAATTTCTTCTCCTGAGGTTGAAAACTTTACAGTTTCTTCACTAGAAATATCCGTCCTCCGACGACTTTTCAGCAGTGTCGATGCCGTTCCATCTTAGTCTTCGTTGCTTGCTTATTACCCGTCTGGCCTTCCTTTTTCTCTGTTGTCCTAGGACTCGGTTCACTCCAGTGAGGGTATTGTGTCGTTTTCTCTGGTAGTCCGATCGTTATCACTATAGGTCTTTCGAGCCGGATGAGAGTTCTTTTTTTTTGGGTGTGTCTTTCTTTCTTTTTGGTTTCTTTTGTTTTCGTAACGAATTTTCTTTTAGCTTTTAAGAAAATTTTTTTTTGTGTTTGGGTTTTTGTTTTGTTTTGTTTGGTACTGCCCACTCTCGTACTTTTGCGTCTCTTCCCCGACCTGTTAATTTTGCTGGGGGGATTTGTTTCGTTTATTTTTGGGATGAATTAATTATCCTTTTTTACCTTAAATTTGTTTTTCAGTTAAATCAATTCCGTTGCTATTCTTAAATCCTTCATCCACATCCTGTATATTTTACCTGTTCATCATAAGCCCGCTTTACAATAATTGTTTAACTCAAATCTATTTGCTTGGAAACGATAAGTTTATGATAAAATTTAAATAAGTCAATACTTTGTTTTAGGTATTTTTAATTTGTTAAACATTCCGGTAACGTATAATAGCTTTCTCTATGATTTGAATCTAAAGACTCGTCGAACTAAGATCGCGTACTATCCGCTTTGATAACCACAATATGACTTGCAGTTCTGGTTATGTAATTAAACGAATTTTTTATGTTCACTTTTTTTTCAAAATGTTAAAAAGCACGTCGTAATTGCTAGATTCTTCGTTCCGTTTTTTTTTATGAAAATTTCGCGCACGCCTCACAGCGTGTTTCCTGCAGGACACACGATAGTCCCTTGAATTGCCGTTCCTTGGGGTATAGAAGGCTGCAGCCGTTGCGGGATCTCAGGTCCATCTGGCCCACTCCGGTCCGAGAAGCGAACGAGAGATCCAACACCGTAGAGACGTAGGTGAGTATTTCTTTCCTGCTTGTGTGGAGACTCTGTCCACTTAGATAATATTGTTTGGGGCTCATACAGGTCTCAAATTAATTGTATGTACGAAAATGATTTATGATACTGGGATCTATTGCCATGGCATTTCTATATTACGCTTAACTTTAACTACTATCTATTAATGCGGGAATGTGATAAAAACTTGCTGGCACATTGGAAGACGTTATTGCCATTGTAGTTGTAATTGTAGGTTATATGTTAGCCTTATCAGAGCCTGTATGAGGTATCATAATATTATGGTTACTAAACGAAATTGTGAAATCTGGCATACTAATACACTAGCTAGCTACTACTATAAATGGTTTATTCTCACTTACTTAAACCGGGTTAATGCCCATTGTAATGTTTCTTTTTCTTTTTATGATAATCAGAGTTCTTTTGTTGATGCGTTACTTCCTCCGGTTTTTTTTATTGAGGTATAACTGCAGGTGGGGATTTCCCCTACAGGTTATACGGAGCGGTTAATAATTTATTTTATTTCAGGCCTTATTTAATTTTTGTAGGTATTATACCCCGCCCACTTACCGACTGAGTCCGGTCAATTTCTCTTTCTATCTTCTTTGTTGTGTTTTTTTTGTTGACATCGTCGCTGCACGTAGCACATGCTACGCACTTCTTGATTAAAAAATTACATACCATGCCAAAATCTTCTTAAGTAAAATCTTCTATAACAACACGATTCTAAATAATTTACAACTGACAGAAATAAAAGTAATTAAAACAAAAAAAAACAAATGGAAAGCTGTTATACATGCTTTTAACAGTATTGATAGACGTTCTGCAATGTGTACGCATTACGTTAACTATAAATCAGATAAGAAAATGTAAATATTAAATTTGGATGAACAGCCTAAATATGGACGCACACTGTACAGTAGATTTCAGGAATAGTAAACATTAATTACACATACTTCAAAATTTTGCTTCTATAAAGGTCAATCAGTTTATAGGGTATAACATTATTTCTTTTAAATACATTGTAAACGTATTTATTTAGGATGATGACTTATTTTAAAACCGCAAATACAAACAAACCATGATAGCGTTTTCATAGAAAGATCATCATCATTTTGTTTTTGACCTTATTTAAGGTCGGTTTGACGCAGCTCTAACTTGTAAATACTCCCTGTATGTTTGTTGTGGTTTGTTTAGCATTCTTCTTAATCTTCTTTGGGAATTAAACCACACATAGTTTTTAAATTCATCTTTATTTACGTTTCGATCCATGACCTAGGATCGTTGTCAAGATAATAAAAACTTCAAGTTTGACATTAATGACATAAATTGAAGGTGACTTTGATTTATTGATGTTTGAAATATTTCGTTTGAGTATACTAAGCAAAAATTTTAAAGTTTAAAAGAATGATTGCCTTCAATTTGTGTTGCGGCCTGGGATCGGCTTTCTTTAGGTAGCCAATACGCTTAACGTGAAATCATCTGATTAATTTTTATTGGTGAATTTTATTTAAATTCAATAACTTAGAATTGGAAAACATTTTTTAACATGTTTCTATTTATACAATTGAGAGATTTCTAATTTTATGTCTTATTTCACCGAGATTCACTGAAGGGGGTTAAGCAACCTGTGGCTACAAAGATCCCCCAACACTTAGAATTTGCCGAAATAATGGTTTTCTAGTTAATATGCTTATTGTTATGTAATTAGTTATTGTATGTATAAATAGAAATCATGTATGTAGGCTGTATTTCATGTTAATATTGCAAGGAAAACCCAGGAAAAACTTGCAATGCTACCTAGATATTGTGGGCATTTGATCTTCATTTGTTATTTCTTTTAGTAATGGAATCCATTGTTTACTGAAAGTCACGGATTCGTTTGCAACGCAGTTATTTTTATGTAGGACCCAACAAAATCAATTGAAAATAAAATATACAAAACTCTATTTAAATTTAAAAATGAATTCGAAGACAAAGAAAGAAGTAAACTGGTCCCACATTACAGTAAACCACCCCATTTTTACGGTCTACCAAAAATTCATAAAAAAGTCATTCCTTTAAGACCTATCGTAAGCTCCATAGATTCACCATGCCATAATTTAGCAAAATTTCTACTAAAAATTATAAATCCATTAGCAGGCAAAACGGATTGTTTCATTAAAAACAACCAACACTTTTTAGAAAAATTATCAAACATAAAAATTGAAAATACACACATAATGGTAAGCTTTGATGTAGTAAATCTCTTCACAAATGTCCCTATAAACAAAACGCTTAATATTATAAAAAACAAACTAGAAGAAGATGGCAATCTTAAAGAAAGAACAAAAAGTATATCATCGATTATGGAATTACTTGGTTTATGCGTAAATACCACATATTTTCAAATAAATGATCAATTCTACAAACAAAGCTTCGGAATGGCAATGGGAAGTCCACTATCGCCAATCTTTAGTAATATATTCATGGAAGAATTCAAAAAAGATGTAATATTCACACAAGAATTGAAACCATTAATCTGGTGGAGATACGTAGATGATGTTTATGCTATTTGGCCTCATAATACTGAACTAATTAAAAACTTTGTACAGTCAATTAACGAAATAGAACCAACTATTAAATTCACATATGAATTAGAACAACATGAAAAACTTCCGTTTTTAGATATTCTAGTTAGCAAAAACGATACAACAATTAATACTTCGGTATATAGAAAACCAACGCACACAAACAGATACTTAAACTTCGATTCAAACCACCCACAATGTGTCAAACGAGGAATTATCAAAACCATGTATGATAGAGCAACATTAATTTCATCAAAAGAAGAAATTTTAAAGAAAGAGAAAGACCTAATCAGATGTACACTAATAGAAAACAAATATCCTAAAAGAATAATAGAAAAAGAAATGAATAAAAACCCTAAAAATAAAGAAAAAGAAAACAAAAACAAGGATACACACCACAAAATTCTCTCAATACCATACATAAAAGGATTCTCCGAAAAAATTCAAAGAATAGGAAACAAATTTAGAATTAAAACAGTATTTAGAACCAACAATACACTAAGAGCACAATTAACAAAAACAAAACCCAAAAACGCAATACAAAGTTCAAAAAACTGTATCTACAAAATACCGTGCGAATGTAATAAGTTTTATATAGGGGAAAGTTTCAGACCATTTGAAGTTCGAATAAAAGAACATAAATCATATATAAAAAATAGAAAATTGGAAAAATCTATGATTTGCCAACATGCATGGGACTCCAGTCATAAAATAAAATGGGAAGACGCAAAAATTATCGACAAAGAAGAAAACCACCAAAAACGCAAAATCAAAGAAGCTGCTTATATAACCGTACATAAAAATAACTGCGTTGAAAACGAATCCGTAACTTTCAATAACAATGGATTCCATTACTAAAAGAAATAACAAATGAATATCAAATGCCCACAATATCTACGCAGCATTGCAAGTTTTTCCTAGGTTTTCCTTGCGATATTAACATGAAATACAGCCTACATACATGATTTCTATTTATACATACAATAACTAATTACATAACAATAAGCATATTAACTAGAAAACCATTATTTCGGCAAATTCTAAGTGTTGGGGGATCTTGGTAGCCACAGGTTGCTTAACCCCCTTCTGTGAATCTCGGTGAAATAAGACATAAAATTAGAAATCTCTCAATTGTATAAATAGAAACATGTTAAAAAATGTTTTCCAATTTTCAAGTTATTGAATTTATATAAAATTCACCAATAAAAATTAATCAGCTGATTTCACGTTAAGCGTATTGGCTATCTAAAAAAAGTCGATCCCAGGTCGCAACACAAATTGAAGGCAATCATTCTTTTAAACTTTAAAATTTTGGCTTAGTATATTCAAACCAAATATTTCAAACATCAATAAATCAAAGTCACCTTCAATTTATGTCATAAATGTCAAACTTGAAGTTTTTATTATTTTGACAACGATCCTAGGTCATGGATCGAAACGTAAATAAAGATGAATTTAAAAATTATGAGTGGTTTAATTCCCAAAGAAGATTAAGAAGAACAGCTCTAACTTCTTTTCTATTCTGTGCAAATCTAAAAAGTTTGACTAATATAGCTTGGTCTAGGTCTTCCTATACTCTTCTATCTTTTTCTTATCTACTTGGCTCTATATAGATATTAGCAACTTGATGATTGTTAAAGATCTCCAATATGTTTACATGATTCCCATTTATATGGAAATAAACTATTACCTGATTATCCCCCCAAGGAAAAGTGTTAAATTATATGTTATGGTAAGACTTAAGCAACGAATCGCTACCAACATGCCAGACCGCTAATTAATTGTGAATTATGTCATGGAAACGTTTATTACATTATACGTTTTGGTTAGGCTTAAGCAGCGAATCGCTGCCAACATGCCAAACAGCGGTCTGTCATGGTGGCCTTTAGTTAACTGATTTTATTTATTTTTTTTGTTTTGTTTTCGAACTTACTTTAGGACGGTTCAGCTCTAAATTCTTTTTTTTCTGCGCTAGTCTAAAAAGGTCTACATACCCTTCACAACCTAAATCTCTAATAATTTGACAAATATAGCTTTGTCTAGATCTTCATACTGTATTTTTATTTGGTAGACCTTACTAAATAGTCCCTCATGTCTTAACTGGTGCCCTATCATCCTATCTCTCCTGACCTTTAATTGCTTCCACATACAGGTTTTTTCACCTATTTTTCTAGAAAGACAATTAGCAATAAAAAGTTGTTGCACAATAATGCTCTACGTACATGTAGATAAAAGTTGTTACGTTGTATTAACAGATTCTGACCGCAATTAATAAGATTTTGTAGAAAGGAAAATGTGAGGAGACAACTAAGATGGACAAATAGAAAAGTTAAGTTCAAATAGAGAAATCAAAAGTAATACAGTTTTAAGGTGTAAATACAGATTCCTGCATGTTGAACTAGGCTTGTACGGACAGGGTACATTTCATACATGTAAGTGTAGATGTATTCTCGTGACGACCGAGGTAAACGGGTAAAGACACATGTGAGTTCACCCACAACTGCATTTTAACCAGAAGTAGCTGGCGAGCCCATGCTCTCAACATCTGGAATGGCAACAAATCAATCACGCCCAGCTTCAGGAGAGCGGTCTACATTTATGATTTTCTCCAAGACTTTGATGCCTCTCTCGAAAGAAGTTGATATTATACAAAAGAAGAACCACGGCAAAAAGAATGGGAAACTGACTTCTTCACGTTACAATTCAAATTGCAAATCAAAGAGAATATGACAAAAAGCAAAAAAAAACACAAAAAGATCCCAAGACAAGAAGGTATCGGAAAGGAAAAGTTCCCTCAAAAGAAAACTTCCTTCGATACAAAAAGTTAGTAAAGGGAAGAAAAAAATCACTAAAAACAGCAAGATGAAGATAATGATGATAAATATGAAGATATAAATGAAGACGACAAAGAAGCGTGAATTTTATACAATGACTTGCATGCAAACTCAAAAGATAAGGAGGGGCGGATCTCTTGCCGCCGTTGGGCCCACAAAGTGTGCACTAATTGCAAGGAAGACGATAATCACTTTGCTTGTGATTTTTGATTTTAAAATGTTACCTACACCATTCTTGGACATTTATTAGTAGGTATATTTTTGTTTCTCCTATTAAAAATAGGACAGCTACTAAGACATGAACGAATAGTTCGAGATATTTTAGAAGCATAGACAGAAAAAAAGAAAGGTAGAGGTAGATCTAAATTAAACTATTGCACACAGTTAGTGAAACATGTAGATTGTGAGAATTTAAGGGAAATGTGTAGGTTAGCTCAGAATAGAAATCAATAGAGGTACGTGTCCAACCAGTTCTAGTACGGAAAATCTAACAATGAAAAGGTAAATGCATTGAAACCTGATGATTATTGTAAACAACTACACGTGTTGGTTTTGCAATACTCTCAACAAGTGTAGATCCTACGAACGTACTAACTGGAAAACGATTGATTCAGCATGTGTTTGAGTGGTGCGGATCTTGGTAGTTATCAGGTTGCTTAACCCCCTTCATGTACCATTGAATATCGCTGAAATAAGATATATTTTTAAAACACAATAGAAGGAAAAAAGTGCAAAAGATTAGCACAAGCCGTGCAGTATTCAACACAAAAAACAGCTGCTATATTCGCAAACAACAAGCATACAGACAAGGAAAAAATTGCTGAAAGCATATGTCTGGAGCACATCACTGTATGGGTATGAAACGTGGACACTAGGAGAAGTAGACCAAGATTAGATAGAAGCCTTTAAAGTGTGCTGCTACATATGTACGATGAAGATATTATGGATAGATAAAGTTAAGAACAAAGAGTTACCAGAACTGATAGCAGCAGAAAGGAATGTGTGGAAAAAAGTACAAAACAGGAGACCTGCGCCTTAAAGAAATTCTAAAATACTAGAACGGGTAGAATGGCTTGCGTGTTTCAGTGAGCTAAAAAACCGAACCATAGGTTTAACCAAATTAGTGGTGTCTTTAGTAGGGAACCAGACTAAGACTGGACCTCAAAAGAGGGTAGCAGCTTTTCCGGTACTTAGAGTGGCAGAGACCATAGGGATCGGTACGGCATTCTAAGACACACTACTGCGCTGTGGAAGGCAATGGGAAACCACAACATTACCTCCCAAGTACACAGCGTACATAAATTGTTATTAAAGATGGTGGCATCATCTGAGTAAAAAATTCCGGGGGTAAAATAGTACGTACATGTGATTTTTCAATGCTCCATCCTAAGGAAGCGAATTTTTTTTTGCCTGGAAAACTTTTGGAATTTTGCCAAACCCTTGCTGTTCCATGCAAGGTAGGGATCTTTAACGTGCGTGACAACACTCACACACGGGACCTCCATTTCATCTCTCATCCGAACAAGGGTGTATTTTTGTGAAAAATGCTCGCCTAACATTTTTCACGCGGACTGTGTTGGGATTCGAACCCGGGACGTTGGGCGTAGTAGTCACACACATACCAACCACGCCACGGAGCCGCCTGGTAAAATAGTCCCTCATTCGAATCTGCGTAAGAGGACTACTTCAAAAAATGAGATCGGAAAGTACAGAAAAAGAATCGGGAATATTTTGAAAGTCGGAGCGAAAAATGTCAGAAGTATGAAGCAAGTAGGTAAGCTAGAGACCTTAAAAATTGAAATAGATATGTTAGCACTAGACATAGTAAGGATCAGCAAAGTTCGCTGGCCAGAGACGGGGGATTTTTAAAGTAGAGACCTCAGGGCAATTTGTACAGGATCAGTGGAAGGAAATTCGGGCGTTGGGATAGTTATGCGAAAAAGATAGGACAACGTGTGAAAAACTACTTACAAAAGAGCGAAAGAATACTCTTGGTTAGATTAGAATTTAAACCGGTAAATACAGTAATAATACAAGTATACATACCCACCTCTATCTATAGTGAGGAAGAGGTAGATGCAATCCACAAAGATATACTAAGATACCTTAAAGGATATGAAAATATAATAATTACGGGGGATAATAATGCAGTAATAGGTGAGGGTAGGGAAGGAGAGGTAGTAGGTTTATTTGATTTAGGAACGAGAAATGACAGAGGAAATAGGCTGGTAGAATTTTGCGACGAGAACATTTAACACATTATTTCAACATCATGCTAGAAGACTATACACGTGGAAGATGCCATGAGATATAGGAAGATATCAAATAGATTACATTCTTGTTAGACAACGGTTTAGGAATGAAGTAAAAGACTGTAGAAGCTACCCAGAAGCAGATATAGATACTGACAACAACATCGTAATTGAAGGTCGCTTTTACATTTAAAAATCTGAAAAAGAGAAACAGAAAAAGGAATGCACTTTGACTTTGAGAAATTAAAAGATATAGATATCCACGAAAGATTTGAAGAAAAGCCGAATAATTTACTGAAACATATCGGGAAAATTTCTTATACCAAGAAAGTAGAAACAGAATGGAATAACATTAAATCCAGCTTAGACATGGCAGTCAGAGATATTCTGGAGTATACGCAATGAGAGACTAAGAAACCATGAATAACAAAGGATATCCTGAATCTAACAGAAGAAAGACGAAAATACAAAAACAGATTAGATGAAACAGGAAAACAAAGATGCAAAGCCATAAAATGGGAAATTATTTTGCAAATGCAAGAAAGCTAATTGAACAATGGATTGATAATAAGTGCAAAGAGGTACAAACTGAAATGGAAATAGGAAAGATAGACGAGGCATACAAACTAATTAGAATGAATTTTAGGGAAGCTTGGATAGATGTGAAAATTTTGGAACAAAAAGTCTGACAGCACGTGTCAGAAATATTAACCAGAATTGTATAAAGTCGAATGGAAAAACGAGCTGAAGAAATACTAGGAGAAGATCAATTTGGGTTTAGGCAAAATAGGGAAACATAGTAGGCTATTCTAGCTTTGAGGGTGATAATAGAGAAAACAGTAGAAAAAGAGAGAGCGTGTATATAGGGTTTGTAGATCTATGGAAAAAGCATTCAACAATGTAAAATAAAAAAAAAAGTTCGAAATACTCAAAAGGATTGGAATGAGTTTTAGGAATAGACGGATGTACATAGCATATATAAAGAGCAGACAACGGTAATAGAATTAGGGCAGGAACATAGAGAAGTAAATATTAGGATAGGGGTGAATCAGGGTTGTGCCCTATCCCCAATAATTTTTAACTTGTACATCGAAGAGGCAATGTCAAATGTAAAAAGACATTTGGAATTATTATGCAAAGACAAAATATTGATATGCCTAGATTTGCAGATGATATAACAGTATTAGCATCTAGCCAGGTAGACTTAGAAGCTGCTCTTAAGGAAATGGAATTACTTCTTACAGAGAGATACGGTATGGAAATTAAAAATATAAAACTAAAGTACTGGTATGCAAAGGGTTAAGGATTTCTGTCACCTAGAAAGTCAAATAACGCATGATAGGAAAAGCACAAAAGATATAAAACATAGATTAGCCCAAGGTCGTGCTACATTTAACAAGAAAGAGCATTTACTGTGTTCAAAGACAATAACATAGAAACAAAAAAAGAGGTTGCTTAAAACATATGAGTGGAGCACAACACTGTACGGCTGTGAAACCGGGACAGTAGGAGAAGCGGACAGAAAAAATTATAAGCCTTTGAAATGTGGTATGATGAAGATATCGTGGACAGATAAAGTTAAGAATAAAAAGGTACTAGAAATGGTAAGTGAAGTAAGAAGTATTTGGAAAACAGTAAAAAATAGAAGAGATGATAGGCCATGTACTAAGGCATGAGGGAATAGTGTGAAATATATTAAAAGCAGAGATAAGAAAAAAGAGAGGTATAGGTAGACCTAGGTTAGACTATTGCGCACAGATAGTGAAAGATGTAGGCTGTGTGAATTTCAGGGAAATGTGCAGGCTAGCTCAAAATACAAATCAAAGGAGGTACGCATCCAACGAATTCGAAGATGGCTAACCTAAGGGCGAAAAACATAACTGTACTTAAATCTGATGATTATTATAAGCAACTACAGGTATTGGTTGGGCAATACTCTCAACTAATGTTAATTGTGCGAAAGAATTTACTAGAAACTATTAATTCAGCAAATGTCTAAGTATTGGGGAATAGCCACAGGCTATTTAACCCCCTTCATAGATTACTGAACATCGGGGAAATAGGGTATATATTTATAAACAATAGAAGGGGAACCAAACTGAATTTAACAAGAAACAGCAGCGGTTGTGTTCGAAGACAACAAACAGAAACAAGGAGGAACTTCTTGAAAGCATATGGGGGAAGCACAGCACAGTATGTCTAAAATACGGACAGTAAGATAGGCAGACAGAAAAACAGCAGAAGCCTTTTGGAATGTTGTGCTTCAGGATGACAGCATGAAACAAAGTTAATAACAAAGAGGTTGTATAAATAGTAAAAAAATAAAGATATCTGTAGAAAAAATAGGAGAAATAGAAGGATTGAATACGTTCCAATGAATTCTTGTGGAATAGTGCACGATATATTACAAGCAGAGATATGAAGAAGGAAGTAGCGGTAGACCTAGATCCGACTAATGCACACAGATAGTGAAAGATGCATACTGTGGAAATTTCCAGAAAATGTGTAGGTTAGCACATAATAGGAAACAATGAGGGTACGCGTCTAACCAGTTTCAGGACTGAAGACCTAATAATGATGAGGTTAGTTTAGAGTAGAAAACCGTGGAGGTACGTGTCCAAGCAGTCTAGAACTGAAGACCTAGTGATGATGATTTAAAAAAAATTTTTTTAATTCACTTTTATAAATTAATGCGCAGGTATTTCTGATTGTCAGAAAAATTATAATAATAAAATTTTTGTACAGGATTTATACAGCTGTCGATTTCACCCCACCCAGGGGGTAAAAACGAAATTCTAGAGACTTTTGAACAAAAGCTTTTTTATATGCAACTAAACTAAAGTACGTCTTGTATATTAAATATATTGCTTCGTTAATATATCAGAACATGCTATAAATGATTTTTATAAATAAGTATTTAAAAATAGTTTTATTTTGAATGTTCAAAGCTTAGCAAGTTGGTTTTGCTCCATCTTCCCCTAAGACTCAATAGACGAATATTCTGAAATAGAAAATTGATGATCTTTTTTTGACAAATTTAGTTAAAATCTGAATCCCAAGTAAATACATTTTACCAAGACAAATATATGAAGTAAATTGAATCCATTTAGTTTACATTGAGTAAAACAAATTCCTGAATTTTCACACTTACCTTCACTATCACTAACTCCATTAATTTTTCCCAAGGAAAATTGATGGGTAGAGTCGTTCGAGTCGGACGTATTATAATTTATCGTTGTCGAAGTAGTAACGGCTTTCGTTTCAAGTAAACCTGCATTTTAAATAAACTGTTTTATTCTCGTCATTCTAGTGTATCGGTAAATCTACCTTCAGTGTTCTTCACCTGTTCAGTCTTGGCATTTAGGCGTTTTTTGGAAGACCTTCGGGATTCCCTGTAACGAAGCAATACATCAGTGACTTCGGTTGTACTAGTTTGAATTAATTGTGCGATGCAATGAACGCCATCGGTTAATGATTTACGGATTTCCGCATCGCAAATTGCACTTCAATAATTATACGAAAATGTAGGGCGTGGGATGCTTTAAGTATAATTCAAGGATTCAGGGTGTGATTTCTGTTTTCAAACTGCACTCATCTTAGATCTAGAATTTGGTGAAACTTCTCTATGGATTAGTAAATGTTCTATTTTGAGTACAAGGTAAGCAAATACTAAGAACTTAAAATGACTGAAAACGTTCTTATGCATACGAAACGGATATTAACGTTCTTTCATAAGCTTTGTGGAGGCGGTCTAATAATATAAATGTGCAAGATAACAAGATGGTTTTGAAAATGAAAGTCTGTTTATTTATTATGCATAAATTTGATATTACCGGGTGTAGAATTGCTTCACGCACAATAGGGATTTCCATGTTAAATTCTTAATGTTCCAATATTGGCTCACCAAATTATTTTAGAGAAAAAGTGTAAACATGATTATTGTAGAGAAAAAAATACTGTACACAACCATATCATTACTTATGTTCTTACTCTTCATACAGGGGTGAAAATTAAGGAAATTAAAACCACTATTTTAACAAAAATAAATTGTGCCTTGGAATTGTTGAAACAAAAACAATTGTTAGTTAGCTGTAATTTTAGTTTTTTGCCCACAAATTTAGACGTATTTTATGTATTATGTATTCCTTGAATGAAAAGATCTTAATGGTAAATGGTGCTGTTCTGGTATTAGTGCACAAGCAGTAAGTGATGTTTGCTGTTGAATATCCGGGTCAGGGCCGGGACCAGGTTTTATGGACCCTGGGGCAGGGATTTAGAGGGCCTTCTCCAACCCAATCCTCTAAGAAGCTAGTAAAGTTTTTGAAATTTTGTTGTCACTTAAAAATAAAACAACAATGAATTTTATGGCGGCTTATCTCAGAAGTAAAGAACATAATATTTAAAGTTATGCAGAATTAATAATTATATATGCTTGTTATTAGATTATTTATTCATACATACTTATATTTCTTCCTATTTACAAAATTGAAACTTAAAATTAAAAATTTACTTTTCTAGCTTTCTTATTTGCACATTCATTTATTACACTTTCAAAATTAATTTCTTTTCCTAATTTATTTTCCAAGCAAATCATGCCTAAAGACGTCAGTCTGACCTGTCCTATTGTTGATCTATGCACATTCTTTAAACGAAACATTGCACTAAAAGACCTAAAAACGCATTGCGTTGTCAAAATTTATATAAAACAGTTTAACTAAAAAACTAATTACTATATTTTGTTATATGCAATACGCAATATACTATTGTTTTATTACCTTTTGCCGGGTGCCACTGTAACAGGAAGTGTGCAAAAAATTCTGAGTGCAACGCACACATTGGGAAAAATCTCAGATAAATTTTCTTCCTTTAACTTGTTTAAAAGTTCAAGAGGAAGCAAAAAATTGTTTCCCAAATTAGCCTCGTGAATGGTCTTCAAATGAACTAATTCGTCTTTTAATTCTTGAGAAACATCATTTTTATATGTTTTGATGAACTCCTCACATTTTGTGTTAATTTGTTCTTAAGTCAGTTTCATATATTTTCAAATGAAAGAAACTGTGTCATTGATTGATTTTGCAGCCTCATACCGCACTCTCATTTCAGTTAAAAGTCTGTCAATAATTATATTAAAAACATTAATTCTCAATTTGTCATAAGGACCCGTTATTTCAATTTTTCGTCAGTTTCAGATTCATCTGTAAATCCTTTCCTTTTAATTGTTCTTTTTAGTTTGCTACCTGTGCTATTCATTGTTATTGATTCCTCCTGAGTATGAGTCTTAATTCCAATTTGCTTACACACAGTTTGCATTCATTTAAAATTGCTGACGACCTGTCTCTAAGTTCTTCTAAATCTTTAATAAGACCATCAATGTTAATTATTTCTTTATCAATACTTACTTCACAATTCTGAAGAACACTATTTCTATAATCAATCAGAGACAAGGCTTTGAACCAAATCGAGGCCATTAAAACACACTCTATCGATGAAATATACTTAATGCAACCATTTACTTCTGCCCTTGCTTCTGCTGCCAGATCAGTAGAAAGCAGCTTTTGTAGAGCCACTAGCAGCCCGGGTAAGTGTTTTGCAAATAGTTTTACACTTTTGACACGAGCACTCCATCTCGTTGATGATTTGCGAGTGAAGAGATTCTCCTATTTCAGTCTTCAAAGTAGCCCAGCGATCCACTGAAACTGCAAACAATGTATACACCTTTTGAACGGCACCGAAAAAAGTTACAGCTTCGACACAGCATTCAGCTGCATGCTTTCCACATAAATTTAAACTGTGGCATGCACATGGAGAATATATTGCTAAATTGTTTCTTTCCATCAAATAAGCCTGTACACCTTTAAATCTGCCACTCATATTTGCGGTATTATCATACCCTTGGCGGCGGCAGTCAGGAATTTGTATGTTGTTATCTTATAGAGTTGTAAGTATCATTTTGGCAATTAAATGAACAGTCTTTCCATTTATGTTGATAAACTCAAAAAATTTCTCTTGAATATCAAATTGACCGTTACTATTCAAACGAACACATCTCAAAATAAAGACATGTTGCTCCAAATGTGAGGTGTCAAAAGTTGAGTCTACCATTAAAGCATAGTATTTTCCCATTTTTAGTTCATGAAGTACTGCTCTTTTAATAGTTTCTCCACATAATTGAACAAACTCATTGTGAATTTTGTTGGAGAGATACGTTACTTGGAGCTTTTTATTTCCTTATTGTGCTTCTTTAACTTTTGTTAAGTGTTTTTTAGGACTTCATCGTAGTTACTTCAAAGTTCTAACATACCCAAAAAATTTCCATTATTTGGGTCACCAATCCGATCAGAGTCTCCCCTAAGTGCAAGGCCTCTCTCACCCAAAAAAAGAATTACATCTATATCCGATGCAGTAACTTTTTCCACACTAATATCTCACTCTGCAACTGTTGTAGTACTTGTTGGTCAATTAACATGCCCGTTGAGAGACGTTTTTCCAAACACCGCCATCCAACATAGCACTTTTTGCGACTATTATTAGATTCACTTTATCATAAAGTTTTCGCTAAGCGTGTATTCCCCAAATGTTGCAAATGCCGATTTTGTATCAGCAGAACCAGAATAAAATACTCTACAGCAAAAGCAGTGTAAGGTACTTTGCTTTTGGCTCCATACCAACCAGTCACGTGATATTTGCTCACCATTTTTCAATTCCTTTTTTAGAATGCTTACTGGAAAATTTCTTCCAGTTGAATCAGTTTGCAGGACCTTTTTCAACTACTGACCGCGCGTCTTCTGATGAAAGAGTTTCTCTGAGTATTTCACCTAAATCAACATCCTTTTTTAGTGTCTTTAAAATAAATCATACACTTATTTTGATTTTTTTGTTTTTCGGAATGGTGAGCGAAATTTGCTTTTGTATTTGCTTGCTGTTCTTGCAATGTCTGTTTGTGATTGTGTCTGTGTCTTCTATTATTTTTGGGAATTCTGGGAGTTAGGAATGTTATTTGCTACTGTTTCAAAGTTAATAGCATTTTCAGAATTATCCAAAACTTTGCTGTTGTCAGCGGTTTCAAATTCTAGCGTTGATTTATCCACATGTTGATGATATGACATACTGAGAAATTGATATTTGACCTCGTTTCAAGATAGCATCTTTTGCTGCTTTCTCTTTATGTTTTTGAGAGTCTGATTTTTGATGGTACATTTTTAAATACGAAATCCCCTGGAAAAGAGATTGAAATTGATATTTAATTGATTTTTGAATGAATAAAATTACAAAAGTGAAAAAACTCAATAATATAATGTAATATGTAAACCGGTTTGCTTAATCATTGGTGCGACAAGTACTTCCACTAAAAATAAAAAACTTTAATTTTCATCACGATGATGACATCACCACGTAGTTCTTATTATTTAAAAAATAGATCTCAAATGTCGAATTGTCATGCTCTTAAAGAATAATTTAACTATTTCATGTTTCATTTAATAAAAAACTGTTGATTTAATTCGTTCCTTGACTTTTTATAAACTTAAACTTTCTGTGATTTAACTGTTTGAATTAAAATAAAGAAAATTTTTACAGTAACACACTATTAAATACTTCACCTTAATTGAAAAAATATTTCTTTTGTTTGATTGATTTATCAGTTAATTTTTATTATTTCTAATTCACTACGAATCTATGATTATGAAACCATATGTTTATTCAAACAAATAGATAAGTAATATTTTGAGTCCTCTATATAATTTCAAACACTGAATCATTTCATTATAACTGATACTTCAATTGTAACGGCTGTGTAATGATATTATAATCAAACAAAAACAATATTGCTTTGTAAATTATGCGCATCGCGTTCATGAAATATTGAGAGTTAAACTCACTCACCTTACTGTTGAATGTAGACTATTGAAGTAGAATTTACACATAAAAAAGTATTAAACATGATAAAACAGTCAAACTTTATAGTACTGTAAATTACTCTGTAATAATGGTTTTCCAATTATTAACTATTAAAAATGTTTGTGAAGAAAAAGCACAAGTATTTATGCACAATAAAACACTTTTATCACCATTCACCAACGACTTTTGTTGTATACTGGCCTTATTACTCGGGCGTGACCGATGTTGGGGGTCGGTGTGCTGGTGCAACGGTACAAGTGAGGGTATGTTAAGGTATGATCTATTTCTTCAACACGTCACACGTCGGTCAAAAGTCGCCCTTGCCTTGCCTGTAAAACATGAAATCGATCCATCTTATTTCTTATATTAGCCATTATAATTTTAATTCAAAAGTATTTGAAATGTATATTTAGAGCATAATAGGTATAGGTCTGTGGTGTACAAGTTATTTAACATTATTTCGAATTAGAATTCATGTTACAAATTATTATTATTATTATTATGTATTATCTATCAGTAAAGTTGTAGTGCCGTGGCTTGGCTGTAAACTTGAGATGCAAGCCATTAGACTTTACAGTTTTACAAATAATGTCGTTGTATAGCGCTTCTGGGCAGTGGCGTTTTTAACATAGGGCAAATCGGTGCATTACACCGACGGACTCGGACTCGAACGGGTCCTTTGTAGTAGAATTTAACAATTTAGTTAACAGCCCGGGCCCTTAGTTATTGATGACACGAATTGTAATGGATCTTAAAAATGCTACTGCTTTTGGGCCCCTTAAGTGGTGCTGGGCGCTGTGGCAAATGCCTTTCTCCCTCCCCCCGAGCACGACAGTAGGTATTTAGGGCCGGTCCTAATTCAAAACGCGACAGACGTATTTTCCATGTGTAAAATACGTCTGTCACGTTTTGAATTAGGATCGACCTATATATTCAATGTAAAATAGTTGTGAAAACATTTCAATGTAAAATAGTTGTGAAAACATGAATTCTTATATACTTTCAATGTAAAATACTTGTGGGCACGTTTTGAATTAGGATCGGCTTTATATTACTTTCAATGAAACACACGTATGTTGAAAAATGTAAGTGCAGAGAAAAAATGTGTGTAGCTGTTTTGAATTCGGTTTTCTAGCGAGAAGTTACACGTGCACCGTTTTGAATTAGGATCGGCGTTATATGTAAAATGTTATATGTAAAATGTGAAAACCTGAATTCTTTTCAAATGTAAAATACTTGTGGGCACGTTTTGAATTAGGATCGGCTTTATATTACTTTCAATGGAACATATTTCAAAACACACGTATGTTGAAAAATGTAAGTGCAGAGAAGAATGTGTGTAGATGTTTTGAATTTGGTTTTCTAGCGAGACAGTATGACAGATGCAAAATATCGCATTCAAGTCAATTGTGTTTTAATTAAAGTGGATTCTGATTTATGTTTAGAGGCTGCAAATACACATGGGCCGGTTTTAATTCAAAATGAGTTCACTCTTGTGATAGGTTGAAAAGTGGGTTGGCAAAGTACGCAGATGGTGGTAATCTGCTATATAAGGAGATTGCTCTAATATTAATTTAATTAGTCAAAGAAAAGCAATATGGATTTTAATACTCTTAATAAAACCACATATCGCAAACCTTATGTAAATTCAAAAGATCTTGTAGTGAATAAGAGGTTTGAAGTTTTAAAAGTGGAAACAATCAAGACAAAATATGGAGAAAGAGTATTAGTGGAAACAGAAGAGTTCAAAAGTATATTGCCATTGAGATATTTTGAATACCTTCAAGCACATGGAGTGAAACAATTAAATGAAAGTATTGGCTCGAACAAACACGTATACATAACTAGTAAGGGATCGATCGGTCTAACTGTCAACATAGAATTTTCAGAATAATATGTCACTAATTTAAGAAATTAGTTTATTATTATAACACATCTAAGTCGATTGTATAAAGAATGATGTATCAAATTAAAGTGGGTTCTGATTTATGTGCGTTTTACTTTGAGTTTACTACCTTGTTTAGAGAAAGTCTTGTTTCAAAAGAGAAACTTTTATAAAATACTTTTTTATTTTACAAATTGTTGAATATTTTGATCTAACTATTTACAAATGAAAAAGTATTTATTAACTCCCGTTCTTGAAGTATCTGCTGCTCCCTCGCTGCTAGTTCCTCTCTTTTTTGCTTTATTATTTCTAGTTCCAAATCTATACGACGCAGTAGCTTCTCTCCACGCTTTTTAAATGCGTTAAGCAACTCTACTGTGTCATTTTCGTAGGATTTGTCATCTTCACAGCAAACAGCCATATTAGATTCTGTACATAACTTTTTCATAGCCGACATGTTTTTGCCTGATCTGTGAGCATAACATAAAAGATTATTGTAGGTTCACCTTTTCTTTTGTATACTACCTGATGTTTCTGAGAGAATCAGAGTGTGTCAACGATCCTACGATAGCCTCAGAATTTCCAGAATTTCCACAAGTATTTTACATTTGAAAAGAATTCAGGTTTTCACATTTTACATTAAAAGTATATAACGCCGATCCTAATTCAAAACGGTGCAGGTGTAACTTCTCGCTAGAAAACCGAATTCAAAACAGCTACACATTCTTCTCTGCACTTACATTTTTCAACATACGTGTGTTTCATTGAAAGTAATATAAAGCCGATCCTAATTCAAAACGTGCCCACAAGTATTTTACATTGAAAGTATATAAGAATTCATGTTTTCACAACTATTTTACATTGAAATGTTTTCACAACTATTTTACATTGAAATTATATAGGGCCGATCGTAATTCAAAACGCGACAGACGTATTTTACACATGGAAAATACGTCTGTCGCGTTTTGAATTAGGACCGGCCTTAAATACCTACTCACGACCCAGATCCGAGTCGACCAATTCCAAGTTACACTACTGTTGGAAGATGATTTGCAAATTTGAGGCTACTGGTACTTTAAATAATAAGTGTATATGTAGTGAAAACGTCCAACAGAATGTAAGACATCAAGACAATGCAAACGTTGTCGACGTAGTACTTTCAGTAACTGAAAATCCTAATGTAAGTGTGCGCCAACTAGCTGAAAATGTTGGGATGCACTACACTACAACACACAAAATTTTGAAAAAGCACAAGTACTGATCCGCAAATATCAGTGCAATCAAGAATTGCGTCCAAATGATATGGAGAAAAGGGCTGAATTTTGCTACACCATTATCGAAAAAGCAAACGAAAATAGAAGTTTTACAGATAAATGCACGTTCACGCTTCACAATGAGCCAAACACGCAAAATTGTAAAATTTGGGCTACACAAAATCCTCATCATTATTTAGAAACGAAAACCCAATATTTCCAAAAATTAAATGTTTGGGCCGGTATCTTGGGGCATCATATTATTGGACCACTTTTCCTTGGCGGAAATTTAACGTCTGAAAGTTTTTTAGAACTATAGTCCGAAGAAATAACACCAGCAATAAATGAAGTTGCGCCGGAATATGAAGAAATTTGGTTTCATATGAATGGTTGTCTTGCACATAATAGTCGTGACGCCACGAATATTTAAATCAAAGCTTTAATGGTAAAGTTATTGGCAGAGGATATGAAATTGGTTGGGCTGCTTGGAGTCCCGACCTTTTTCCTAATGATTTCTTTCTATAGGAAAATTTGAAACCAAAAATTTACAGTGGTAGCAGTTTTAAAAATTTGGAACAATTGCAAAACTGTATTCAAGATCACTGTGCAAGAATTTCACCATATCAGTTGGCAAATGCCAAGCGAGAATTTTATGATTGACTGGGTTATTGTTTAACAGTGAATGGAGGCTTATTTGAACATTTATTATAATAATTGCTTTTTGTCTTAATTCGTTGAATAAAATTTAATTCTTCTTTTTAATCTTTCTTGGGAATAAAACCACTTATATTTGTTAAAATGATATTTATATACGTTTCGACCCATGACCTAGGATCGTTGTCAAAATAATAAAAATTTGGTGACTTTGATTTATTAATTTTTTATTTGACTACATTAGGTGGAAATTTTTAAGTTTAGAAGAATGTATTCAAATCAAAAATTAATAAATCAGTCTTCTTCAATTTGTGTCATAAATGTCAAACTTAAATTTTTTTATTATTCTGACAACGATCCTAGGTCATGGATCGAAACGTAAATAAAGATCATTTTAACAAATATAAGTGGTTTTATTTCCAAGAAAGATTAAAAAGAATAGTTGACAAACCACAACAAACATACAGGGAAAATTTAATTCTTGTTGTATTGCAGATTATTACTCTCATTATTTTAGAAATTCTCATTATGTATGGCAAACGAGATTTATTTAACATGTTCAAATAACGGCGAATTTGTTTCAATAGTTTTCAAATCATCAACGCTGGGTTTTGTTAAACTAGCAGTTTGGTATTTCCTTGCTTTTAAATTTTTTTAGAAAAGAAATACATTTTCGGCATCAGTAAACATTGTCTAAACGCATAGCTTATGCGGTCTGTGACGCAAAACCATAGAGTCAGAGAGTCAACTTAATGCTAATTTTTTATCCGCTGCAAGAGAGGCAGAGATATCAATTTTTATATACTTTCATCTTTCTTACTCAGTTTCAAAGTGTACTGAGGAGGCGTCACAAATGTCAATGGGAGGAAATAGCGAGAATCGCTTTAATTCAAATTATTAGGTGCGGAATTTGACGGGAATTTCAAATAAGCTGTAGGAAATAATTTATTTGAAACTTCAAATACAACTCAACATCAAATCACTATGCAATGTAAAATTTTAATCTCCCTTTTATATTAATTATTAAAATTTTACATATGGTGATTTGGTCTCGAGTTGTATCTAACGTTTCAACAATTTGTTGTTTTCAACTTTACTCGGTTAATTTTAACACTTCAAATGATAAACTGTAGCGTTGAAATTTAATGAATAATAATTCTACGTGGTCTTCATTATATATTTTAATGCAAAACTATTTTTTAAATGACACATATAAAATTGTTAATGGTCAAAAATGTAACAACTTAGTTAAATTTAAACGCACTTTTCTAACGAAAATATTAAGGCTGTAACGGACATTTTTGTACTTTAACATTTTTCGCTTCCTTTCTGTTAACGTACTTAAAAATAAATCGTTTCTTTGAGATCGCTGTTTGTATAAAGGAAATACTTCAGAATAATTCAGATTTGTATACAATTTAACTCGTGTGTATTAATTAAAAGTAGATAATTTGAAGATTGATTTTCATTAATAAAAATTGGATTATAAGTAAATTGCTTTCCAACTTGTTGAAAGTGATAGACCGCGGTCATTATGTATTAGATAAGATTGCGGCATTTCACGTTTTGTATGTTCCTCATGTTATTATACGAGTCTAGATAAGAGTCGATACGCGGTTGGTATAACAACGATTTTATATCTACACATGGAGAGTTCTAGTTTGTCCCTTGTTCCTAGATGTTAATTACGTTACGTTGGTAGTTTGTTGCTCGTTCCTATATATTGTTTACGTTGAAAAGTTACTGTTTGCTTTTGCTTTGAAGAGAGTGTGGAAACATGCGATGTTGTTTGTTGAAGCCAAGCTCGTTTTTCACTAAATAAACTGTGATAAAATACAAAGAACGGTATACAATTTGTTATAAAGTGCTTATAATGTGTATTTAAAGTGGTTTTGTGTATTAGTAATATTTACTCGTTCGGGGTACCCAATGTGAAATCTGCAAAATCGCTCTTTTTATTGTGAACCTATCTTCATTTTTACGAGGTCGTTCTAAATGTCTATGTGGTTGGCGCGGAGTTTGAATTGGTAATCATAACCTATTCAATTATATTCCTAGGTGTTTAATTCTTGTATAATGTGGGACGAAGAACAAAATTCCGTGATCACTGTTGCTCCTACAGAGGTAGAAAGAGCTCCCGATCTTATTCGAATTCCGACGCGTGATAATGTCTGCTGCTAACACCAGTGAAATACGTAGGTGTGATTAGGGTAACGTGTGATAAGTTCCATCAACACCCTCCCAGTAAAGGGTGAAGTGCTTCGCTAGTGCAGGACCTCGTGAATCCCACACTTCAAATGCAAGAAAGCGTTCCTGAAGGACTTTCTATAAGTTGAACTATTTCCTACTTGTTTTTACTTTAAATACCTGTCCGTTGCTTTGCCATACCTTTGGCGTCCTGAGACCTTTTACCATAGAAGTGCATGCTACTAAGAAAAAAAACGAAAGAAAAACAAAATCAATACTACTGAATTACTCATACCAATTGTGTTTTATCTATTTATCTTTTGTCAACATTTTATCTGATTTATGTTTAATTGGTGTGTGAGGAAACGTTTCTGCTACTCCCCAATATTACCTCACTTTGTACTAAAAATTTTTGTACTGCTTTTACCGTTGTTATATTATATAGTTTATCTAAACAGTTTCTTTTTTTACATTCTACAAAGTACTGAATAATTTAGACTTTTCATTACTGCTATGCTTTTTCTTTATTTCAGGTTTGCAGGACTAATCTTTTTTTATTGCAGGCTTGCTATTCTAATTTCTTTTATTGCAGGTACTGTTACTAACTCCTTACCGCCGCATACATCATAGGTCAGTCTGCTTTCTACAACCCCCCCTACTCTCCGATTGAGCCGGGTCATTTCTTTGGCTTTCTTTGTGTTACGTAGCATAAATTTGGCGCCCAACGTGCTGCCAGGAAAAAAAACGTAACAAGGCGCTGTTATTTAGTTCAATACAACAAACACTAAAGAATAAAATATACATAAACGAAACAATACATAAACATAAACGAAAAAATTACGATAAACATTAAATATAAACACAAAAACGTAATAAACAGCAGGAACAACTTTGTTTATAAACTGGTTCAACTTTTTAAACACCGATAGCTGTAACCTGACAGTTGCGCGCCGGAAATCATCTTGAAGCCTGTCAAATTTATGATTGCGTTCTGCCCCCTCTCAGTATATTTTATATATTGATGGATAAAGATAGTATCATCCTTCAATCTATATAATGAAGTGAGATAGATTTTTTATAGTGTCCGGACAAATTTTCCTATTAAGATACTCCGAAGGTTACTCTATGTACAAAACTATTTAAAATACGTCTAAATCTGTGGCATTACTATTGCTTCAATAATTCCAAGGTACAACCTTTTTTTGTTAAAATAGTAGTTTTAATTTACTTAAATTTAAATCCTGTATGAAGAGTAAGAAAATAAGTAATGATATGGTTGTATACAGTATTTTTTTCGCTACAAGAAACATGCTTACACTTTTTCTTTAAAATAATTTGGAGAGCCAATATTTGAACATTAAAAATTTAACATGGAATCCCTATAGTGCGTGAACCAATTTTACACCCGGTATGAGTACTGAAAGTCACTTTCGCAAAATGTAATATAAATTCGAAAATCAAAAATATTTCTAGTTTAGTTGGGCGAACGACTAAAGTAAAAATAGTGCATGTTTTTCAATATCAAGTTGCGTCGATTATAAATGTCTATTGAACAATTCCAAAATTGTAATCAAATAACAGTGTATTTGACAAAAGTACCTTTTATAAGGTTCTAACCAACTAAGAACTTCGCTTATAATTTGACAGCTAAATAAACATATTGTAATCCAATAACTAGGAATATAAAAGGGTAAAGTGTTTCAGAAATTAATTGCATTATTACTGCAATCACCCCAGCTGATTTAAAGAACATAGTCTTCTCAGTGTTTAGGTTTAAACTTTTCACGTATAGAACGTCTAGACATGGGAGCTTCATCCGTTTGAAGAACAGGTAGGTGTATGCTTCGGCTCGCGATCCAAACGCCACGATCGCAGTTTTCAGAGTCGTGGCTTTTGTATATATCCGTTTTGTTTATAGATTGTCTGGAATTTTAAACTTATTATTATCCTCTTGCAAGACTTCGGTTTGAACTTCCTCTTCGCAAGTCATCATACCCCTTGGCGCTAAATGCCCGAGGGATACTACGGCTTCACGAGCATCGGTATGTCTAATAGTAGCGTATTCGGGGTTAGTATCAATAAGATCAACTTCTTCTACTAACGGTTTATACTTGTTTTTCCGATTAAATTTTCTAAGGGCAGTTCCAGCGGATAACAACCAAGACGCCAACGGTTTACCATTAGCAGATTTTCTACAGTGTTAGAACATTTTCTCATGAGGAGGGCAATTTATCGTGGTACAAAGCAGCGACTTGATGGACTGTAAAGCATCTTCTAAAGTCATCTGCCACTGGGAGGTTTGTAATCCTCTTGACTTGAAGATAAGCAAAATCGGTTACCAAATTAATTACATCATTGTAATTTTCGACCTGTCCATTGCCAGGTGCGTTATATGGCGAAGAGCGATTGGTCGCGATAGCCCGCAACGTCAAATACGATTTTAGCTCATTCGACATAAACGAAGATCCTTGACCCTAGGAACTACATACAATGGAAAACCGAATATTGAAAACAGGTTGTTATAGCATCTAATCACAGTAGCGGCAGACATATCGGCGTAAGGATATGCAAAAGGGAAACGAGAGTACTCGTCAACGATGGTTTGCATGTATATATTCGGATCACTGCTAGGAACAGACCCCTTCTTCATTCAATCTTTGAAAGGGAGCAGTTGTTTTAATTAAGTGTCCGTAATCTCTTCTTATAAATTGAGGTTTCAGTTCAGCGCATACTGGACAAGAGGATATTACGCGTCTAATCTCTTCTTTAGAGTTGGGCATATTTCTAGAACAAATCCAGTGTGTCATCCTAGTAATACCAAGTGACATAACGTTCGATATAGATTATAAAGATATTTAGGACTGTTAAGGCACCACATTATCTTTGCCTTTTCGATACGTACTATCAAAATTATCGCAGGTTAACTCTACCCTCCACCTTGCAATTTTCTCATTTTTTATTTTGCTACTATGTTTCTGGTCAAATATGAACGAAACAAACCGCTCATCGGTATATAATTGAAAGTGTTTTCCAACAAGAAAATGCCGCCATTTCTTCAAGGCTTCTACAATAGCATAAACCTCCTTTTCGCCTGACGAATGTCGTTGCTCACTTTTAGATAGCGTACGAGAAAAAAACGCCACAGACCTTCCTTATTAGCTCAGAGTCGCAGCGATAGTGCTCTAAAGCATCAGTTTCTACTATAAATGGGACACCATTACGTATGCTTGTAACGGCAGACTTTGCAATTTCTTGTTTTAAGCTTTCAAAATCAGAAAGGTAAGGAGAAGTTATTAGTTAACACAAGTTATCGAATTTTTGTTGAAAACCTTGGAACCCATCTAGAGTAATGCGCAAGAATTCCTAAGCACCTTTTTAAAGAACCACGGTTTTAAGACACTAGGAAGTTTAAAAGAGCTTTTAGCTTTGAAGGATCAGAGCTAAGAATGTCATCTTTAATGTAATAGCCTAGTAATGTAATGGAATTTACATAAAGGACGCTTTTGCTTTCGTTCAACGTAAGATTGTATTTTGAGAAAACTGTAAGAAGATTTTTAAGATTTTCATCATGTTCGCTTTGGTTTTTGCCACAGACTGTTACGTCATCGAAATAGGCATACACGGCAATAAGTTTTTCTTTAGAAATTATATCGCCTAAAACTCTGTGGAAACAAGCAACTCCCTTAGTTACCCTAAACGGAACTCTGCAAAATTGCTAGAGTTTTCTGATAGCTTCAAAAGCAGTATACTTCTTTTCGTTTTCCCGTAACGGTATTTGATGATAAGCATTTCGTAGGTCAAAAGTACCAATTATATTGAACTTTGCTACCTCAGAGACAAAATTTTCTATGTTTGGCAGCGGATAAGCATCAAGGTAAGTGAAACGATTTATAGTGTTAGATAACTCTTAAGATATGATCCAGGGGGCAAGTCGGAAACGTTAATACAGTTTATATGTCGAAAGTAGTAACGCTGACAACGTAGCGCCCGTTGTACATACAGTCAAGCTACCGTATAAGTAGTGACAGAACTGTCTGTCAACAAATGTTTTAGGCGAAACTAATTCACCTTACGCTAGCCCCATAACTCTCGTACAAAAAACGAACGGAAGTGACCGTTTATGCGTCGATTTTCGAGCATTAAACAAGAATACTGTAAAAGACCGTTACCCTACTGCCCCCCAGGCAGCTATCGTTCAATTAGCTTGCCGCCGGTGCTGGGGAAAGCTTTGGATCGCGTTATGATTACGCGAGTTGAGGACTTAGCGCGAGCAGCGGCGGTTTTAATAACCGATAGTTCGGTTAAATGGAGGGAAAGTCGACTATCGACGCGCTAGAGTTCGTTGTCGGGGAAATTAAGCAGGCGAGAGATGCCAAAGAGTACAGTGTTGTTGTTGCTTTGGACATTTCAGGAGCATTTGATGCTGCCTGGTGGCCATTAATCGTTTGCGAGTTAGATCGTAGGGGTTGTTCGCGGAAATTGATGTCTTTAGTTAAGAGCTATTTCTCGGGGCGACTGGCACAAATTGAAATTCCGGGTAAAGTTTTGTCGCGCGAGGTTGCAAAGGGGTGCCCGCAGGGGTCATGCTCTGGTCCTACCTTTTGGAAGTTGTTGTATGAAGCATTTTTAGGGACAAGTTGCCTGCAGGATGTTGGGTTTGCGGATAACACGCTTTTAATTATCAGATCGTGATTATTAATGAACATGCGAACAAAACCATACGAGGCGCTAAATAAATTGCACGAATGGTCTCGGGAGCTAAAATTGAAGTTCAATACGTCAAAATTGGAGGCACTATATTTCGGGACAAAACCGGGACAGCGACCCCCTAGGCTAGAGCTAGAAGGGGAGAAAATCCCGTTCAAAGATGCCATCACGTATACTTCGGTGTCAAAATAGACGATAAATTAAATTGGAAAGCGCACGTGCAATACGTAAAAAGTAAAGGCAGCGAATTATCAAATAAAATTATGGCGGCGGCGAAAATAAACTGGGGTTTCAGGGACGAATCGCTGAGAACGGTCTATGCCGGAGCAATAGAGCCGGCAATGCTGTACGCTGTAAAGGCGTCGAGGGCGTCGAGGGCGTACACCTCCACGGAGGCGGTCCTGGTGATCAGTAGGACTCTCCCTATCGATTATGTCATTAGGGAGATTAGGGATAGGAGATTAATAGATATAGGGAAAGGGCGCGAAATTATCGAAGATATTCCTCTTGGTAATAAGGAGGTTTCGAGGAAGGTGGTTGTATCAGAGTTAGGGTACCCGGCCGATATTAAAGGGATCAAGTTTGTTGAAGGTGATGTGGACGCGACGGGTATCAAAATTTATACCGACGGTTCACGTATGAACGATGGGCAAGCAGGCGCGGCGTTTGTCGTGTATAAGCAGGAAAGTGAAGTGTTTCAGTTTCAAACCCAACTCGCGAACTGGCGCACTATCTTCCAGTGCAAATTGGTAGCCGTACGAGAGGCTATCGATTACGTAATAAACCATACGAGCAGAGACTAGTATTATATAATCAGTGATAGTAAATCGGCGCTGACGGCTTTAACAAACATGAACACCTCAACAGACCTTCAAACGGACGTCTGGAAGATAGCACATATGGCGCTCGAGTTTCGACGTTTAAAGTTCTGTTGGGTTAGGTCGCACCATAGCAACGATAAGACTGATGAATTACCTAAAGAGGCCGCGACGGCGACTTTCGGATATCACATTCGTCAATCCCGAGGTCTCTAATTAAAAGAAAGCTGCGCGAAAAGTCAATCCGACAATAGGAAGCAAGGTAGAACAACGCTGCCACGAGCAGGTTGACCCATAAATTTATATCGAGCATTGTAGCTAGAGATAAGATCGAGGTGAAGCTCGACCATAAAATGGTACAGCTGATGACAGGGCACAGCGCCCTGAAAGCGTAATTGCAAAGATTCGCTTTAACCGACAACGATGCGGTGAGGGCGCAGAAAGCGCAGAGCACGTGCTTTTCGACTGCCCACTCAAGGTGACAAATCGAGGGTTAGCCGATGTGAAATTAACTATCGTAGGGCTAGCATGGCCAAAGAGCCACCAGGAAGTCGGGGAATTGGTTAACCAGAAGGCGTCCTGGACAGCCTTTATAGAATTTACGGGAAGGGTCGCGAGATTGGACGGTAATAACCGCGTGTAAATCGGGAGGGTGGGGGGAGGATTGAAAAATTTTAGATTTCGACTTGGCGTGAAAATGATGTGATGAGCATGACATAACCAAAACCTGTATACTAATAATAAAAAAAAAAGAAAAAATATACAATATAACAATCTAGTCTAATATGCACGACCAACTTCCACACCACTAAAACAATCACTGTCAAACCTCAAACGCGCGGAATATCGGGAATAAATCAAAATATAAATATATAATAACAAACTAAATCAGAAAACCCTCAATAACGTAAATCAGTAAAATAAATAAAGAAAATAAAATAGAGTAAAACCGCACATCCCCTCAGGACTTTTAAGTGATAGTGATTGCTCCCCCCCTCTTCCGAACGTTTAGTGCATGCCTACCAGGACTTTAACAGTGCATATTCAACTCCCCTTAGAAGTAAGAAACAAATAGATGTAGGCAGACAACCAGATCCTCGGATGCTGGAGAAATTTATAACACAGGTAAGGTTGTGGCGGCTGTACTCGCATAAGCATTGACTTGCAGTAATAAGCACATTTTGAAATAATTTTACCAGCACGTTTTATGTGTAATGGCGCTAGTCGATATAATGCTCATGGGAGTGCACCTGATAATTTATTTGGGTGATGCTTCTGCTAAATGCAATGTTACACGCTTATGCTTATACATTTTTATTTAATTATATATATTCATAAATATTTTATATTTATTTATATTTTAAATTGACATTTTACATTTATTTTGCATGTATTATATTATTTTGTAGCTTGAATTGTTTTTTCTAACGTTCTGCCGCCATTTTTAGTGGCAGCATTTTTATAAGATTGTAATTGGTTGTAATAATAATATAAATCAGTTAGAGAATGACAGGAATAGCTAGGGACGATTTTACACTAAAGATAAAATAAATTACTAAGACCAGGGAGCACAAATTTGCAAATTTATAGAGTAGGCAAAATAGCTAGATTCACTTATAAAATATTTGGCGAATGCTTAGAAAACTTGAATCCATTTTTTTTTAAACAGGGAGCTAGATTTGGATAGTTCTAAGACGACCCTTCAGCTCGCATCGGTAAGCAGAGCTGGCAGCTGCTATCTGGTATTTCGGATCCCTCCCCCTTTCATTTTGCTTGTGTCTTGTTGATTGGACACACTCTAACGTCAACGCTAGGGATACCATTATTCAAACCCTATTTTTAGTTTTGTTTCAGTTTGTTAGATTTTTATTTAGAATAGATTAATTTTGAAGTTAGATTACACTTGAAGCACGTTAATTTCGCGTTTAAACCTAATGTAGTACCTTCGGATGGAGCATTGGGGACGTGGCCGCAGGCATAGCGGTCCTTATTCGAATTATAATACCCTACTGCCCCGTATAGATGACTAATTAGACAGTTTGGGCAAGGGTAAATACTATACGTGTCTTGACATGACTTCAAGGTTTTATCAAATTCCAATCACCCCTGATTCCATTTCAGAAACAGCGTTTGTAACGCCGGATGGACAGTATGAGTGTCTCCGATTACCTTTCGGTCTAGCCAACGGCCCTTCTGTTTATCAAATAGCCATTAATTTAGCTTTAGGTAATTTGAAATACGACGTGGCACTAGTGTATATTGATGACGTTCTCATACCTTCCTTAACCATAGAAGAGGGATTCCATAAACTGGAGTGAGTTTTAAACGCTCTACGCAAAGCAGGTTTCTCGATCAACATTCGAAAGTGTCGTTTCCTTATGGAAAAAGTCCGCTACCTTGGTCGCGAGATATTTTCTGTAGGTATTAGACCTGACAAATGTAAGATTAAGGCGATCAAAGAAAGCCCATTACCCACGAATGTTAAACAAGTACGGCAATTCGTCGGCTTGGCTAGTTATTTTAGAAAATTCGTACCTGCATTGTCCACTAAAGTTGCTTGTATATCCAATTTAACGAGAAACAACGTTCCGTTTATTTGGAACGCAGAACGTGAAAAGACTAGATGTTACATTATTGAGGCGTTGACGCAGAAGCCACTGCTATCAGTATTCGATCCCAGTGTATAAACCCAACTGCATACCGACGCAAGTAGCCTCGGTTTCGGCGCTATATTAATGCAAAAATACGAGAATTCTTTCCGGCCTGTGGAATACTTTAGCCAAAAGACCTCTCTAGAGGAAAGTAATTATCATTCTTTTGAGTTAGAAACTTTGGCGGTTGTGAAGGCTTTTAAAAATTTTCGGGTTTATTTAATCGAAATCAAGTTCACACTTGTAACAGACTGCAACTCTCTAAAATTATCAGCTAACAAAAAGGATATTAAATCACGTAACGCTCGGTGGTGGGTATACATGTCAGATTATAATTTTGATATACTTTATCGTAAGGGTCCGAAATATCTCACGTTAACTTTTTGAGCAGAAATCCTACTGAGCATGTGAACCAAGTAAACACTAGTCTCATAAATTTTAGGAATTGGCTCACTGTTTCTCAGAATCAAGACCCCGAATGCAGCCAAATAATTAAATCTTTAGGAAGTGACGAAAAAAATGCAAGTATATATATATATATATATATATATATAAAATTGATAAAGGTACGCTATTTCAAATTGTTCCTGAGGCGAACGGCAAGACCGTTTAACTATCCTTTGTACCATCAAATAATAGATATCAATTAATGAAAATTTCCCATGATAATCAAAGTCACATTGGTTGGGAAAAGACACTTGCATCTATTAAATTGTACTTTTGGTTTCCAAACATGAGCCGTTTCATAAAAAAGTATGTTAACCATTGCCTGATTTGTGCTATGCGCAAAAATAGATCCGGCCCCTAGCAAGGTTTCCTCACTTTTATTCCAAAACCCATTAAAGCTTTTCATACAATATATATGGATTGTCTGGGACCTCTACCCAGTAATCCTGACAAATATAAATATATTCTAGTCCTAGTCGACGCCTTTTCTAAGTTTACTGTCCTGTATCCTCAATCTTCACTGACTGCGGAAGACCCTAAAACTAATCTTACCACATTTGTAAGCATTTTTGGAAGAACGAGCAAAATAATTCATGACTCTGGAACAAATTTTACAGCAAAATTTTTTAAATCAATTGTCGAGCATTTTTGCGTTGAACTGCACGTGACAACCCCAGGTGTACATCGCTAAAACGGGCAAGCCGAACGTTGCTTGTGTACTATCACAAATATGTTGAGAATCGAATCCAATAAAGCAACAAATTGGCCGAGTAAAATTTGGAAAATACAACTAGTCAATAATACCACAGTACAAAAAACTACCGGGCATTCTCCATTTAAATTAGTTTTTGAGCAAGAGGGGCAGGCCCCACAAATTCGTACCATGCTCGAGGACTTGCCTACACCTCTGGTAATACCACCATTCCAATAGATCGCATACAAGTAGTATATAATCTGAGACGCAATACTGAAAAACAACTAACCGCTGCAAATAAGAAACGAAGGGCAGATTTCACTTTCAAAATTGGCGATGCGGTACTTTTAAATAGAGGCCAAAGACTTGAAAAAATCAATTGTGAATTTGTTGGACCGTACATCATAAAAATTTATGACCACACAACCGTTATGTACTTATTATTAAGAGTGTGCAAGAGAGCAACTACGCCTTTGGCCAGTCAATTGGACTCCTGAAGATTTCCAACGCTTACTAGAATCTGAGTCAAATCTCACGTGTGGGTATTTGTTTTTATAATCCTTCTTCACTGGCAATTACACGTTGCCGTGTTAGATAAAAGAAGTAACAAGACCCATCGCAAATGCGTACGTTTTACGTGCGGCATTTCCATCGTGTCTCTGTGTGAAAGACCCATCGCAAATACGCACACTTTGCAGTGCAGTATTTCCATCGTGTCTTTTGTAATTGTATTAGAAAGGTTGCTGAAAGACTCATCGTAAATAGCACACCTTGTAGTGTGTTATTTCCATCGTGTCTTTGCGGTGCATTTTTATTTATATGTTCATTATGTACAAAAGACATATGGTAAATACGCACACCTTGTAATGTATTTTCATCGTATCTTTGTGTCAGTATTACTTGATATACTCTGTGTTTACAGAAGGAACCATCGTAAATACTTTTATTATTTCCATTGTGTCTTTTTATGCGTGTAAGCCGATGTGAAACCTACACCTGGTCAGTTGGATGTTACATAAGCTTTGTTTTCTTTCAGGTAATGAACGTGCATTTATAATTCGGGAATGTATTGTTAATAAAGTATAGGCATATGTGGAATCTTATTTGACGTTATTTATAAAATAGAAAAAACAGGTAAACTTGTAAAAGGATATCTAGCCAACCCGGTGATAAATAAACATTTTATTTAACAAATTTTTTTTTTGATTTGTCAAATTTATGGGTGTCTATACGATATTTTAGACAAAGGTAAAGTATAATATCATAAATTTAGGAAACCATAAACGAAGGAGATCTATGCGAAATAAGTCTTTTCGTAGGAATAATATCAAAGGAGTTTGACACCCCATAATTATGATAATAGAAAAAATCTTTCATGATAAGTGAGTATTGTAACATAATTTGTTTTTATTTTCAGCCATTTTATTTATTATTTTTATCTTTATTTTCAATATCTTCATTATTTCTTCCATAGGAACCCACTCTCATACCACTGTAGTTAACTGGTACACCATTTAAATTATTACGGGGTTTCCGTTATTTCTGGATAGATCCAAATTTATACCGTCACATCATTTTACCCATAACCGTACTATTTATGCTCTTAACGTTCTTAACATTTTATTCTGAATGCCATTTAATCCAAGAGCTTTACTTAATATGACTTTTCCAGAATTATTAATACCTTCTTCTGAACCCATACTGTAGAATAGGAGTCCGCAACCCTGGGGTCGCGACCCCATGTGGGGTCGCGAAAGATATTTATGGGGTCGCCAAAAGTCAACAAGGTCCTGTATGTATCGAATTTTATTAAGGTTCATGCATAAAATATAATCTCTTTACATACACAATTACACAATGTCCTTAAAACGGAGAGAATCGAAAATAATTACGACTGTACAACCTGTCCAGTCCCGCCCGTCACAACCTCACCGCTACCGCGTCCGCGCCCCCACCCCGATCTCTATTTCTACGTTCAGTCTGTCTGTTCAGTCAGTTCTATCCGCACGTGCGTACTCATCGCCGCTTTGTCGATTGCAAATACATACTAAATTAATGTCAAAACACGAAAGATTACTTCTGTAGAAAGTTTTTTTTAGAAGATTAGTGTTCTCGTGGATAACCACGCACACGGTAAGTAACTGTGCACTCATACTTAGATAATAAAGTAAGGCGTCATCGCGGCGCGACCATGTTGGACGGACGCGTGGGTTTAATAACAAAACCAGTGCGAATTTATAACTTCTATACTTTTAAATTATAATTCATTATACATATTATTTTATTAATGGCCCAATATTTTATGAAATAAAATTTATATAACTTATTTATCGGGCAAGTGTACTCAGCAACTGTCAATAAAAATATTTTTTACGCTTCACTTATGTATTTTTTTGCTTGTCTATTTGTGCTTCGTTGAAAATAAATTTGAAGTAAATCCTGTTACCACGGGAGCATATGACGAAAAGTCTAATATTAATCGTTTGGAATACATTTTTTATTTATTAATACGTATTTATTATTGCAGTTAACAATGGATAAGTGGCTAATAAAACGCACATCTAAAGATGCAGGTGGCGGAAGTCCTAATAACGCAACACAATTCAAAAGAATTAAACACGTAGTTCTTGACAACAGTGTCGCCTCAGATTCTACAATGACAACTACTGTTACGAGTAATATAAGTCGTGAAAACAATGCCGCCACTTCAAGTAGAAGTAGTGTTATTACTATCGATGACAGCAGAGCAACATCTAGTTCCACTACTATAACTATTAGTCATAACAGCGATGATTGTAGTTCAACAGCCACATCTACCTTACACATCGATACAGAGAGTGTCGCTTCAACTACAACTAAACAAGCAACAGCTACATCGGAGACAAATGGGAAGCGTCAACGCACTTTTAAAGAATCGTACATCCAGATTGGTTTTAAATCTACAGTGTTGAATTTTGAACAACGTCCACAGTGCGTTGTTTGTTCGGAGGTTTTGGCAAATGAGAGCATGAAGCCGGCCAAACTGAAAAGGCACCTAGAAACTAAGCATCCACAGTTAAAGAATAAAGATGAATCTTATTTTAAACGACTTGCCACCAAACTAACGTCACAGCAGGTTGATTTCCAAAAATACACAACAGTTAACCAAAAAGCGTTACAAGCATCTTTCGAGGTTTCCTTTTGATTGCCAAAACTAAAAAACCTCACAACATTGGCGAGACGCTCATTTTGCCAGCTGCAATGAAAATGGTTTCGATAATGCAAGGAGAAAAGTATGCCAATGTACTGAAAACAATTCCACTATCAAGTGACACTGTTCATCGTCGTATCAATCTACTTGCTGATGATATTAAAATACAACTTATAGATCGCGTGAAAGGGAGTCCCTATTATGCTATTCAGCTGGATGAAAGCACTGATGTAGCTAATGTAGCTCAACTTCTGATATTTAACCGATACCGATATGAAAACGACATATGCGAAGATTTGTTATTTTCTCAGGGATTAGAAGGAAGAACAAGCGGTGAAGCAATTTTTAATGCAGTTAATACCTTTTTTGAACTCCATGACATAAAGTGGGAATATTGTGTATCTGTGTGTACAGACGGCGCAGCTGCATTGACCGGCTCCAAAACAGGATTCAAAGCAAAAGTAACTGAGATTGCACCTCACGTAGGCTTTGTTCACTGTATGATTCACCGTGAAGCCCTTGCAGCAAAATATTTGCAACCAGATGTAAATAAAGTGTTGGAACAAGTCGTAACAATAATAAATTTTATTAAAGCTCGCGCATTAAATAGTCGCCTTTTCAAAATAATGTGTCGTGAAATGGGATCAGAATACGAAAATCTACTGTTACATACAGAGGTCAGGTGGTTATCGCGAGGAAAAATACTCCGACGTGTATTTGATCTCAAAGATGAAATCAGAATATTTCTACTTGAACGGGAACCAAAGCTAGCGTAATATTTCTTGAATGAAAATTGGCTGGCAACAGTTGGCTATCTTTCGGATATTTTTGAAAAACTTAACGATTTAAATCAATCTTTGCATAGGAAGAGTACAAATGTATTGATTTTAGCTAACAAAATAAAAGCTTTTTGTAGGAAAATAAGTTTGTGGATAGACGAAGTCAGGCTGAAAACTACGAGATGTTTGCATGTTTGGAGAAATTTTCTGAAGAAAACAATATAAAGCTCGAAGAAGAAATTAAAACCAAAATCATGATGCATCTTACAAACCTTAAACAAGACTTGGAAATAAGATTCCCAGATACGTCACACGGCGACCAATGGATAATTAATCCATTCACTTGTGAACTTAACACTGTGAAGATGAACTTAAAAGAAAAGGAGCAGCTGATCGATTTAATGTCCGATGAAAGCCTTCGATTTATTTTCAAAACCACGGATCTATCCGAGTTCTGAATAATGACGGAAAAGGAATATCCACTGTTATTCAAAACTTCTCTGCTGAAATTGCTGCCATTCGCATCTACATACCTTTGCGAGACAGCTTTCTCCACATTAACTGCTATAAAAACAAAATATCGCTCCAGACTTAACGTAGAACCTGATTTGAGGGTGTCTGTTTCTGATAATATATCACCAAGAATTAATATACTGACTGCAAGTGTGCAAGCACAAGGTTCACATTAGTTTGTAAAGTTACGTATATGTACCTTTTTTTTTAAATAAAATATTAAAATAATTGCTTGTCTCATTTAATGCCATCATAAATATTATTCGTATGTTAAATGCATATTTTCCAGTTTGCTCTAATATTACTTTCTAAAATAAATAAACTCTTCATATAAATAATTTACGAAATAAAAACAGCTAACTTCGTTACCTGAACCAACCTTTGCACTTGTTAACTTAGTGTTTTTTTTTTCTGGGGTCGCTCATAACTCTTTTTTTAATTTTGGGGTCGCAATATCAAAAAGGTTGAGGACCGCTGCTGTAGAATACCGAAAGAGCTGGTTTATTTTTCCAAACCGAAGTATGACTTTTTAGAACATATGCTCCTACTAAGTAGCTACACCATCCAGTTTAAAATAATTATAAACAATTACTGCACGGCATTACATATATAAGCATGGAAGAGGTAAAAGTATATGTATCAAAAATTAAAAATCTAGAGACTGACAAAATCCGACTTACCAAATACCAAAGAGGTTAATCGTAACTAATAAATTTTTTGGAAAACTATATTTGAGAAGGTTCCTAGCACCAGTAACGATTTTTATTGAGAAGTTACGACGATCGAACTCTATACTAACACCGAGATTGTGAACAAAAAATTTGAATGAAAAGTTGAAGTTGATTATAATACCCAAAGCTGGATAATTCTAATTTTGAAAAATGCTACTTTCCGATAATGTTATTAGGTTGTTCGCAATTTTGTTTTTTATTTAATAGAAAAAAGGAAATGCCTCTATACTTACTCATTTAGTCCCAAGACCAAAGTTTCTCCCGAGTTTTTTAGTAACAAATGTGCTTCAGAATTTGTTACTTCACTTGTGGTTTTACTGTTGATTGACGTAATTATATCACCTTCCCGAATTCCTTTCATTGATGATTTACTGCCGGGATTAACCTGAAACAAATAATAAAAGTGTAGGTCATCCTATAATACAAAAAAGTTTATTTCAAAATTAGTTTTAAATTACTTAAAACTTATAAAATTTTCAAGTAGTTTTTTTAAATTTAACCAGAACAAGCATGTGTCTTTTATATTAATAGTAAAATTCATGTAGTCTAGACACTACCGAGCATTACCCTAAAAATATATTTTTGTATTTGTGTTCGCTTGCGAGTAAGGTAAATGGGCCGGTCGAGAGACAATACATGACTTCGTTAATCCATTTTAATTTCGTATGGGTCGACCCAACGTCTTTCTAACTTTGGCGACAGTCCACGCCTCCGTCTGGGGTTAAATAGTCAAACCCGATCGCCTTTTGAAAACCAGATTCCTGCGCCTTGATGTCATATCTGGTCTTCATCCGATCGTTGGCAATCTGGATATTTTTTGTGATATCATCATGGATATCATGCATCTTGCGCTTGAGATTCTCGATGTAGTCTTCGCCCGTGATGTCATCTCCGGGCTTACAATCAAACTCAAGATCACATGGTAAACGTGTCTCGAGTCTCAGCATAGAACATGCAGGTGTTAGTCAGTCTAGTGCTCTCATGCACCAGAAACCGATAGATAAAAAAAAATAGATGTAATTATTAGTCCCGGTCTTCCAGATGTTGGGAAGCCACTTTAGAAAGATACTGCCCAAGGTGCGGTTTATGCGCTCTACCGTACTATCCAATTGTGGGTGCAAAGGCGTTGTTCGAGTCTTTCTCATTCCCAGCATTCAGTAAACTTCTAGAAATAATACTGACTCAAAATTTCTGCCTTGATCGGCGTACAACTCCATAGGAACTCCAAAATGGCAAAAGAATTCCTTTACCAGCATGTCAGCGACAGATGCAGCTTCTTGGTTTGGTACAGTATAGGTTACGGTCCATTTCGTAATATCGACCACTGCCACTAAGATGTTTCTAAACTGTAATAGCCATTACAGGGCGGTGTGGTCGGTTCTCGAGTGAAATTTTCCCCCTTAGAGGTACTTATAAAAGCATTTTACAGATTTCAACACAACCAACAGTTCTCTTCTCGTAACAAAATAATTGCGTTTCAATTTCGAGAACGTTTTGCTAAAGTAACAATTTTCTTCCTTTGTCCGTCTTGCATCTGGGACAGTACACTTCCAAGGGTGACATTGCTTGCGTACGCATCTACATTATATTTGCTTCTTGTCCGAGAATAGCTTGAGATCCGAGCTGTCGTCAATAAATGCCTTAAGCGTTCGAACGCATTTTGGCAATCTTCATCCCATACATGATGATGCTCTTCTTCAGTCAACTTGATCAAGGGCTTGGCAAAATTTGCAAACTCGAAACAAATCTTCTGCAGTAAGTGCACAGTCCCAGAAAGCTACGTCAGTTATGTTTATTGTTTATAGTCGGCCACTCTTGTACCGCTTTTAATCTTTTCCCGATCTAGTCTGAGTACGTTGCATGAGACGATGGGCCTACGTGTTTCACCTCTTCATCTAGTATGTGACACTTCTTTGGACTCGAGTTCAAATTGGCTTCTCTAAGTCTTCACAACACTTCTTCTAAATTTCCCAAGTTTTCCCCAAACAAATTCCCAATCACGATCATGTCATTTAAATATATGACACATTTTCTACAATAGTTCACGCAAGATGTTATTCATAAAACACTCGAAGGCAGTAGGAGTGTTGCAGGGCCTAAATGACATGACTGCAAATTGCCATAGACTAGTTCCAATAGTGAAAGCGGTTCTTCTCGATTTTTGGGTTCAATATCCCCTTGCCAGTAACCACTCTTTAAATCCAAGGTTAAGAACCATCGTAATCCTGAGAGTGTATCTAGGGTGTCGTCAATCCTTGAAAGTGGGAAGCTATTCTTGTTGATCATGTCAAACAATCGTCTGTAGACCATACAATATTTTGTCTACCCGTCCTTCTTCTTGACAATCACAACAGGGAATGTTCAAGCGCTATCAGAGTACTCAATCATTCCTTGCCCCTTCACATCTTTAATCATTCTCTCGGCGTTATCGCGTTTAACCAATGGGAATCTTCTCAGCTGCTGTCTTATTGACCGGGCATTTTATGTATCGATCATATCCTAATCGACCGCCGTCGACCCCAACACAGCCGAATATCGTCGGATCAAGTATTTAAGTCCTTCCAGTTGTTGTTGTACAAGATGCTGGCATGGTTTCGGCAACTGGTCTAACTTCGCGGAACACGCTTTGGTGAGCGGTTCTTTCACAACACCGGCACACCCCGCCAAATGAACGACTGAAGAACACCACCCAACGGTTACATTCTTTTTCAACGCGATATCGTAGTTATTGGCGTTTAAGATCGTTACAGTTACACCATCCATCGCTTTGATCAGAGCTTTTCCCACAGCACGCCTTTTCCGCGGGGTTCGTCCATAGTCGGTTCAATAGCGCGCACAAAAACCCCCAGGAAAGCACCATCCAAGCGTCCCATCATCACACTTTCTGTCCTTAGAGGTAGAATAATGTCGTTCTTCAGAAAATCTCGCACGGCACGTCGTCGACTCGCAAAATGGCACTTCCTCGTTTTCCACACTCAAGACATCCATGAAATACATACTTCTTCAAGATATCCATACCCAAGATAACTTCTTCGGCGATATTTGCTATTACTACCAGAAGGTCAAATATTTTACTCCCAACTCCGATTTTTATACCTAGCATTCCGCGTGCTTGCATTTCCTCACCAGCTACAGTTCGAAGACGCACCGTCGCAGATGACACTTTATCAGGTCGCATACTACATCCGGATTAATGATTGTCCTAGTGGCTCCGGTATCAATAAGAACTTCAGTCTTGCCGTTATCGTTAACTGTCCATATACGTAAATGCTGTCTGCATGCTTAGATCTGCGATGCGGATGATGTTCTTCGGAGCAAAATCCGTGCAGGTCGACTTTCACACCTGACAGTCGTCTGGTTTATTTTTCTGGTTTCTTTGCTTGCTTGGGTTGTTTATACTTATATTGTGTATACCCAAACTCGCCACAATTACAGCATCTGGGTCCTTTTCTCTTTGATTGATTTTCACGAACTACCTTCTCTTTGTTGTCTTGGCCTTGCTCTTCTACGGAGCATCTTACCTTTCAACTACCACAATGCGAAGCTTGCGTTGCAGTTTCAACTTCCTAAGTATGGGTTTGCACATCATATAGGGCCCTTGGTCTAGCCACTCGCAGTGCTTACTGGATTTCCGCGTCGCGTATCCTGTCAACGAATTTCTGTTCTAGGACGCTGTTCGGTACTATTGGGTAGTCTAGTCCCACCAAGCGCTCAATATCAGCTTCAAGATCTTGCAAATTTTTGTTGGCCTTTTGGTAATGGTTCTTCACTTGAGCGTGGTACACGTGTTGCAGATGAGAGTTGTCGTACCTCATTTCAAGTCTTGATGTTAAGGCCTCGTAGCTTCTTTCGGCTACGATCTGGAATGATTTGCAAAATGATCAAGGATATCCCAAGTCAACAATTTCAATGTCTAATTCCTGTTCTAATGCTATTAGTTCCACTCCTGCATATAAATTCCCTATTTATTCTTGCTATCTACCCACTTTCTCTACATTTTCTATAATGACCTTTCCTCCCGGAGGTTACGTATCCCCCAATCCATATATGTACAATCAAATAGGAATTGTTAAGAAATTATAAAGCAACTTAAGTTAAATGCAGCATTGTAAATTCAAGGATAAATAAGAAAAGGTTATCGAAAGTTCAGAAGCAAGTTGTGGAAACGGATGTTTATACATTGTATTCCAGACGTAAGCGATACTGCAAGTGCAGGTCACAGACGGTTAAGAAACCGCAATTATTAGAATTAAGATTGCTACATTGTATAATGAATAGAATAAAAAAATAAGCAGACATGAGCTCTGCAAGTTCCCACAGATATGTGAGGGGCAGGGACAACATAAATACCCCCCGGGAGTCCCAGATCAGTCAGTCAGTCTTGAGTATTTCAGCTTTTACATTGTTGTTTGTTTAGGCTACTCGCCCTCATTTAAATTCAATTATTATTTTTTCGACTTAGTATAATTTTATTCAAGTTTGTCAAAATTCCAATTGTAATTTCTGTTTAATAAATAAATTGTTGCAAGAAGGTTTGAAAGAAGACTTTTTAAATAGGCAGCTCCCAAAGCCCGAAACGTAACTCGCGTCCTTTATATTTTTCCTATACGGTTTTATATCCCTAAAATTTATTATAATTAGTTTGTATGGTTCATCTGTCTTTCCTATTTCCATCTTAGTACGTACCTTTTTGCACTTTTCATCAATCCATTGTTCTTTAACTTTCCTGCATTTGCGAATAATTTCCCATTTTATGGCTTTGTATCTCTGTTTTCCTGTTTCGTCTGATCTATTTTTGTATTTTCGTCTTTCTTCTATTAGTTTCAGGATATCCTTTGTTATCCATGATTTCTTATTTTCTTTTTGTATACACCCCACAATATCTCTGACCGCCATGTCTACGCTGGATTTAATGTTATTCCATTCTGTTTCTACTTCCTTAGTATTGGAAATTGTCCCGATATCTTTCAAAAATTTCAGTGACTTTTGTCCAATTTTTTTGTTTGACAATCTTGTTCTCAAAGGTACTTAACCTACTAAAGTTGCATGTTTATTGTTTAGATGTTAAGTATGAAATGCTCCCCTCCTAAAATAATTAGACACATCCTCGCAAAACCTCAGTCAGATGAATTAAGACTGCAAAATAAAAATACTTTGAGTAGTTTTTTCCTATCTAATATGTATATATAATTAACTTACGGATTGCTCGACTAAACCAGTAATCAGGAATTTTATTTATTTGTTCAACGAAAATCTGCCTGTGAAAACCCCATATCCAGTTGATGAAAACACCGGCGCGCCAACGTAATACATTATTAATCAAAACAAATGAATAATGAAACTGTAATAATTTAGAACAAAATTACGATGATTTATCGCAAACCTTTAAAAACTGACACTTTTTAGTATGAACCATATATGATACAAAATAATTTTATCTTAGATCAAAAATGCAGTAACCTATAAATTATATTTCTTAAAGGAAATTGCCTAACCCTGATGGTGGGATTTACTAATATAGAAATTATTAAAATAAAATATGATTTCCAAGGAACGTCGTACCTTGAATGTCTATTTATTTATTTTAATACTGGAAATAAGGTACGAACTGATGCTCTTATAAAATGCACATAAGGCGTCGATCCAAATAGGTAGTTTAACCTAAAACCTACCTATGCTACAAGACATTTTCACGTACACAACTTGAGTTTATAATTCTTAAACATTTCATTAGTTATAATTTATTCATATGTGAAGTATTATTGTAGTTGTGACCGTAGACAATTCAGTTCAACTCTAGCGCAACCAAATTGTATAAGTATTTGCACAATTTAGAACAATACAAGCAACTTGTGGTAGGCAAATAAACATTTAAACGCTATAAGTAAATCGAGACTGGTCGTCATTGTTGTTCAATGGATGTGACATGACTTTTTATAGTTGCAGTTGAGCACAATTCAGGCCAATTGTAGTACAACCAAATTAAAAAAGTATCAGCACAATTCAGTACAATATGAACAACTTTTAGTGGGTAACTAAAATCTTAAATTTTATAAATAACCCAGCATTAAAAGTCAACTTACTTCGGTAAATTTGAAATCATGTCATTTAAGTTATGGTAGAACAAAATTCAGCCTGAGTGAGCAATAGAATTGAATAAGTATCAGCACAGTTTAGTACAATAACAACAACTTGAAGTATTTAAAATCATTTTAATAGTTTCTGTATTGGTAAATCCCAGGAATAGGGTTATGGTTATTTCCTTTTAGAAATGTAATTTTTTTTTACATGCATTCTTGATCTAAAGAAGGAATATCTTGGTAATCTTACATTGTTCATGTTCAAAGGTTGTCAAATTAATTATGGCGGTTTTAAGGTTAGGAACGATGCAATCCTTACTTTGTACGCTAAATCAGTGCAGTTTTGATTTATTTATTTCGATTAATAATGTTTAATGTTGAGGTCTATTTCAATTTGCAGTCTTAATTCTTTTTTTTGAGTTCTGCCCAAGATTATCTCGATGTTTTATGGAGGGAAATATTTTTGGTTAAGCACTTCATTAAGATCATTGAAAGAGGTAACAAGCAAATTTAAGTAGCTACGGTTAATCTTTGAGTAATTAGGAATTGAACTGATTAGTGTGATTAGTCAATAGAGTTCGGAATTATATCCCACTAGGTTGGCCAGTTTTACTTTTAGGAAGAATTTGTTTCCTTAAGTAGGCTACTTCATGTTGGAAAAGCATATTAACTAAGAATATCTGATTTTTTAAAGAAGTTCCAGTACAATTTGGTTGAAACAAATTTAGTTCAGGAGGTAATGAACTTTAGCTGGTTTCAATAAATATCTCCGGTCAAACAATTCCTCACACATTTATAATAAAACTTCTGAAATCACCAACAGTAGTCGTAAATAAATGAACCTTTAACTGTTTAACTTATAAAGACATCTACGGCACATCTTTGTTATTAGAAAGCAATTTTGTTCACCGAAAACGTTTTCCATTAAGATAAGTAATTTTTGATATATTTGGTTTTTTGTTATGTTTATATCGATGGGTCAGTTCAAGAGGGGAAACAAGTCTGATATTCGTCACTTTCGATAAATGGTGTATCATGGTCCCTTATATGTACTCTGCCAGTTCAATATGGGACCAACTCCAATATTTGTTTTAATTTGCAGCGAGAAAAATGTTCTCCTTTTTAACATCAGTTCTATAAAGAGTTATTTCGAGTTAATTCCTTATTGAAGTCTACAAGAGGGATATTTAAATTCTTTAAAAGAACAACTCGAAATGTTTCCTTCTTGAACTAAAAATACACACAAATATTTATTCATTACTGATATACTCTCAACAAGACAAGAGATCAGCAGGAACTTACATAGCCATGTGACAGTGATAGTGATACCTCATGCGTCCTGGACTTATTACCAACAGCAAATTGATCAATTTAACGGTTGTTATTATAATGATACGTTTAATGTTGTAAGCGGTTACGGTAAGAACAACTTTCAGGTTAGAACTCTACATTGTTAGAAACTTTGAGAATGAATCATTATAATTATTCAGCTTATTATTTGAGTATTGTGTTTTTAAATACACAAAAATGTACAATAGAACAAAATCCAGACAATCAAAAACCGGGTGGATATGTCTCTGATTAAGGATGCAGATAACCAACATGAACACGTCCACGCAGCTACAGCAAAGGTAAGCATTTTTAAAGATATTTTTATTTACAGACATATAATACAACAGTAGCATATATGCCACGCTTAGTAATTTGATATTTAGGCGACATTTCGTTAAAAGTTCTTAGAAAGCATTGTTTAGTTCTGAGGAATAGAAAAATTGCACGTTAAAGTACTTACCCAGTTACTGAATTAAATAAATAAAAATATTCAATACATACATAATTTATACATACAAAAATTGTGAATTCGTGATTTGTATTAGTGCAGTCATAGTTGACGAATTTTCAATTACTAAAAAAACCTTTTGATGTTTATTTCTAAACTGCACATGATGTATTATTTATACGGTTGCAACTTGCTTTGAAATAACAAAAATCCAGCCCGTTTCTAGTACATGATGTATTAACTTATTTTTTGTTTGTTGTAGGAGTCACGTAAAGCAACATTGCGTACTGCTGAAGATAATTCTATAAGCAAATCACCAGCTGCTGTAAATTCAAAATTGACTTCCGACAAGGATTTAAAAGATAACAATGTGCCGTCTCTACAATTTCAAAATGAAGCAGGGTCCAGCATTAATAGAATATATGCAAGTAACTCAGAATCCGAACCTGAAAGTATGGACGATTCCTTTGCTGCATTAGACAGCGATGCAAGCTGTTCCAGAGTTATCATCGGAATCCGAAAATGATCAGAATACACCAAATATCGATTGTAACAGAATAGAAATTCCAGTAGCACGTAAATCCAAAAAACGTTTTCGCAAACCTATGCTATGGGGTACGAATATAAAAAAAACTAAACGCAATCATGGAGAAAGCTATATTAACAGTTCTAGAAATCGTAGACCAGCCACAGTCGTAAAAGCGAGTTGGAATGAAAAATGTCGACTTAAGTGTCCCACACTCATCTCTGAAAAATAGAAGCAAGCACTCCACACAAGTTATTGGAAACTTCGAGATGTAAATCGTCAGCGAAATTTTATTGTAAGATGTACAAATCCTGTGATACCAAAATACCGAATAAAAACTCCTGGAAGCAATAGAACTAATAACTGCAGCTATAATTTTGAAATTAATAACAAAAAAATAAGAGTTTGTAAAATATATTTTTGCAAATACTTTGAATATAAGTAATAAAGTCATCATGACAGCGTTGAAAAAGAAAATTAGTGAAGGTGTAGTTTTGCAAGACAATCGCGGTCGACATGAAAATATTGGGAGGAAGATAGATGAAGAAATAAAGCATCATATCCGACATCACATTAACAGCTTTCCTTTAATTGACTCTCACTATTGCAAGGCTCATACAGAAAAAAGTACGTTGATGGAAGCTTAAATTTGAGGTCGATGTACCGCTTGTATGAAGAGACGTGTAAAATGGAAAAAAAGAAAATGGGAAAAAGAAGCAAGTACGAGCATATTTTTAATACAGAATTCAATATCTCATTCTTTCGGCCAAAAAAAGATTTATGTACAATTTGTGAAATTTACAAAAACATGTCTATTGAAGAAAGGAATTTAAAAAAAGAAGGGTACGATTCTCATATTTTAGAGAACTTAGTCGTCAGGAAAAATCTAAAGATTAAGAAACACGTGAAAACACACGACTGTCAGTTGCTATGATTTACAAGCGGTATTTTCCTTGCCCTGCGGTAATAGGAATAGTTTCTTTTACAAACGTAGGTTATCCATCTTTAACTTTACCATTACTGATGTACTACATCAGCCTGGGTAGAGTTATTTGTGGCACGAAAGTATTGGTAAAAAAGGAGTTAACGACATCGGTAGCTCTATTTATAAGTATTTGAAAAGTTCACTCAAATCAAAACACGTTATATTTTATGCAGATAATTGCCCGGGGCAAAATAGAAACAAGTTCATGACAGTTTTGGTTTTATATTGTGTTCAATATATTGATGACCTAGAAAGTGTAATGCAAAAATGTCTAATAGTTGGCCACACACAAAATGAGGGCGATGCAAGGCACGCCATCATTGAAAGGAGAAAAAAAGAGTACTAAGAGATGGACCTCTTTTCGTTTCAGCACAGTTGGTTCCTATTATTAATTTAGCTTAAAAAAATTGGAAACCCCTAGCAAACTGTGGAGATGGAAACAAACGATTTTATAGACCTAAAAGCCTTACAATCTGACATTGATAATAACTGCTCTGTGAACGAAGAAGGAGATAAGGTATTGTGGTCTCATATCAAAGTATTGAAATTTCAAAAATCTCAACCGAATTCAATATTATACAAAGCTAGTTATTCCCAATAAGACTTTAAATCGATCCATGTTCATCTTCGCCAACGACGACATTCTGTCAGTCAACCTGCACTTCCTCTTATTCCATTTTTGAAAAAGCAGGATTTCGTGAGTCTTTGTGAAAGCGGTGCAATTCCTCGGCTTCATTGGGATTTTTTCAGCAACCTGTCTACGCTCCCAGCAAATTCCAATGTAAGAAATGCTGATAGTGATTCTGAAAAAGACTGATTGTTATTACTACAGATGAAAGATTTAATGTTTATGTTTTTTTCAATAAAGCAATTTGTTTAATTGTATTTTGGAATATGCACTTGGTACCAACTAAAAAAAATTGTATGTAACATAGCATGCGTTGTCGGTTTAAAATAGAAGCAACTCTTAATTTTCAAAAATATGGGTACTTTTTGCTTTCATTTTTTGTCATTTACTACTACATACAATAATAAGTTGATACTGAATTAGTTCACAAAGATTCGTAGAGTTATTCCTAATTATCAAAGACTTACCTGAACTTTTTTAACAACAAAAAGTTTGAAGCTAGATATCTCAAAACTTAACTTTTTTAATTTGTTCCCTCTTGAACTGACCCATCGATATGTACTAGAGCTTAAAGTGTAATTGTTCAGTAGAATAAAAAGTTGCATATACAGGTGTTCTCATAACTAATGTAAAGATAATAGTTTTCAGCATTAATATAATAAAAGATATTTCAAATTACTTAGAGGCGTTAATTTATTTGATTTTGGGAAACCTTTTTCTTTCAGCTAACAGTTTTATATAGTTATATTAGTCTCTTTATCATTATGTTTATTTCAGGTTTGTTTCAAATTTAGTGTAGGTACTCAATTATTCCTTGTGTGAACTTTAGACCAGAATCACTTTCCTAATATCTGGTTTTAACATCCTCTTGTTATTCCTTCTGGAAACCCCCGTATTTCGAGATTAGGTGGCGTCCAAGATAATTTCCAATTAAAACTAGAATTTCTCAAACGATGGTGTTCCGGGAGTCTCTTCGAACACTTACACCGCCTTCTTTTTGAGCTTCTCGGTACTTTGGTACGTCGAAATTTTCAGTACTTGATCGATACACGAAATTTTTAGCGAGGCATTTCACCGAATTTCTCTGTGGATTAACGGGTAGATTCTATGGGGCCAAAGCTAAACGTAACACACTTTTGGTGAACAAGTAAAAACTTTAAAGCTTATAAATAAACTGAGATCAGCTCTCAATCCAGTTAACAAAGTTTGAGTTCGCTTCTTTCAAATTATGGCAAAGCACAAATCGACCAGAGTCTAGCACAATCTATATGAATAAGGATCAGCACAATTCGGTGATGTACAAGCGATTTTTAGTGTCTCAGAATAAAATAATTTTTTAGAGGTGTGTAAGGACAATTCAGCCCAGTTCAAGCATACCCGAAGACAGTTCATGACGTAATTCCAAACTACGAAAGCCGTCCGGAAAGTAGTACCCGTTTTTGAATAAAAAATTAACTAGCACATCTTAACAAATTTTAATGTTTTATTTGAAAAGAACAAACCTTACACTACTTCTCCACATACTCACCTTGCAAATTTAAGCATTTATCATAACGTGAGACGAGTTTGTGTATGCCAGCTTCGTACTCATCTGCCGCCAATGTATTGAGACATGTAGTCACAGTTGCTTTCAGTTTATCATCACTTTCAAATTTCTTTCCTGCCAAAAAATCCTTGAGTTAGTAAAAAGATTAAAATCTGAGGGTGCCAGGTCTGGGCTGTAGGGTGGATGGTTAAAAGTTTCCCATTTGAATTGTTGAACAAGTTGTTCTGTTATTCGAGCAGTATGAGATCTGACATTGTCGTGGAAGAGAAGGACGCCGTTAGACAGTTCATTTACATTTCCAATGCTCCACCTGTAGATACTACATTGGCCAGGAGGCGAGTTTTTTGTTGTCTGGAAATTTAGAATTTTGCCGAACCCTTGCCGTTCCAGGCAAGGTAGGGATCTTTAACGTGCGTTTCAACACTCACACACGGGACCTCCATTTAACCTCTCATCCGAGCGAGGGCGTAATTTTTGTGAAAAATGCTCACCTGCCATTTTTCAAGCAGTCGGCCGTGTCGGGATTTGAACCCGGGACCTTGGGGTCCGTAGTCTTACGCTTACTACATTGATCCACGGCGACGCCCACGCCGTTAGACAACAGATTTCGCCGTCGATTTTAAATTGCTCGCCGTAATTTCTTTAATGTCACACAATATGCATCGTGAACATTCTGCGAGTCGGAGCGTGGAATGTCAGAAGTATGAAACGAGCAGGTAAGCTAGAGAACCTGAAACTCGAAATGGATAGGTTATCACTAGACATAGTAGGAATCCGTAGAAGTCCGCTGGTCAGAGGCGGGGGATTTTTGGAGTGGGGATGTTAGGGTAATTCAGTATCAGAGGAAAGAAATTCGGGTGTTGGGATAGTTATGCGAAAAAAGATAGGACAACGTGTAGGAAACTACTTACAAAAGAACGAAAGAGTATTGATGGTTAGATTAGAATCTAAACCGGTAAACACAGTAATAATACAAGTATACATGCCCACTCTAGCTACAGTGAGGAAGAGGTAGAGGCGATCTACAAAGATATCGAAGACATACTAAGATACGTAAAAGGACATGAAATTTAATAATTATGGGAGATCTTAATGCAGTGGTAGGTGAGGGGAGGGAAGGAGCGATAGTAGGTTTATTTGGTTTAGGCACGAGAAATGACAAGGGAAATAGGCTGGTAGAATTTTGCGACAAGAATAACTTAACCATCACAAATACATTATTTAAACATCATGCTAGAAGACGACACACGTGGAAGATGCCAGGAAGATATAAAATTGATTACATTATTGTTAGACAACGGTTTAGAAATCAAGTAAAAAAGTGTAGAAGCTACCCGGAAGCAGATATAGACACTGAACACAACATCGTAATTATGAAGGCCGCACTTAAATTTAAAAATCTGAAAAAGAGGAACGGAAAAAGGCACTTTGACTTTGAGAAACTAAATGATAAAGATATCCATGAAAAATTTGAAAAAAAGTCAAATGAATTGCTGAAAGATATCGAGAAAATTTTGGATACTAAGGAAGTAGAAACATAATGGAATAACATTAAATCTAGCCTAGACGTGGCGACAAAAGATATTCTGGGGTATACACAAAAAGAAAATAAGAAACCATGGATAACAAAGGATATCCTGAATTTAATAGAAGAAAGACGAAAACACAAAAATAGATCAGACGAAACAGGAGAACAAAGATACAAAGCCATAAAATGGGAAATTATTCGCAAATGCAGGAAAGCTAAGAACAACGGATTGATAAAAAGTGCAAAGAGGTACAAACTAAGATGGAAATAAGAAAGACAGACGAAGCATGCAATTAATTAGAATGAATTTTAGGGATATACAACCATATAGCAAAAATATAAGGGTCACGGAAGGAAACGGCATTATAAAAAATGTAAAGAAAGTACTAGCTAGATGGCAAAAATATATAAGGAATTTATACTCAGGAGAGGAACTAACAGCATTAGAATAGGAATCAGACATTGAAAATGATGACCTGGGATATCCTATACTTAGAGATGAGTTTGAATTAGCATTAAAGGGCCTGAAAAATGGTAAGTCGCCGGGTACAGATAAGGCGCAAGCAGAAACTCTAAAAGCCGCTGGCAGGACATATCTTCCAACTTGTAAGCTATACGTATGAGACAGGCGAGATATCCAAAGATTTCAAACGTAAGATCATAGTAACTATTCCAAAAAAAAGAGGTGCGGATAGATGTGAAAATTTTTGAAAAATAAGTTTGACAGCACACGTTTCAAAAATATTAACTAGAATTGTACAAAGACGAATAAATAAACGCGCTGAAGAAATACTGGGAGAAGATCAATTTGGGTTTAAGCACACCAGGGGAACACGGGTGGCTATTTTAGCTCTGAAGGTAATAATGAAGAAAACAATAGAGAAGGGGGAAAGCGTATATATAGGGTTTGTAGATCTGGAAAAAGCATTCGACCATGTAAAATGGAAAAAATTGTTCGAAATTCTCATAAAGATTGGAATGAGCTTTAAGGACAGACGGATAGTACCTAGCTTATACAAAGAGCAAACGGAGATGATAGAATTAGAGCAAGAACGTAAAGAAGTAAATATTAGGAATGGGGTGAGACAGGGATGTGCCTTATCCCCATTAATTTTTAAATTGTACATAGAAGAGGCAATGAAAACTGTCAAATGCAGGAAGAGATTTGGAAGTAATATGCAGGGACAAAAGATTGATATGCTTAGATTTGCAGATGATATAGCGGTATTAGCATCTAGCAAAGAAAAGTTAGAAGCTGCTCTTAATGAAATGGAAACAGTTCTAACGGAGAGATATGGTATGAAAATTAACAAAAATAAAACTAAAGTTCTAGTATGTAAAAGAGCGGAAAATAAATCGAAAACTAGAATACAAATAGGTAACGAAACTTACAAGAGATTAAGGATTTCTGATACCTAGGAAGTCAAATAACGCAAGATGGGAAAAGCACAAAAGATATAAAACAAAGATTAGCACAAGGTCGTGCTACGTTTAACAAGAAAATCAACTACTGTGCTCTAAGACCACAAACATAGAAACAAGGAAAATATTGCTTAAAACATATGTGTGGAGCACAGCACTGTATGGCTTGTTACATGCCGAAATTCGGCCTGTAAACATTCCTGTAAGGTTTTAATTTGTAAGGGATTTCGCGCCAATAATTTAAAAAGACGTGCGTGTATTTCCGTCGCTTGAAATAGTTGCGTTTGCGCGAGATTGCGCCGATGCGGAGTGTAGAAGGAAGTGGGTGATTTCCGACACGTCGAGGACTAGTCAACGAGGTTACGTAGGTTTTCATTTATCTACCCAATTATCGCCCCTTATACCAGTTTCCTGTTGCCCCTCTACAAATAGGAAAGAAGAAGACGAATTAAATTTGGATTCAACTGGGGGCGGAACGAATACCCACGCCCGAAATGCTCAACGAAACCCAGCTGCCGTCATGATACCGTAATGCTGTGAGAAGTCCTACAGTTTACGTGAGTACTTTTTGTTTTTCCTTATAATTAATATAAACCGTTTTTGTATGTAATAATAATTTGAACAAAGGTATGACGTAACCGTTTATTGCACAATATTTCGCAATTATTTATCATTGTTACCAACGGCCGTAGTGGCTCGCGTACCTTACCGCCGGGGTTATAATAGGCTGTGAAACCTGGACAGTAGGAAAAGCAGATAGAAGAAGGTAGAAGCCTTTGAAATGTGGTGATACAGACGTACGATGAAGATATTATGGACAGACAAAGTTAAAAACAAAGAGGTACTAAAAATGGTAGGGGAAGAAAGAAATATGTGGGAAACAGTAAAAAATAGAAGAAACACGATGATAGACCACATACTAAAACATGAGGGAATAGTGCGGAATATATTAGAAGCAGAGATAGGAAAAAAGAGAAGTAGAGGTAGATCTAGGTTAGACTACTGCACACAGATAGTGAAAGATGTAGGCTGTAGGAGTTTCAGGGAAATGTATAGGCTAGCTCAGAATAGAAATCAATAGGGGTACGCTTCCAACCAGTCGTTCTATCCATTTCCACAATTTCTTATAATTTAACATTCAGTTTCCATATAAACCATTAGTACTCTGTACATAGGTTTCACCGCATTACTATTTTTCCCCAGAAGACTACAATCCTTTCTTGGGAATATAATTATTAATTTGGATTTCCTTTTCTGATTAATATTTGTAGCAGATTGTTTTTGTAAGGCCGTAATTAATACAGAAATTATTTTCTTTTCAAAACTAGGAACGAATCCAAATATACAATATTTTGTAGAAAGCTGTGGAATATTCTTAGTATTATGTATTCAGTGAAGTAACTCGCTAAAAGTTGTGTGTTTCAATAAAATACCGCAAACGTCGACTGTACTAACAAAAATAGTTGACGAATAATTCAGTGGGAAGGGTGGTGTAAGTGCTTGAAGATGGTCCCAGAATGCTATTGGGTGGAATGCTAGTCTTAATCGGGAATTGTCTAGGACGCCACTTAATGGTGAAATATGGGGATTTCTTGGGAAATGCCCAGAACAAATAACCAGAGGATACCAAAGCCAGAGATTAGAAAAGTAATTCTGGTCAAAAAGTCATACGAAGAATAATCGAGTACACTAATGCTAAAACCAACCTAAAATAAACATTAACAATAAGGACACTAACATATCTCCTTCAAAATTGCTAGCTGAAAAGAAGTTTCCACAATCAAATGCTAAAATACCTGTATATTAATCACGCGTCTACAATATATTTTAGTACATCAAGGCTGGAACTTTAACTTTTAAATTAGTTATGAAAAATGCCAATTTAAAGTCTTTACCCTATTACACAAGTGCATATAAACATTCTTAAGCAAAAAACTAAAGATATCAAAAATTATTTATCTGAATAGAAAACGTTTTCGGTGAACGAAATTGCTCTCTAAGTTCTTAAACTAATAACAAGAACGTACTGTAGGTAAGGTAGTAATTTTACACAGTTAAAAAGATATTCATTAATCTACGGTTACTGCAGCTTATAGCTCCAGAAACCTCATCATATATACCTGTAGTAATTTCACTGTAAAAACCTTAGGAAACAATTAAAGTCGATAATATACTGGGTTCAATTCATTCTAACCATATCCGACTGTACTTATTGGACTTTGTTAGAAAGTTTGATGTTCTTAATAACGTGCTATTTTGCAACATTAAGTTGTTTATTTATAGAAACCTCTTGTTCTTAAAAATAAAATTTTCTGACCCAATAAGGCAGTTTTCAAAACTTTCTTAACATTACATTAATCAGTTCGATACCTCATTATTCGAAGTTTGCAAGTTATGTATTTAAATGGTTATGGCGATATTCTGAACAAAAAATTATCTTCACACCATAGACAACAAGATATTCTGCAATAAAATTCGGACAAACGAATTAAAACAGATAATTGAAATTGCTTTTGTCGTTTTCCCTATCTATCATATTTAAAAATTATCATAATGAAACACAGAAAGTGATTTTCCAGTTTCTGCATTAGCATAATTTAGGCATGTGAACCTTGGTCATAGAACCCTACGCTGTACATTATTGATTAAAATAAATAAATTATAAAACTGCACTATTTTATAATACAGAGTAACGATGATCTTATTCTTAACTTTGAATTTTGCCGAATCCTTGTTGTTCCAAGCAAGGTAGGGATCTTTAACGTGCGTGACAACACTCACACACGGGACCTCCATTTTACCTCTCATCCGAACGAAGGTGTATTTTTGTGAAAAATGCTCGCTTAACATTTTTCAAGCGGACCGTGTCGGAATTTGAACCCGGGACCTTGGGCGCGGTAGTCACACACATACCACTACGCCACGGAGCCGCTCCCCCTTCACATACCACTGAATTTCGATGAATTAAGGCATATAATTAGAAAACAATAGAAGGGAATCGAGCTGTATATAGGCTGTTGTGAGAATTACAGGGAACCGGATGGACTAGTCCAGAACATAAATAAGCTGAGTTACAAGTCCAACCAGTTTCAAGACTTAAAACCCAATGCCAAAAAAATAAGTGCTCTTAAATCTTATGATTATTATTAACAACTACAGGTGTTGGTTGTGAAATATTTTCAACTAATGTTGATTGTGCGAAAGGATAAATTGGAAAAACTATTAATTCGACAAAGGTTCAAGTGCTGGGAGAATTTGGCAGCCAAAGGCTGCTTACCCCCCTTCACATACCACTGAATATCAGGGAAATAGGGTATAAACTGTAAAACAATAGAAGGTGACCGAACTGCATGAAACAAGAAAGAACAGCAGCTATGTTCATAGACAACGAACATAGATACAAGAAGAAAACTGTTCAAAGCATAGTGTGGAGCACAACACAGTACATCTATGAAATAGGGGCAGTAGGAAAAGTAGACAGAAAGAGATAGAAGCCTTCTGGAATGTTGTGCTTCAGATGTATGAGGATGGAAGCATGGACAAACAAATTTAATAACAAATTGGTTGTAAAAATAGTAGAGGAATAAAGATATCTGTACAAAACGAAAGAATAGAAGATATAGAAGGACAGGATACGTTCTAAGGCATTTCTGGGGAATAGTACGGGATATATTACAAGCAGAGATAAGAAAACAGAGGTAGAGATAGACCGAGATCAGACTTTCGCACACAGATAGTGATAGATGCAGACTGCAAATTTCAGCAAAATGTGTAGGTTGGTTCAGACTAGGAAACAATGAGGGTACGCATCCAACCAGTTCTAGAACTGAAGACCTAATGATGATGAATATGCATCGGCATTTCTTGAGTTGAGAACTCTAATCACAGCCCTAATTTCACAACTGGCGGCGTTCTCTATTTTTTTTTAACATTATAAACACTCACAGAAAAAACACAGTCAGTACCAGCGAGGCGTAACTTTGCACATAGACAGCTGCAATATAACTAAACTTGTTATAACTAGTCTGGATGCTACTCTGCTCACCAGCGCTCTACACGGTACAAACGGGTACTACTTTCCGGACGGCCCTCGTATATTAATTTTACATTTTATGGCTTTACAGTCTGGTATAAAAATTTCTCGTGTAATTCTGTACTTACTCTTTGTTGTGATGTGTGAATAATAAGAAATATTCAGAGTTAACATAAATTTAGGTATGCTGTATCCCATTAGTGCCCCGTGGTAAATAAAGATACCATTTCCTTTTTATTTTTTCCTTCATTTAATATTCATTACTTATGTTTAATTTCATTATTATAATATTAGTCAATTCTTGTTTTCTGCGGGTAATTTATGAACAATAGTAAATTACTAAAGCTAAACCTATAAATAGGAATGAATTGTCAACAATGTAATTATCAGAAATTTCTCTTTGATGGTGTACCATTATTCATTCATTTACTTTATCTTTAGAATGATAAATAAACAATAATTATTAGATATGTGTAGGTTAGAGATTCCTTTACATGTAGCAAACAGCTGTATCAGTATTTTACAAAAGATAAGAAAACCAATGAGTCATGAAGTTGAGTGGCAAAAAATTTTACCACTGGGCTGAAACAGTTGCACATTGTAAGTCTTACGATTAGTACTGAATTTAACTTGTTTGTCTAGTCTCTAGTGTTTTTAGTTTGTATTTTCAAATCAGTTCATATTGATCAATATGGATCAAAATTTGTAAGTACTACTTTGTTTATTAAAAAAATATTTAGTTTTGTTATTATACCTAGAAATACTCGTGGACATAATGGAAAAGGCCTATTATTACATGAGCTTTTGGAGGAATTAGAAAAAAATTATTATAGAGCCACCTATTGAAGAACCAAATGCGGAAACTGATAAAGATTCAGATCAATCTGATAACGAAGCTTCCGGCAGTATGGATCACTTACCTAGAAGGATTTTAATAGCTCCGTGTTCAACAAACAAACATTCTGAAAGTGACGATGAAAGTAATTTGGCATGTAAAGCTTCAACATCCACATCGGCAGTGACCGTACCAAGACAAGCAGTCAAAAAAAAAGATTATAAATGTTAGAAATTGGATAGCAGGAGATGGATCAAACTTACAACTACCTAACATTTCGAACAATAACCGTTTGAATGATACTGCTTTTTTGGAATCGATTAATACTCCCATTGATGCTTTTCAAATATTTTTAAATGAGTTTCTCGAAGGTATAGTACGTGAAACCAATTTATAAGCTGGCCAGAAAGGCTGTCACAATTTGAAAGTCGCTAAAAATGAAATATATGTAGTAATTGGCATTATGTTGTACTCCGGATATCATGTTTTACCGAGTAAGCGAATGTACTGGAAAAACGATACCGATTGTCATTCACTTATTGTTGTGAATGCTATGAGGCGAAATAGATTTGATGATATACTGCGATATCTACACTTTGCTGACAATACCAAAATTGACAGCAATGACAAACTGTATAAAATGCGACCAATATTTGCTTTTCTAAATAAATCCTTCAAACTACTACAGATAAGCGACTGCTGCAGTATTGATGAAAGCACTATATCATATTACGGTCATCATGGTGCTAAGCGGTTTATTCGAGGAAAACCAATAAGGTTTGGCTATAAAGTGTGGTGTATAGCAAGTTCAAAAGGATATCTTTTCCACGCAGAACCATACAGCGGTACACACACTCGTTTGCCCGAGACCAGCTACGGGCAAGGTGGCAATGTAGTTCTTGGACTTGCTGAACATGCCAAACTACCTAAAGGTACAAAATTATGGTTTGATAATTTGTTTACGTCAGTTGGTTTGCTTGAATAACTTAACAGGTTGTCGTACGGTGGTACTGGAACGTTTCGCATAAATCGCGTTAGTAAGGAAATGAATTTGACAGAAAAATGTAATTTTCGAAGCAACCACGTGGATCATATGAAAGTTTGGTATCCAACAACTTACTTGTTGTTCGCTGGAACGACAATGCAGTTGTAACAACACTTACAAACTGCATCTTTCTGCATCCCATGTCAACAGCAACTCGTTACAACCGCACTGAAAAACGACGCATTGAAGTGAACGTTCCAGGTTCTATAGCAGCATATAATCAAAATATGGGCGGAGTTGATCTTTCAGACCAATTTCTGGCAACATACCGAACAAATATAAAAATAAAAATTGGTGGTGGGCATTCTTTAGTTGGGCTGTAGATATAAGTTGCGTTCAGGGATGGTTACTTCACCGTAGGAAAGGGATGGCATTGTCGCTTCTTGATTTTCGACGCCAATGTGTTTTTCACTATTTATTGACGTATGGAACAGAACAATCGAAACAAGGACGACCATGTAACCTGCGGTTTTATCTTTGTAAATACACATTAACCATTTCGCATATTTTCATTTTAAAATCCATATTTTAGGAAGGTAAAGAAATTACATTCTAATTCTCAAGGGGAAAACCAAGGGTTGGTAGTTCTAAATTAGTTTAGCGTATTCTTAGTAAGTCCGGTTGTCGAAACCCCATCAGATATATGAATCATTTTAAAGAAGCCACATTTAAACAGTCATTCTATTCATGTATATTCGTTCCTAACAACCCGTTTTGTATAAGCAAGCTTTGACTTTCACATTCCTGTTCGCATTCCTGCTACGGCAGATGTTAGGTTCTTCCAAGAATTAGTAGCAAGGGACAAAGCACGTATCACGTGCCTGGTTCATGGCACAGGCATGATAAGGTACACTAGCGTTAGTTGGCAACACCGATACACCCCCGTTCATTTACTAGAAGAGTAAGGGATGGTCTGAAGAGTGAATAAGAATTATGCGACGAGAAGTGTTCGTTGGGTACTGAAAGAGATAAGATGTGAAGGCTCGGTGGTTGCTCCAGAGACGAGAAGTGAAACTAAGTCACGCGCGGGACTAATTTAACAATTCGTGTCGAAGGTCAGTTTTCTTTGAACGCAATTAACACTCTTCGATAGTTTTGAAGGATTTGTGGCGCGTGACAATATAGGTTTTGTTATAACCGGAACGATCCTATTTTATTTTATATAGGACGGATTAGATATTTCGAAAATTGATAATTCGTGGAGAGCCGCTGAAGCAATATAGTGTAAACCTCGACCCAACAACCACTAACTTATTAAATACGGAATTAATTTTACGTTTAGGTTTAATGTTTTAGCTAGTAGTGAGTTTCGAGTGAACTTAGATTGTTTTATAAAGGTGGTCGTGATTAGTGACTCATCCAATTAGGATTAATTAGTGGGATGAACATATTCTTCGTGTGATCGTATCCAAATTTAGTTTTCCGCACATATCACTGACTTCATTGCTGAATTAAAAAGAGCCGCTTGCTGATGTCGCTATCCTGGAACTTCGACGCACCAACCAAAAACATCAGGGGAACCGCGGGCTGAATTCCTGTGGTAGCTATACCAGTAAACTGTGAGTAATTTGTTTTATTTAAAATACAAACTGTTTATACATTGTTCGACGTTACTTCTTGTAGCATATGAAATGAAATTTTAAAGTTACGCCATGATTTAATTTCAATTATCTAGTTAGTAGTGTATAATTCGATTAGCGCGAGGTCCTCTAGGGCATAAGTTAAGAATTTTCTCGATGTCACTATATATATATTTATCCATACTGTTGACCGTAATTAAATCCAAGATAGTCATTTAATAAATAAGATATTAAGGAGAAGTGACTTATTAATAAATTAACGCATGTGAGTGCTTAAATCAGAAGAACCGTGCTTTGCATAATCTCTGTAAAGTTATAATTAATCCCTGAAACTAAATTTTGACAAGTCATATTTATTTGTTAACAGGAATTCAGTTACCTTATTTTTTTTATATAGATAGTTTTGTGGAAACCTTAGTTACCTAAAGAATTTATAGGTAAGACCGACTCACTACCTTAGATATTTCAACCGGAAGTAGAGTGCATATAAAGTACGAAGACCGGGAACTGCAATCAGCTTGGCACAATTGTGGAATTAGACATTTTCACGGCCAAGTAGGACTTATCCGGGTTCTTGTCTGAAGAAGTCGAGTTTTCCCTCATCTTGTAGGCTTCTCTGAAGGACTAGGAATCCGTGCCACTTTAGGCGGAACTCGAATAAGATAAGGGTGGTGCCCTCATATTACCCTGACCTAAGACTAACGGCAATATAATATTATTTCCAACCCCCTCCCCTTCGACCCACGCCCGTCGCGATTAGCCAGCCGAGCCGCGGTATAGTTTACTCCTAGGAGCAGACTTACCTCGTTTGTTCATGCCCTCCCCCTTTCCAACTTTATGACAATTTGGCATGTAACAACCATTGGGATCTCTAACATTTTCACCAACATTGCAAGATATGCGACGCGATCAAATTGGGCACATTGTTGTAAAGGAAGCTGCAAAATATCGTAGGTGTAAAGTTTGCGCAGGAAGAACTTGCCTTGAATGTAATAAATGTTCTGTACCTTTACATCCTCAGAACTGTTTTCATACATTTCATTTGTAAATAATCAAATAATATGTAGATTTTTAAACTTGAACTAACATTATAGCTAATTGGAGTAAGTTTTATTTTATGCACTACTACTATCTCTACTACAAGTTGTTACGTGCCAAAGTGGCCCTTAAACATTGTTATTAGGTTAGTTTGATGTATGGAGGTTTCGCGTCATAATTTCAAAAGACGCGGTGCGTGGAATTTTATAAAAGACTAGGCGCGTATTTCCGCTACGTCATAGTGCGTTTGCGCAGATGGCGTGACCCTAGAGGGTTTGACGAATAAGTTCGCGCCGATGGAAAAAAACACAAAAAGAGTGGGGGAGTTTCCTGTTCTCTCTATAACGTGGTTTTTTCGCCAATACCTTTGAGCAGAGTGGACGTTTTTTGGTAACGTATCGTTAGCTGTACCTATGTAGATTTCCTTTGCTTGATTATCTTTTGTTTGTCTACCTTTACCTGTTTTTTTCCGTCATTCCCTACATAGGTAGATAAATCTGGAGCCACCGAGGCGTAATCGTACTGCACGACCCTAGACGAGTCGGATGTCCATGTTCGCCGAAGCACGGGAGCTGTATGATCTTTAATTACCGCCAAAGGGCTTTGGGTAGCCTGATGGACTTTAACAGAGGCCTACCCTAGCGCAACTTTGTGCGAATGCCGGATTTCTGATGTAAGTAAACTATTATCTAATTTGTTTGCTTTTATCATTGTTTAAATTTATGTAAATTTCCGAAGTATTGCACAATATAAATGTTACATTGCTTTCGTATTCATTGCGCTTACACGATGTATTTATGAACTCTTAAACTGTATTACCGACTTCGTAAACTGTTTTATCGACTCTTTGGTAAAGAACTATCACCATTTAAATTGTAAGAATTATCGTATCGTATTTTTAAACCGTAATAAAGTTAACAATATGCTACTTCAACTGCCCACTGGCAAAATTATTTGCCACCTTGTTTTTGAACATACGGTACATTTATGGATTTCAAACTTTGGTAGATTAATGTAGAGCCTTATTAAAACAAACTTTCATAAAAATTAACTTTTCAGAAAGTGAGCAATAATTTGGGCACTAATGGGTTAATTACAAGTTGGACAACGTTAGTAAATCATTTTTTTAAATCACTTGCAAAAATTATACATAGTATTAAATATAACTTACCACATATTCCCTGTTACGCTTTACTGGACGAAACTTAAGCATTCTAAAAAGTAATGATGGGAAACTGTTCCACTGACATTCACTTTGCAACTAAGGTCCACTCCCATTAACCTTTCAATTCCAAATAAAATTGAAACACTACAAAATATTATAGTTGCATCCCTGTTTCCACATGTAATTTTTACAATAAATCGCCGTTCCTACGTGCATAAAAATTTACAACGTTCAAAATGTTCCCAAGACACGCCAAGATACCAGCCACGACCACTACAAACACCACCCTTTGCTAGGTGGATGCACATACTGATATTTAAACGGTCATTAGTATTCTCAAAGCTTTACAAGCTCTATCTCTGGAAAAGGATATTTACGTATTCTAATCAAACCCCGTCACTCCTTTTGTTTTACCAAGTGGAAACAGTTAAAGTGCTCTTTTTATAAAGTTTACTTAGGAACACGAGACGTTTAAAATTACTTTGCCGAAATTTCAATTTGTACAAAAGTTATTTAATTTGTATGTTGAAAAATTTTTGGAATTAAAGTAGACGAAATTGAAGGCATATTCTAAGTGCTTTGAAACTGCTACTAATGTAGACGAATATAAAATAGGTTAAAAGATCTGTATACATGGTAAAAAGGGCATGCTTTTGTGCGGTTTTTAAGTGGCAACGCAATCGATACTGTTTCTTATGTAGGTCGCTATAACATCAAATTATAAAATTAAGTATAATCGTGAATTAAACATAAAACTGTTATCTCTATAATGTACAGCTTTTTCTTTCTACGTTTAACCGGAATCAAGAGAACAGTCAAAAACCATTACATAATATAAAATTGCTTATTCTGCGTGTTGACAATTTGCAAAGAAGAAACAGCGAATTAACAATTTTGCGGTATTGCGGTTCATAAGATCAGTACAATTGTTTTTCTAATCTAGTTGTAATGTTGTGTATACGTTCTATGTTACGCATGTGTATTTATGGGAGTCTTTATGCAAAGGCTATAAATTCTTTAAAATCGAGTTGGCAATTAAAACAAATATCGTACAAAATCGGAAACGAGTTTATATGCTGAAACTTTCGGATTGATAATATTACCCTATATCAAACTACACGTGCCAACAGAACAAAATCCCGGAAACGCTCGAAGCCGGCACGAATGAGTTGTGCAGCATGCAGAAAGGATAATTCCACCTATAACACTACCCAGTGTTCGTCCAAACATCTAAACGCTAGAAAACCTCCACCGACGCCAACCGGTGGCAGCCATCCCCGACACAGACGAATGTGAAAACTGTTACGGTATTCAGCGCAAACACGGAAGAAAACAGTAAACGTCAATAAAGAAATCGTTTACACAGAATACCGCAACAAAAAAGGGACAGAATTATAGAATTCGAGCTAGCTCAGAAACGTGATACAGCGGCGTGGGTGAAATAGAGAGAACACATTGGAAATCTTAGTAAAACTATATTGTGAACATACAATTTTGAAAGATTATTTAAAAAACAACAAAGAAACCAATAATTTGCGTAATCGGTTGTTACAACGTGATGGTAAAGAAAGCGTTATAACATAAAAATATAAAATTGGAACTTAATGGTTCACCTTAAATATCATCATCATTAGGTCTTCAGTCCTGGAACTAGTTAGACGGTTACCCTCATTGTTTCCTATTCTGAAATAACCTAAACATTTCCCTGAAATTTGCACAGTCTGCATTCATTACTATCTGATCTAGGTCTATAACTACCTCCTTTTTCCTATCTCTGCTTGTAGTAGATCCCATACTATTTCCTAAAAATACATTAAAATGTATTCTGCTCTTCTATTTCTCCTATTTTTTTCACAGATATTTTTATTACACTACTATAACCTATTTGTTATTTACTTTGTCTGTCCATGCTATCATCCTCATACATCTAAAGCACAGCATTTCAAAAGGTTGCTACCGTTTTTCTGTCTGCTTTTCGTACTGTCCATATTTCAAAGCATACTGTGCTGTGCTCCACACATATGCTTTCAACAATTTTCTTCTTGTTTCTATGTTTGTTGTTTTTGATCATACGCGCTGTTCATTCTTGATAGATGCAGTTCGGTCTCCATCTATAGTTTTACAATTATATACCCTACTTCTCCGATATATAGTGGTTAGAAACCTGTGAGGCGGTTTGTATGTGTGTGACTACTTCGCCCAAGGTTCCGGGTTCGAATCCCGACACGGTCCGCTTCAAAAATGTTAGACGAGCATTTTTCACAAAAATACACTCGCGTTCGGATGAGAGGTAAAATGGAGGTCCCGTGTGTGAGTGTTGTCACGCAAGTTAAAGAACCCTACCTTTCTTGGAACAGCAAGGGTTCGACAAAATTCGAAATTTTCTAGGTAAAAAAAACTCGCTACCTGGCCAGTGTAGTACCTTCGGGTGGAGCATTGGAAAATCACATGTAAGGTAAGCAGCCTGTGGCTACCAAGTTCCCCCAGCAGTTGAACATTTGCCGATTTAATACTTTTTCCAATATATCTTTCCGCACAGTCAACATTAGTTGTAGATATTTCACAACCAACACCTGTAGTTGTTTATAATAATCTTCAGATTTATATGCGCTTATTTTTTCGTCGAACCTCCACTTATTTATATTCTGAGCTAGCCTTCACAGTTCCGATCTTGCGTTATTTGGATTCTTAGGTAGCAAAAATCCTTAACTTCTAGTAAGTTCTTGTTACTAATATGTATTCTTGTTTTTGATTTATTTTCCCCTCCTTTGCATACTAGTACCTTAGTTTTATTTTTGTTAATTTTCATACTATATCCCTCTGTTAGAACCGTTTCTATTTCATTAAGAGCAGTTTCTAACTCTTCGTTGCTAGATGCTAATACCGCTATATCATCTGCAAATCTAAGCATATCAATATTTTGTCTCTGCATAGTAATTCCAAATGTATTCCGGCATTTTATAGTATTCATTGCCTCTTCAACGTACAAAAAATTAATGAAGATAGGGCACATCCCTGTCTCACCCCTTTCCTAATGACTACTTCTCTACGTTGCTGCTCTAATTCTATTACTGCTGTTTGCTTTTTGTGTAAGTTATTTACTATTCGTCTATCCCTATAACTCATTCCAATCTTTTTGAGTATTTCGAACATTTTTTTCCATTTTACATTATCGAATGCTTTTTCCAAATCTACAAACCCTATATACACGCTTTCCCCTTTTTCTATTGTTATCTCCATTATCACTCTCAGAGCTAAAATAGCCTCCCATGTTCCCCTTTTTTGCCTAAACCCAAATTGATCTTCTCCTTCAGCTCGTTTTTCCATTCGTCTTTGTACAATTCTAATTTATATTTTTGACACGAGTACTGTCAAACATTGTTCGACAATTTTCATATCTATCCGAGCCTCTCTTTTTTGATATAGTGACTATGATGATACGTTTGAAATCTTTGGGTATCTCGCCTGTCTCATACATATAGCCTACAAGTTGGAAGAGACGTTCTGTTACTGCTTCTCCAGCGGCTTTTAGAGTTTCGCCTTGCACCTTACCTGCACCAGGTGCGTTACCATTTTTGAGACACTTTAATGCTAATTCAAACTCATCTCTAAGTATAGAATACCTCAAGTCATCATTTTCAATGTCTGATTCGTGTTCCAATGTTATTAGTTCCTTTCCTGCATAAAAATTCCCTATATATTCTTGCCATCTATCCACTTTCTCTACATTTTCTATAATGAGGTTTATTCCCGCGTCCGTTATATTTTTGCTATGCGGATCTATATTCCTAAAATTGATTCTAATTAGTTTGTATGCTTCATCTGTCTTTCCTATTTCCATCTTGGTTTGTACCTCTTTGCACTATTCATCTGTACATTGTTTTTTAGCTTTCCTGCATTTACGAATAATCTCCTATTTTATGGCTTTGTATCTCCGTTTTCCTGTTTCCTTTGATTAATTTTTGTATTTTCGTCTTTCTTCTATTAGATTCACGAAATCTCGTGTTATCCTTGGTTTCTTTTTTTTGTGTATACCCCATAATATCTCTGGCCGCCATGTTATTCCATTTTGTTTCTACTTCCTTAGTATCACATATTTTTCCGATATCTTTCAACAATTCATTTGCCTTTTTTCAAATCTTTCTGAAATACCTTTATCTTTTAGTTACTCAACGTCAAAGTGCATTTATCCGATTCTTTTTTTCAAATTATTAAATATAAGGGAGGTTTTCATAATTACGATGTTGTGGTCAGTGTCTATGTCTGCTTCTGGGTAGCTTCTCAATTTTTTACTTGATTCCTAAACCGTTGTCTAACAAGAATATAATTTATTTAATATCTTCCTATATCTCCTGGTATCTTTCACGTATATCGTTTCCTAGCATGATGTTGAAATAATGTGTTTCTGATAGTTAAATTGTTCTTGTCGTAAAATTCTACCAGCCTCTTTCCCCTGTCGTTTCTCGCGCCTAAACCAAATAAACCTACTACTGCTTCTTCCCTACTCTCACCTACCACTGCATTAAAATTCCCCGTTATTATTAAATTTTCATGTCATATTACGTATCTTAATATGTCTTCGATAACTTTGTAGATCGCTTCTACCTCTGCGTCACTGTAGCTGGTGGGTGGGCATGTATACTTGTATTTTTACTGTGTTTACCTGTTTAGATTCTAATCTAACCATGAGTACTCTTTCGTTCGTATGTAAGTAATTTTCTACACAGTATCCTATCTTTTTTCGCATAACTATCCGCACACCCGAATTTCCTTGCTCTGCTCCTGTAGGAGTTACTTTAAAGTATCCGCTCCAACAATTTCCGCCGCTGGCCACCGAACTTCGCTGATCATTACTGTCTAGTGCTAACCTATTCATTTCAATTTTTAGGTTCCCTAGCTTTACCTACTTGCTTCATACTTCTAACATTCCACGCTCCGACTCGCAAAATGTTCCCGACTCTTATTCTGAACTTTCCGATCGCATCCTCTGAAGTACTCCCCTCCCGGGGATCCGATTGGTAGACTATTTTAATTCCGGAATCTTTTACCCCAGAGAATGCCATCATGTTTATTACAATTTAAGTTCGCTGTGTACTTGGGAGGTAATGTGGTGGTTTCCCGTTGCCTTCCACATCGCAGTAGTGTGTTTTAGACTGTCATACCGACCTCTGTAGTCTCTGCCAATCTAAGTACCGAAAGAGTCGCTGCCCTCTTTCGGGGACCTTAGTCTGTGTTACGTTTATTTTACGACTAAATTAAAACTTACCCTTATCTTACATTATTCATTTACATCGATTCTGTGTCTACTTGTAAATCTTCCAACAATATCCTGTATAATTTATCTGTTTATAATAAGCGCGCTTTTGAATAATTTGCAATTCAAATGTAGTTGCTTTGAAACGAAAGGTTTATTTTATAAATTAAATAGTTTATACCCTGTTTTAGGTATCCGTGAACTTGTTATACATTGCGATAACGTGAAATTACTTTGCCTATTGTTTCAATTTAAAACACGTTGAAATGAGGTATTGGACTATCCGATAATCCGTGTTTTCAAGTTTCCTAATCACGTTTGATAACAACAATATTACTTTGTGCTCAGGTCATTAGTTAAACGAAATTAATATTCACTTTCTTTCGATATACACAACGGAAACGTTCGTTGTATTTTTGGTTGTACCATTTTTTTTATCAAAATTTTGCGCACGCCCTACAGCGTGCTTCTTCCTCCGGTGGACCTGACGGCCCATTGCTTTGCCGCTCCTTTCATCATGGGAGGACACCCACACTGCGGGATCTCAAACACCTCTACTTCGCCCTGTCATTAGAGAAGGTGTGACCCAAACCTACACCGTGGAGGCTTGGGTGAGTGTTTATGCACTATTTTCTTGTATGGATCCTGTGAAAGTGGTCGAAAAAGTATATTTATCAGGCTCCACGTGTTGAATAAACTTAGAATGATTACCGTCTAGCAGAGATGAAATGGGTCAACTGGGTCACTGGGTCCAAGTGGGTCACTTTTTTGTTTGGGTGACTGGGTCAGTGGGTCCCGTGTACTGACCCGGATTGACCCAGTGACCCATATTTGCGCAGCGACCCAAATTGACCCGGTGACCCAAACTTACCTAGTGACCCAAACTGACCCAATTGATTCAGTAACAAATTGAATTATTGAAGTAATAAAAATCTTTTTCCCATACTTTCAGCTCAATTTATTAACTATTTTCACAAATGCATAAGCTTATTGGTGCCGTTAGTTGCTAGCATTGGTTTCATGTTTCAAGCAAACGCTAAAATGTATTGCTTTTTATATAATATGAAACGCATTTTTACATGTTTTTCAAAAAACGTGCTGTGGCGCTGTGCCGTGAGAATGCAGTGTTATAAACGTATACAATTTTGTATGTTCAAATAATAGTATTCTTTCACATAAGAACTGAAATAATTTGTAACAAAAATCTTAATATTATATACCCGGTTATTTTCAGTGTCCAGTATGTTTGTAATTTGTATATCATTATCATTAAGCATGGATAAACATCACCTTAATTGTAATTTAAACCTTATACATAAGTGCTGAATTTTATAAATCTCCGTGAGACCGAGTTTTCTTGATAAGACTAATTAACTAAAAGAATGATGAAGATCATATAAAATAATGTTCCTGTATCAACTCGATGTCAGAAAACGGGATTATTCAATTTATATTTTATTGCGTCTGTCATTGAAAAATATTTTGATCATTTAGTATATTTAATTGTTAAACATTCTCACCCTAATTAAAATTGTCTCGGACAGCAGCTACTCCTTCTGCCAGAGAGTTCTGAGATTTATTTTGTAACTGTAATTCGTAGAACAGCACATATTTATTAAAAACTAATAATACAATTTCCAAATTTCATAATCGGTTATTTGATAAAACTCGCCCACTAATTGAAAACATCACAGAGGGCCAATTTGAGACAGTAAGAAAATTTTTACGACTGCATCAATTTGGGTCAATTTAGGTAACTAAATCAATTTGGGTCAATGTGGGTCAATTTGGGTCACTGGGTCAATGTGAGCAGATTTTGGTCACTGGGTCAATTTTGGGTCACTGGGTCAATGTGGGTCAATTTGGGTCACTGGGTCAATTTGGGTTATGGGTCACTGGGTGGTGGGTCACATCCTCATTTGGGTCACTGCGTCATGGGTCACATTTTAGGTGACCCATTTCATCTATGCCGTCTAGTGAGATGATATTTATTAATAATATAGTATTTATCGTGACCATTCTATATATGTTTAATTTTATATTTACAATGATTTAGAGCTGTGGTTTTTAGTATTGCGTTTGATTTTATTTGTTGCTAAATAATGTAAGGGGCAGATACCTAAAAACGGCAGCTTACCATTTTTAAAAAATGTTTTCTTTTGATTTTGTTGATATGTGTAGCTTGTAATTATTGATTGTTTATTTTTTTGTACTACTGTGCTTTTGTACATTTTTTTTTTAATTAGAGGTTTTCTTTTGTGTATGTTTAGTTGTGAGTTGTGAATGAGTGTGTGGAGTTTTATTCCATGCCTTTCTCTAATTTTTGTATGTGTAATACCTCGTTTACTCACCGACTAAACCCGGTCAGTCTTTCTTTGGTTTTTTTTGGTGTTAGACTACGTGAATGAACGCATCTGGTTCCTCACTAACGACCCTACTACTTTGGTTGAACCTGTAGTTTGGCTCTTTAGCTCATTAGAACACGCAAGCCATTTCACCTGTTCTAGTAATCTAGAACTTCGGCAAGGTGCAGGTTCATTCGAAGTGGACCTTAAATATATACAAAAGAAAATTAAACATAAACTTTACAGTAATTCTAGGAAAATAAATATACATAATTTATACAATTTGCATTGTGAAGTGCACCTCTTCAAGAAATAGTGTAACATTAAACTTATACACCCTAACATAAATTAATCAAATGTTAACTACTTTTAAATTGATGCCCAAGTTCTTTACGTTAATATCTATGCAAAAGAACAAAAGAAAAAGTAAAACGGGCTCTTACATAAACCATAATTGACTAATTTTTAACTTGAAGAATAATTACATAGTCGCTCGTGCATCGTGAACGTGAGTTTTGTAACGTGGCGTTGTCAATTTACTGGATAATCATGAGTAATAACATTATGAACAGCAGCATAAAAAAATTACGAAAACAGAAAGCTGTACCTTGAGCTATCGGCTTCGTGCTGGGAAAATGCGGCTGCAGTTCCTTATGGGCTGGATGTTGGAACCACCAACTTAACTCATACTAGCACAGAAAGCAGTGTAAAAGCACGACTTTACAACATGTCTCTTTGGTAAGAAGATATTGTATCTCTATTTTATAAGGACAGACCCATTTATGAGCGTAGATATTTGGTTTTCAGAATATCACCGAAAGATCAAGTGTGCAGACTTCTCAGACAACTGCTGCAGAAATACAAACAGTAACAGCCTACTAAAGAAGAGATAACGCAATTACCAAAGAATTTTTAAACAAAGGAAAGCAATCTTATTACTTTAAAGTATCTTAACAGCTGCAGGATAACAGACAAAAAACCCATTGTAAGTGTTCACTTACTAAACAGATGGTTAAGTGGCCTTATCTTTTAGAAGAACGCTGTGCATTTATGTGCAACTGTAATTAAAATGTTGTCACAGCAGGTGGTAGAATTTATTGCAACTACTTTGTATGTGAAATTTTTTAAGCAGCTGTTTGATTTTATAAGGAAAAATTTTATAGAATAGTTACTTGAAAAATTTTATAAAATAACACTAATTCAAATGACAGGAAATCGAGCTTCTTGAGAAATTTTAGGGCGTTTTAAAAATGAATGCAGAAAAAAATGCTTGCCTGGTTTTGAACGTAACACAAGACTACTGTACTTGTAAGCGTTACCGGCAAGATCTACGACCCCTGGATACCCCTCCCAAACCATACCATTTTATGTATAGTTTGAAATATATATACTGATTTTCATAAAAAAACCAATACCCAAAAACGGTTAATTGATTCTAATAAAATTATAAAAGCATGTCTATTTTGATAAAACAAAGTAATGATTAAAAATTAAATAAAATCCAAACATTATTTCTTTTGATTTTCTTTGTTTCATTTCTTTGTAGTCACGTAGTATCAATTAATTGTAAATAGACTATTGATGTGTAATAACCGTCCAGTTTTCGGCTAGTTTGTCCACTATTGCTTTGTGATAACTTACGAATTCCAAAAGTATCGACAACTAAATAATTTTGAACGTGAGCGTAATATTGATATGATGTGAGGCTGTACTTTCGTTCAGAGATACTGCTGACCGTATAAATCGTGATGTTGCATAGGTGGCAAGATGTCGATCCAAGTTGTCCGATAAAGGCGTTGAACAAAGGCGTCCTGCAGATCGTAAAGAATGCCGTTTGAGACTTTTCGGTCAGAAAAGATAGATTTTCAACAACTCAGTCAATAGCAATAGACTGGATGAAAAGTGCAGGAAACAGAATATCAAGGTCATCTGTCAACTGCATTCATATCGTCCATTTTTGTGCCCTTCTCTTGCTCCAATTTCCCGTGCCCGCAGACTAGCATGGAGAAACAAAAGAGCAAATTGGTTTCAAGAATGGCACCAAAGTGTGTTTGGTGACAAGGAGAGTCAGGCGTAGACGCAGAGAACATAATAATTCAACATTTTTTGTTGAACGCCACCCAGTCATTAAACAACGAGTGATGATACAAGGTGCATAAGTTATGGTAGTAGATCACCCTTGGTCTTCATCGAATGCAACTTAAACGCAACTAGTTACATTGCCATTGTGCAAGAGCTGGTTGCACTTCCATTTCTTCAGGAGTTAGAAAATGCCATATTCCAACAAAATAATGCACATCCACATACGACAAGGGTTACAATACGATGTTTGCAAGAAGCTAACATTGTTGTTTCTGCATAGCCTTCTCGCTCACCAGATTTCTCAACCACTGAATATGTTTGGAATATAATCGGTAGAAGGCTAAGTGAATTACCACACCTACCAAAAGACTTGCAGCATATTCGCCTTCGAATTCAAGAAACTTGGAATGATACCCCTAAAGAAAAAAACTGAGCACTTGACTGACAACATGCCCTACCGGTTAAATGAGTGCACAGGAAATATTGGTGGAGCAACTCATTATTGAAGAAAATTTTTTATTTCTGTTCTTTTGTTTTCAAATTTTAATCATTTGTTTCATCATAATAGGCATTTTGTAAAAATTTTATTGAAATCGATCAACAACCTGTTGCGTTTTTTTTTTATGAAAGTCAGCATACAGGTATAGTAGAGCTTGTAATTTATTTCCACATGTAATCTCATATTCTACTTTTTTGGTATAATTAAACCTGTTTATTTTTATATCGTATTTTCTACTGTACAGCATCTGTCCTTGTATTGTATTTCATTACATTTAACGTTGTATATATGTTTATGATTTGCACAGAACCTTCAAACTTTGTCCGGCGCCGCTATCCAACCGGCAACAAATGACACCCAACGTGACTGGGCTTTCTTCACATAATAAACTGCAGACAGAAAGTTGCCCGAACCAGCAACACCATGCTTGAGACACGAAATCAGTCTTCCGCCTCTAGTCAGCCGGATACCAACCAGCCAGCTCCAACCCAAGAGAACACATCATCACCAACAGTTCTGGAACTGTAACAACCCAATGGCGTTAAACAAACTACTAGGACGGTAACATCATTAAGACGCTCGTTGAAGACCCTACCACAGCAACCAAAGAGGTCGAAAAACCAAAAATCTAGGATATCTTCCGGAAAGACTGGAAAATTTCTCCTACAAATGGAAACGGTAGGAAGTGACCTATAGATAATAACAGTCCAGCTTTAAGATCAAGCAGTCACATGGTGGACCACTTTCGAGGCATTCCAACCTAACTACGAAAAGTTCAGGAAGCTCTTCCTGGAAAAGTACTACAACCCCGCTATCAAGACATAAATAATGACGAGTACTACGGAAACAATAAATAGCAACCAGTAGCGGCCTTTCTTATAACCAAGGCACGTCAGCCCGCCACCTCAAGCTAGATGTCAACAACTACTAAGAGCTATTCACGGACCTTCTCCTTCCCACTCTATAAAATCCAATTCAGTGCCACACACCTACAACGCTATGGGAAATGGTAACCCGCCTCACTAGGATATAGGAAAATGTGTAAGAAATTGCAAAAGAAACAGCCGGACCAGCATTACCGACAAAACCGACACCCAAGCAAGAAAAACTACCCAGATGTGCTTTTGCCTCCAAAGCCATTGGCATCGCAGCTGCCCCATTAAACTATTTGGAAAACAACGCACCAACGCCCCAAAACACCACCAGCCGGACGGAAGGAACTGCTGCGATTAAATACGGTAACCTATGATGACCCACTGCCGAGGATTTCTGTCGACATAAAAGGGACCATCTGCAACGCATTCTTAGATACAGCAGCATTGTTATGCTTGATCAGCGAAGATAAAATACCCAAAGGTGCATAAATCGAACAATACAACGCCGAACAACGCCTGAACTAAGAGTCATCAACAGGTAGTTTTACACCTCAGTCACCCTAACACACGTCACAGACCACGAGACCTTCCTAGTGCTGATTTCAACGCCAGAAGATAGAATGGAATTATGAGCGAGGTTTCATACACTTCAAAGTCCATAAACGAAGAACGCTTCACTGGAACAGAAGATTCATATCCGCCACCCCGAGCAAGTCATCCACACGACCACAAATCAATCACCAATTTCCAGTCAAACTCCTCCCCGAATTTCACAACCCATTGGAAGTGCTCCAAGAAGTAGTCAATGGACCAAGACATCCAACAACCATAACTAGCACCGGCGAATGTCGTCTTCTACCTGTGGACACCGAGCTGTGGAAATCCACAGATCAATTACATGACCCTCATCGACTTACTCGAACGTGTGCAAACTGCGCAACAAAAGAGTGAGACTATCCAACGAATAATCCGTGAATAACCCAACCTGGAACAAAAAGGGCCTTGGAACCCGCACAAAGAGAAGACGACGTAACCCGACCCAAAACCAAATCGTTGTGCCTCCATAGGCACACTCCGACGTGATATATGGTTTCCACAACACGGCTGGCCATTCGGGCAGTGAGAAAACCTATCATGTTCTCAGCGAACGATATTTCTGGACAAAAGTCGGCGATGCAATAAATAAATATGTTGCCCGATGCTGGACCTGTGCAACCTGCGCATCTCTCCGACCACACCAACCACCAGTCAGACCCTAATTCGGTGTCAAATAAACAGGACCAAATAAAATCCAAAGAAAAGCCGTTCCATACATCTACTGCCGACACCATGCCGGTAAAATACTCAGTTGATTAGAATTTAGAGTATCAATTGGATGGTTACCAATTTAAATCCTGCCGCTGAGCCTAATTTTCCATGTTTGAATTATCAGCTAGATTTGAAGTGACCACATAGGCTATGAATAAAAAAATCTACATTTTAATTCATTTTATTCTATATGCTGCAACCGAGCCAACTGGATACCACCTTTCTCTTTTCTTTTTTCTTGAACTACTTCGCTTTATTTCAAATGCAGGTTGTGGATGTTTAATAATTCGACGAAGGCATTAATTTTCACTGGAGTACTCTAAGTCTCTTCCAGGATTAATGTTTTTCATTTATGTAATTTTTCTAAGAGACGGTGGCTCCTTTTGTATTTTAATCAAATTAACGATAACCTTCTTTATATTCGCAAGGCTGTATGGAGCCTGAGCTACGCCGGAAAATATATTTTTCTTTTTATCTTCATTCTACAAAAAGAGGAGCAGATCGACGTTTCCTTACGAGTAATGAAAACGTTGAATGCTGCAAAAATCAGGATCAAAATCTGCGTTGTCTAGTCAACAGTTTCCGATTTCAAATCAGACCCAAAGCTCTTGAAATGCAAGAAAGCCGAGATGTCAGACTGTGTTTTTCTGACCTCAGAGCCTAATAATGCACTCGTTTTGTTAAAGGCTCATAAATTTTAAAAAATGGACCATTGATATATTTATCATAACTGAATTTCATACCTGAGTAAGCCTTTAACCCAGATTTATTTTTGACCCACGGTCACTATCACCTTTTTCTTTTTTTGTGATTTTCTGGCTTTAAAATGACCTGCTTTATTTTCGATAGAAATGTTCTTCTAATGGTCTTTTTTACTTACTATTGTCCCGCTTTCTAGTTTATTTCTATGCGGAAGTGTGATTGTTAAACCTGTAAAAAACTTTTTACTGACAACAGAGTTGCTTTCATCCCTGTTAGAGAAGTTTTTAGACCTTACATAAACATCGCGCGGTTGAGTAAATAATCCTCGTATGCTTGATCTTGCTTGAATTCTGATATCTTCATCTATCGAAGATGTTCTTTCGTCTCGTCTCGTTTTTAAGTTGCACTTCTCAACTTTAGTCCTATCGGTTACCTGATAGACAGAAACACCCCTATTATTATTATGATTATTAATCGATCTCAATTTCTCGAGAGGAGTATATCTTAAAAGAATTCACAAATGTGAGTTCTATGGTTGTAACATATGAGAGAAAAGAGGATGAGAGATTGATAACTGTTACACTCTGCTGTTGAGATAACTCGTTTACGAAATTGAAGCCTACTCTGGCATTCCCCCTAGAAGAAGCTAGTTACAGTCAGTTTCTATAGTAAAGTAAAACAATTTTTTGTATGTTCAGCTATGACTGGAGTAAATTAAAAATGTGAAATGGCGATTACTTTAACACAAAAACTATTCTGGTCTAATTTATGTATTTGTGTTGGTTTTTGAGAGCTAGTTTTTAGTTGCGTTCAGAGCGAACTTGCGCTAGAACGGTTAGAACAGCTAGCGCGTTTCGGTAGGCTACAGAGCCGAACTATATGTTTAACCAAATTAGTGGGGTCTAACAGTGAGGAACAAAACTAAGACAGGTCACCGAAATAGGGCAACGGCTATTTCGGTATTAAGAGTGGCAGAGACCATAGGGGGCGGTATGGCATTCTAAAACACACTACTGCGATGTAGAAGAAAACGGGAAACCACCAGGATACATCCCAAGTACACAGCGTACCAAAGACGTTTTCAGAAATGATGACAGCCTTCGGGGTGAAAGATTTCGAAGTTAAAATAATCCCTTATTCGGATCTCCGAGAAGGACTACTTCGGAGGACGTAATCGGAATACTCAATAAGAAGAAAAGAAGAACTGGGATGGTCGTTCGAGTCGGAACATAGAATGTTAGAAGCATGAAGCAAGTAGGCAAGCTAGAAAATTTGAAAATTAAAATAGATAGGCTAGCATAAGATACAATAAGGATTAGCAAAGTTAGGTGGCCAGAAGCAGAGGATTCTTGGAGCGTAGACTTTAGAGTAGCTCATGCAGAATCAGAGAAAGGAAATTTGGGTGTGGGGATACTTATGCGGATAGGGCACTGCCTAGAAAATTACGTAGGAAAGAACGAATGAATTACTCATAGTTAAACTACAATCTAATCCGGTAAATATACATGCCCACCTTTAGCTACAATGAGAAAGAGGTAGAAGCAATCTATAAAGATATCAAAAACATACGTACTAAGACTCTTAAAAGGACAAGAAAATTTAATAATTATGGGAAATTTTAATGCAGTGGTAGGTGAGGATAGAAAAAGAACGGTATATGTTTATTTAGTTTAGGCACGAGAAACGACAGGGAAAATAAGCTGGTAGAATTTTGTAACAAAAACAATTTAACAGTCACAAACACATTATTTCAACACCATGCTAGAAGACGATGTGAAATACACTTGGAGACATAAAGAGACAACAAATTGGTTACATTCTTGACAAGGGTTTAAAAATCAAGCAAAAGACTGTAGAAGCTACCAAGAAGCAGATATAGGCACCGATCACAACACAGTACTTGTGAAAATTGCCCATAAATGTAAAAAATTTGAAAAAAGAACGGAAAAGGGCACTTTGAACTCGAGAAACTGAAAAATGCCCAAAACATAGTAATTATGAAAGCCGGTCTTAAGTTTAAAAATTTGAAAAAAAAAGGAAAAGAAAAATGTAATTTTACTTTGAGAAACTAAAAGATATAGATACCCACAAATGATTTGAGGAAAATCAAACGAATTACTGAAAGATATCAAAATTCTGATACTAAGGAAGTAGAAGCAAAGTTGAATAACATTAAATCCAGTTTAAACATGACGGCCAGAGAAATTCCGCGTTACAAACAAGAAGAAAATAAGAATCCATGGGTAACAAAGAATATTCCAAATATAATAGATGAAATGCGAAAATACAAACATAAACCAGACGAAGCAGGAAAACAAAAATGCAAAACCATAAAATGGGAAATTTTTCGCAAAGGCAGGAAAGTTAAAGAACACTGGATTGAGGAAAAGTGCAAAGACGTACAAATAAGAAGGAAATAGAAAAGACAGATAAAGCATACAAACTAATTAGAATGAATTTTAGGGATATAAAACCGTATAGCAAAAATATAAGGGACGCAGGGAGAAGCGTCATTATATAAAATGTAGGAAAAGTGGATAGATGACAAAAATATATAGGGAATTTATATGCAAGGTAGGAACTAATAGCACTAGAGCAAAAATCAGACACTGCAAAGAATGCCTTAGGATATCTTATACTTAGAGATGAGTTTGAACTAGCATTAAAGAGTCTGCAAAATAATAAGGTGCAAGTAGAAATTTTAAAAGCTGCTGGACAAGCAATAACAAAACATCTATTCCAACTTATTTGCTACATGCATAAGACAGGTGAGATACCCAAATATTTTAAACGAAATACCAAAAAAGAGAGGTGTGAATAGATGTGAAAATTTGCGAACAATAAGTTTGACAGCACACGTGTCAAAAATATTAACTAGAATTGTACAAAGTCGGATAGAAAAACGGGCTCAAAATATATTAGAGGATCAATTTGGTTATAGGCTCAATCGGAAATATTGAAGGCTATTTTAGCTTATTGGGTGATAATGCAGAAAACAATAGAAAAAGGAGAAAACGTGTATATAGGGTTTGTAGATCTAGATAAGGCATTTGATAAAGTAAAATAGGACAAATTTTCGAAATCCTCAAAAAGATAGGAATGAGTTATATACATAGCTTATACAAAAAGCAAATAGCGATAATAGAATTAGAGCAGAAACGTAGAGAAGTAAGTATTAGGAGAGGGGTGAGAAAGGGATATGCGCTATCCCTGTTAATTTTTAACTTATATATCGAAGAAGCAACGAATACTGTCAAATGCAGAAAGACGTTTAACATTTTTTAGCAGGGACAAACGACAAACGATCGATATGCTTAGCTTTCAAGATGATATGGATGTATTAGCATCTACGAAGCTCTTCATGAAGTGGAATAGAACTAACAGAAAGATTCTCAATAAAAATTAACAAAAATAAAACTAAAATACTAGTATGTAAAGGGGAAAATAAGTAAAAGATCTCAGTAAAAGATTGGAAACGAGAATTCATAAGAAGATAAGGATATTTACTACCTAAGAAGCCAAGTAACGTAAGAGAAGAAAATTGCAAAAGTATAAATGAAAGGAATAGCACAAGGTTGTGCTGCATTTAATAAGAAAAAGCTACTACTATGTTTCAAAACAACAAACATAGGAACAAGGAAAAGATTGTTGAAAGCATATATGTGGAAAACCGCACTGTACGGCAGTGAAACATGGGCAGTAGGACAGGTAAAAGATACAAACCTTTAAAAGGAGGTGCTACAGCACAAACAAAATTAAGAACAAAGGGTAGTAGAATGGTAGGGGAAGAAAGAAATATGTAGAAAACACTACAGAAAAGAAAAGATAGGATGATAGAACACGTACTGAAGTATGTAGGAATAATGCAGGCTAAATTAAAAAAAGAGAAAAGAAAAAAAGAGAGGGAGAGGTAGACTTAGATTAGACTAATGCACATGGATAGTAAGAGATGAAGGCTATGAAAATTTCAGAAAAATGTGTATTTTAATTCAGAATAAGAAACAACAATGGGGGGTACGCGTCCAACCACTTCCAGGACTGAAAACAAAATAATAATGATGATGTTGAGATTACAATTCGAATTTTAAATTTTATTTAAAGTGAAAAAGCTCACTCTTATGTATATAAAGGGCACTGTAGATTGCAAAAAGGATATCTATATTCTTTTCTAAAACATGTGAGGTAAAAGAATGATCATACCCATAGAAAGAAATATAATCAGATACATAGTTAATCGCATATTTTAAAACTGATTATAAATGTTTTAACAATATATATGTACCTATTAAAGAATTTTAATAATCGCAGAAATTAGAAAATCACCTAAGCGGCTATGATGTGCAGCATTAGCCCAAGATCAAAACTTATACACTAAGAGTGGTGTTTCGCTGTGATCTATTAAAAAAGTTAGCTAAGAGCGAGCCGAGCTCGCACTATTAGGGTTCCGTACCAATACTACAGTGAGCAATCAATAAACCAAATTAAGCTGTTTTATTTTTTCATCATCATCATTAGGTCTTCATTACTGGAACTGGTTAAACGCGTACCATCATTGTTTCCTATTCTGAACTAACCTACAGATTTCCCTGAAATTTGCACAGTCTGCATCTATCACTATCCTACCTAGGTCTACATCTACCTCTTTTTTCCTATCTCTGCTTGTAATATATCCAATACTATTCCCCAAAAATGCCTTAGAACGTATTCTGCCCTTCTCTTATCTTTTTTCCCAGATATCCTTGTTCCCCTACTATCTCTATAACCTATTTGTTATTATCTTTGTCTGTCCGTGCTATCGTCACCATACATCTGAAGCACAGCATTTCAAAAGGCTGTTACCGTTTTTCTGTCTGTGTTTTAGACTGCCCGTATTTCATAGGCATACTATGTTGTGCTCCACACATATGCTTTCAACAATTTTCTTCTTGTTCTGTTTGTTGTCTTTCCTCATAGGCGCTGTTCCTTCTTGTTAGATGCAGTTCGGTCACCTTCTATTGTTTTATAGTAATATACCCTATTTCTCCGACCTTCAGTGGTTGTGAAGGTAGGTAAACAGCCTGTGGCTGCCAATTTCCTCCAATACTTAACCATTTACCGATTTAATATATTTTCCAATATATCTTTTCGCACAGTCAACATTAGTTGCAGATATTTTGCAACCAACAACTAGTTGTTTATACTAATCATCAGATTTATCTGCGCTTATTTTTTCGTCATTAGGCTTTCCGTCTCAAAACTGGTTGGACACGTACCTGCACTTATTTATATTCTGAGCTAGCCAAAATAGTTCCCTGAAATTCTCACACAGCATGTGTATACAGCTCGTTCCCCATCTATTGTTTTCTAATTTTATGCCCTATTTCACCGAGATTCGGTGAAGGGGGTTAAGCAACCTGTGGCTACCAAGATTCCCCAACACTTATACATTTGCTGAAATAATGGTTTTTCAGTAAATCCTTTTACACATTTAACATTATTTGAGAATATTGCTCAACTAATTCTTGTAGTTACTTATAATAATCACCATGTTTAAGCACAGTTATTTTTACGTCATTAGTTTATCCATCTCGAGATTGGTTGGATGCGTACCTCCATTGATTTCTATTCTGGCCTAGCCTACACATCCCCCTGAAACCCCTACAGCCTACATCTTTTACTATCTGTGTGCAGTAGTCTAACCTAGGTCTGCCTCTTCTTATCTTTTTTCCTATCTCTGCTTCTAATATATTCCGCACTATTCTCTCATGCCGTAGTATGTGGTCTATCATCCTATCTCTCCTATTTTTTGCCGTTTTCCTCATATTTCTTCCGTCCCCTACCATTTTTAGTACCTCTTCCTTTTTAACTTTTTCTGTCTATGATATTTTCATCATACGTCTGTAGCACCACATTTCAAAGGCTTCTACCTTTTTCTTATCCGCTTCTCCTACTGTCCAGGCTTCACAGCAGTACAGTGCTGTGCTCCACACATGTGTTTTAAGCAATCTTTTCCTTGTTTCTATGTTTGTGGTCTTTAAGGACAGTAGTTTCTTTTTCTTGTTAAATGTAGCACGACCTTGTGCTAATCTTTATTTTATATCTTTTGTGATTTTGCCATCTCGCGTTATTTGGCTTCCTAGGTAGCAGAAATCCTTATCCTCTTGTAAGGTCGTGTTATATACTTGTATTCTTGTTTTTGATTTATTTTTCTTACCTTTGCATACTAAAACTTTAGTTTTAGTTTTGTTAATTTTCATACCGCATCTCTCTGTTAGAACCGTTTCTATTTGTGTGGTACACGTTGGAGTGTATAAAAATCGGGACAGCTCCAGAACGTTTTCCAAAGCGTAAAGCTTAGCAAATGGACTGTAATTGTATGCAATTGGAGGTAAGCGCGAAAAACAGTAACATAGGTCAAACCGTAATTAATGCTTTGCTTACCTTGCAATGTTGTTCACCAATTTACTCCCGCGAAGATAGGTGTTGTTTACCGGTCGACGCAACTTGGTCGGGCAGCACCACATATGCACTCGCGGTTATAGTTATTAGGTGTTGAGTCGGTGAAGAACGATACGAGAGTGTCATGTTGGTCAAGCTAAAAGGCTTTATCGCTCCGCCATATGTGTAGCACAACAACAATATACGATAAGGCCATCTATACTGTCAATCGCTGACCTCCAACTGTATGAAGTTTTAACATACCCCCCACCCAAAATGGTAAATTTTGTTGAATACCGTGAAATGAATGGGAGAAAAAATAAAAATAGAAATTTTAAAAAAATGTTTAGGTATGTATAAATTATTCGAGTACTCTGCATTTTGCTTCCTGCACTAAAATATAAAATAAAACATAATTTGTAGAGAAAGAAAAAAAAATAGCATGTTAGAATGCTGAATTACTTATGGTGGAGGAAGTGGTACCACCTTGTTAATTGGGCGGACCGCTTCGCCTGTGGGTGTTTTTAGGTTTACAACTCTTGTTACATAATCTTAACCCGGTAAAAGCTTCGCCACTCTCGCCAAAGGCCAATACGCCGGGGGTGAATCGGGAGTAAAAAAAAGTACTAGATCCCCTTCTTCTATGGTTTTGGAAGGGGTGTTCCACTTAGGCCTTTGCTGTAAGCTGTGCAAGTACCCTATGGACCAGCACTTCCAAAAGCTCTGTACAAGTTGTTGGGGCATTTGCCAACGACTAAGCCGATTCGCAGGAACTTTTTGTAAGTCCACTTCACACCGCGTAATTAAAGGTCCACCAGTTAGAAAATGGCCCGGAGTCAAGTCATCCGTGCCTTCGTCAGGTGACGTTGTAAGTGCGCAAAATGGACGGGAATTTAAGATTCCTTCTATGCGGGTCACAACTGTGCTAAATTGCTCCAGAGAAAGTTTCGTTCTACCCACTATTCGTTTTAAGTGAAATTTAGCACTCTTGATGCCGGCTTCCCAAAGCCCCCCAAAATGGGGTGCATAGGGAGGGTTGAAACACCAATCTATACCCCTAGAAGATATGTAGTGCGCAATGACGGGGTTAGCTTGATCAAAATGTTTATATATTTCTAACATTTCTCTAGCCGCCCCACGAAAATTGCGGCCCTGATCGGAGTATATGTTCGTGGGTAACCCGCGTCTGGCTATAAATCTATCTAACGCAGCAAGACAGGCTTCCGTTGTTAAAGCTGTCACAACCTCCATATAAATGGCACGTGACACCATACAAATAAAGAGGGCAATATATGCCTTTTGAAATTTTGTCGATCGCAACGAGGATAGCTTGATTGTAAAAGGACCGGCATAATCCAAACCGGTATGCGTAAAGCATCGTCCGGGTTCGAGGCGATAAAGCGGAAGATCTGCCATAGGAGGCTGAATAGGCTCCCCTTGGAAGCGATAGCAAGTCAGGCAGCGAAATATTCTACTTCGAATTAATTGACGGATACAAGGAATCCAAAATGTACGGGTAACTAATGATTGAGTTAGCCGCGGACCCCCATGACCTGAATATATGTGATAGTAATCACATATTAATACAGCTAACCTGCTGTTTTTTGGGATAAGCTAGGGATGTTTGCTAGTTATGGAAAGGCTGGAATGGCGCAAACGGCCCCCCGCCATGACTAATCCCGTAGGAGAGAGAAAAGGTGACAACGGACGGTATATTTTTGTGCTAGGTTGCCCTTTTTCTAGTAAGACGATATCGTCGTAGATGTGCTCGTACTGAGTAATTCTAATGGCAAATGTGAGAGCGCTACGATACTCAGAGGCATTTAACGGACCAGCAGTCCTTGCAAGATTACGTTTGCGTGCAAGGCAGTTAAACGTGAACCTTTTAACGTACGCAAAAATTCGTTGAACTTTTAGCAAGTTCGAGGACCTTTGTAGTACTACCAAGTATTGTTTCACATCAACAGTAGAGACGAGTGCGTATTGTACGGCTTTAAAACCGTCTGCAATATTGTGTGTGTAGTTATCACTTGGCTAATCACAGTAATCGCGGTATAAAAAATCAGGACCCTGCCACCAGAGCGTACAATTCAGTATTTCGGATGGCCTCAATCCTCGGCTTGCAGGATCAGAAGCATTCGCAGAACTGGAAACGTATCTCCATATGGCTGTGGGTTGATTTTCATGAATTTGCACCACTCGGTTCGCAAAAAATAATTTTAACTGATAAGGTGGCGTACAAATCCACGTCAGTGTGTTTGTAGAGTCACTAAAGCATATTGGATCTAGTAAATTGATGAAGTCAAATGTTAATGCTGTATGTTTCATTAGTTTTGCCAAAAGACATGCCGCTCCTAATTCAAGACGAGGAATGGTCCACGTTTTCAAAGGGGCTACACGGGTTTTGGAAGCTATCAAATGTACATATATTTTTTCATCAACTTCTAATCGCAGATACACAACAGCGGCCATCGCTACGGAACTGGCGTCGGAGAATCCGATTAAACGGGCTTGACTATTGCCGATTTTCCAAATAGATCGTGGTATTGTTATGTATTCGAGAAGTGGCAGTTCAATTTGAATTTGCTGCCATTCTTGAAGAATTTCTGCGGGCAATTGTTCATCCCAATCCACCTTTTGTAGCCATAGGCGTTGCATAAGGCATTTGAGAAGAACCGTAAATGAACTTAAATAACCATTAATATCGAATATGCGTGCTATGCGTGACAAAATTCCTCGCTTAATAGGGATGTCTGCAATATTTGGAACTTTACATCTTAAAGTATCGGAACCCATATCCCAACAGAGACCCAGAACATCACGTGTTGTCAAAGTGGGATTAGAGTTCGGTAGATTTAGAACGTCCGTCTCCGACTTATCAATAACTGAAGTGTGTGAACTTCCCCATTTTCCTAAGTTGAAGTTACCTAGTTTTAGTAAATTGATCAATTCATTTTTTAGAAGGAGAGTTTCTTCTACAGAATCGGACCCAGTCAAAATATCATCAATGTAAGTTGATGATCTAAGGGCTCGGGAAGCCCGGGGGTACGAGTGACCCTCGTCTTCTACCAACTGCTGTAGAACACGAAGGGCAAGGAAAGGGCTACAGGTAGCGCCAAAAATAACGCGGGTATGTTCATATTCCGTTAAAGGTTCACAAGGGTGAAACCTCTAAAGAATATGTAAAACTTTTCTATCTTTTGGGTGAACGACTATAGATCTAAACATTTGTCGAATATCGCAAGTGAGTGCGACTTGAGGTATTCGAAATCTTGTTATTACAAGACCAATATCAGATTGTAATTTGACACCCGGTAAAAGAATATCATTGAGACTTGTACCATTAATATTCCTATCGGCAGGACTAAACACGACTCGACTTGAGTACTAGAGGGCTTTTTTTTAACCACGCCGTGGTGAGTCATGATATATAAGGACTGTTTCACAGCGGGAGTAAGTTGTCCCTACGATATATAATTAGCAATATTTTTTTAATATAATTTATAAAAGTTTTTGTCGCGTGCAAATCGCGCTTATAGTTTTAGAAAGCGATTGGTAGCTAATTCTCGTGTTGAACCTAATGTTCGGGAAATGTTTTCTATGAACGGTAGTCGAACCACACACTGGCCTAACTCGTTTCGTATAGGAGTGGACTTGAAATAATTTTCACAAGCCACGTTTTCAGGCGACATTGGCGGCGTAAATGGTATTTCTTCAGCTTCCCAGAAGGCACGAATGGTGTCGCTATGGGACGGTTCTTCCGATATGCTAGTGTACAACGCAACCCCTGAATACGGTTGACTTAAAGCTGGTACATCACCCATAATAACCCAACCAAACGAGGTAAGAAGCGCCGATGGCTTGCCTGTTAAACGCAACGAATCGTTTGGTGTGGCATCTAAGACAGCTTGCACACCTAACAGCATATCGACAGGAGCGGATATGTGAAATTCAGGATCCGCTAATTGTAGGGACGAAAATATGTCTATTAAATGCTTAGATAAATTTGCTATCGGAAGATCTGCGGTAATACGAGATAAAACAACAGCCTGTAAATTTAAAGAAACGTTTTGATCATATATTGATGCAACGTTACAGGTAGCAATTCCATGAACCTTTTCTAGCGGAGATTGGCCTACACCACGTATTTCAAAAGGACATTTCTTGCGTTTAAGACCTAACTTGTTAGCTAAAGATAATGTGATGAAATTAGAATGCGACCCTTGATCTAAAACCAAGCGACAGCGATGCCAACTACCGTCACAGGCTAAAATTCGTACCTGCGCCGTGGCTAAAAGCGCAACGGTTCCCTGTTCATTTGCACAGGAATGAACAAGAGAGACTGGAGCAGGAAAATGTTCAGCCGAATTAGCGGCACCTGAAGAGTGTCCTACCGCGCTTTGTGGCGGAGTTGGAGTACTGCATGAAATTGGTGCCTCGATACACAGTAGCGTATGGTGCATTTTACTACCGCACCGTTTGCACTGATATTTTGACTTACAAGTCGAAAGGGGATGTGGTGATAAACACGCAAAACATCTATGATATTGCTTTACCATGTATTGCCTTTCTAGAGTTGATAAAGCTAATAATTTTGGACATCTGTAAAATTTGTGGAACTGATCGTCGCAGGCAGGACAGAGCTTAGAAATGGCCTGCTTGGCATTAAATTGTCGTGAAGTAACTTTCTGTGCGGACATTGTTACACGCTTATTGTTTACAGAATTTGTATAATATGGTCGAGGGTTAGCCCTTTGTGGTGGACTAGACACATTTTTTGATGGTGATGTATTATTGTTACCGCTCACCAGTGCTAAGATAGAACATTTGTTGGGTAAATATTTTATAAAATCGTTAAATTTCGGAAATGTTTGATTTAAATGTTCCTTTTCGAATTCTTGTCTCGACTTCGGGTCTAATAAACCGAGGGACAAAAATAAAAATATGTAATCGGCCAACTCAGGTAGCTGCATGTCGATAAGAGCTGTGACTTTGGCTTGCAGGGTTTCACATAAATCACTAAGAACTTTTGGGGAATCCGTCTTTAGTTGAGTTAGTGAAAATATTTTGGATAAATAATGATTAGCAATTAGCCGTTTATTAGTGTAGCGTTGAACTAAGAGATTATAAACAACCATATAATTTTCTGGAGCAAATCGAACAGATTGTGCTAGCTTTAATGCCGTCGCATCCAAATAAGAAAGCAAATATGTGAATTTTTCGCAATCATTAAGTGCGTTATTGTTGTGAATAATGTTGTCATATAGAGATTTAAACGCACCGAATTTCTCGGGGTCACCTCGAAATATATCTATTTTTATTTCTGGTAAATGAACTTTAGATCTGGTATTTCCAGAAATATCAATAGTATTTACATTGGGCGTTGTGTCTGGAGCGACATAGCGCGCCGCATTAGCTAAAATGTCATAGTACATAGTATTGAACGTAGATTCTAGATTAACGGTATCCGTAAATAAGGTTTTATAAACGTCAGAGAGTGACGATAATTCATCTAAGACATCTAAAAATTTTGTTCTTACGTCATTCAGCTGACTAACACGAGCTTTAAATTGATCAAGATTAGTTGGTAACGTTGAAATTAAATCGTAACAATCTTGCAAACATCGCCAGTACCTTTCTTTGCGATTTGTTAATCGTTTAAAATCAAAAATAACTTCACGTTCTGGTTCCATATTGTACCAGGTATACTCGTAACAAATTGAAATCACAAATAACTAATGGAAAATGTAACGCAGTTGCAAAGTCTTAAAGGTAAACACAGTACTCGTGGAGAGGCAATGTTAATGTTGGTACGGACTTAAATTAATATAAGTGAATTCAGAACTCTAAGAAATAAAGTGCATTAGGTACGAAATATTTACAAACAAAAATGTAAACAAACAGTTTCGTTAAAGTCCTTTGACTTATTTTGTTATCTACACAGCTGATTGATAAGCGTAGTAACAAGATGTTAATGAACTACAAACTTTAAATAAATTGGAACAAGTTTTTGAACACCTGTGATGCTAAATGCAAAGTACTCGTTTTGTTGATAATAATTCAAGTTTGAAATCTTTAATAGAAATCATGCATTTTAATATTCAAACCCACTTTTAGAAAATAGTTTAGAAAATGAACTAATGTAATAATTTAAATTTTAATGATCCCGCTAATGAATTATATTAATTTTGACTATAATTCAAAGCTTATTTGTTCAGTAGGACCACTTTTTGTGGTATGGGGCTCAGATGGACCACTTTTTGTGTGGTATCCGGCTCGACGGGCCACTTTTTGTGTGGTACATGTTGGAGTGTATAAAAATCGGGACAGCTCCAGAACGTTTCCCAAAGCGTAAAGCTTAGCAAATGGACTGTAATTGTATGCAATTGGAGGTAAGCGCGAAAAACAGTAACATAGGTCAAACCGTAATTAATGCTTTGCTTACCTTGCAATGTTGTTCACCAATTTACTCCCGCGAAGATAGGTGTTGTTTACCGGTCGACGCAACTTGGTCGGGCAGCACCACAAATGAGTAGACCATTTTTGGGAATCCCACCGCCTCATTTCCACCAGCTTCCCTCATTTCCACACACATCTGGACCAAAAAGTTTTCTTCGACTAACCATTTTTCATCTTTCGAGATAAATATCTTAAATTTTTCATCTTTCGAGATAAATGAGCATCCTCATTTCCACACACGAGATAAACCTATCTTGTTTGGTATCGATTAATATTAGAATTTTCTCAGCTACCCGAATTTCTAGGAATTTTTTAGATAGCATCATCCCCCAGGGAGCTACCCTAATTTTAAGATTTCTTACAAAGACCGATTTCTAACCGTCCGCATAAATTTTTTTAGTCATGCAATACATCTTGTTAGTCTAAAATTTTACGCACATCCCGAATCTGCAAACAGATTTGAAATCGGACCACGCCCTGCAAAGTTATACCCCTTTAAAGTCCTGATCTTCTAATTTTGCTATTTGCTCTATAAGCAAACCTAACAAATAGTTTTCTTCGTCTAGCCATTGCATCTTTCGAGATAAACCTATCTTGTTTGGTATTAATCAATATTAGAATTTTCTCAGCTACCCAAATCTCTAGGAATTTTTCAGATTGCACCATCCCCAAGGGAGCTACCCTAATTTTAAGATTTCTTACCTGTAGCGACTTTTGAGCGTTCTTATAAATTTTCTTAGTCATGCGATACATCTTGTTAGTCTAAAATTTTACACAGAATTTGAATCTGCAAACAGATTTGAAATCGGACAACGCCCTGCAAAGTTATACTTTAAAGCTCTCAAACCTCTTTAAAAAATTTTGCTCGTATATATTTAACCCCATTTTTTAAAACCTTTTTCGCTACCCAAGACATATGCTTTAACCAACATAAATAAATTAAACACGCAAAATTTTAATAATTTATTTATCCAACTTACAGTTTAATAAACTTATAGAATGCAATTTTTACAAAGTATAACATTATTTCCTGTGCGTAGCCGAAAGTTTAACCTGTAACAAAAAAGAGATTAATGTGTTGTTTAAATAGACCTGTAACAAAATGAGATTAATGTAAAAAAAGAGGAGACGCGTTTTCGGTTAATAAGACATATTATCGTTAACCTAACAATATGTTTTACCGTCCAGCAACACCACGTGGAGGTAAACACATTCCAATGTAATGGGTTTTAAATAGGAAAGTACGCTAAATGCTAGTCAATTAACAGCAATTAAATATTGCTTACTGACCTACCTTAATTAGGTTGCTGTACTATTAGGAATGATGTTTAAGACCTCGTACGTATTTTCCGGATTATATGTTGTATTCTTTTTTTATTAAGTAATCGAATAAATCGTTCCTTCTGCTTCCAAAGAAACTCGGACACTCTATTGTCGACGCTGGCGTTATTTATGCGATAGCTAGCCATGCAGTTGTTAAACGCTGTGCTAATCATTTCTACGCCATCTTCGTTAGTAGCGGTAACTGATGCATTTTATGTTTGTTGCTCCTTAAGTGTGCGGCGTACGTAGTTTTCCATTTCGAAATCGCATACTGTACACATAATTCGTGGTTGTTTCGTACAAGACCCTTTAACAGCTGGTGGCGTTGAACGTTTACGGCTTAATAACATACCGTGCTTTTTCCTTGTGTCGCTGTGAGCTATTCTCGTAAAAGCGATACCGCAAGACCTAGAGTTTAAGTACTTTGCTGCGGACGGCAACCCTGGGCGATGTTACACTACGACATTTGTTCTGGTGCCGTTTGAGAGCATTTTTCCAGGTATAGGAAGCACCGCAAGGTTGCACTTATAAACGTTTGCAGGTACCATTTTAGTACAAAACAAAACCCGCACTATAGCACTTTAGTTAAACTTGTAATCGAACTAACTAAAAAGCTTACTCGAGCGTACCTGATTTATGCTCCTTATAGAATGCAAACCGAAGGTTTCCGAAGACGACCGAACGATGTTGAGGATTCGGCGGGGAACTAAATGATGTCATAATCCTCGCTGCTCGTCCAATACATTTAGCGCTAATGCATGCACCTGGTTCGCTTCGTCGATGGTGCGTATGCCGTTAGTAGAAACACCGGAAAACGTCTTCCATGTTATACGGATCGTGTGCATATTAAAAATCCAAAGAGGGCTAGCACACGCACACAAGTTGTCTGCAAGTCGTGCTGTAGAATATGCAGTGCTACTATAACCAAAACACTTTAAACCATTACTAAGAAAATACCAACTTGTTGTCTACAGGATACTTACAACAATTTAATTTTAAATAACTTCTACGTCATACTTTAGGAAATAATAGGCTTGAATATTTTCCAAATGAATCACCAAGCGAAAGTATATGCTTAGCACTATTAAAATTACCCATTAATTTCCCATTTTTACGACCGTGGTTAATTATAGATTAAAATTTAATTTGTGCACGTTCGAGCTTCTCGTAAACTAACATATTTTATAGCAACAATGCGCTGTATAATACATGCATACCCCTTCGCCGCGCTACTGCTATTCTTGTAATTGCTAGAAAAGTCACTCTCCTTTTACTGTTAGGAGCGATGCAAAGCACCATTTTTTATACTTTCTATAGCACATTGCACACTTTTCGTCTGATAATTAAATTTTGCTTCTGTAGGCTTTTACACTTTCGCATAGCGGTCAATCGCACGTAATGATTTCTAGAACCGGTAAGTACTCGATATTGTCCAAATAGAGAATTAGATGCTCGATGTCTGTCAATTTCCGATTCCCTCGTAAAGGTAGGAAAAACCAGTCAATAATCCATTATACTTCAACCCGCTCCTGTTCTGATAATTTACAAACATTTTCAAACGACAATGGGCCGAGAATTTTTAAACCTCCGAGGATCTTTAAGTCGTGATCAATTACACATCCGAGCTACGCGTAAACTGACATATTTTGCAGCAACTGTATAATACATTGCATACCCCCTTCTCTGCGCTACTGCTATTCTTGTAGTTGCTTGGAAAAATCAGTTGCCCTTTTTACTGCTAGGGCTGCTAAAAAAACACCATTCCATACTTTCTTTATAAGTGTAGCACATCGCGCACTTTTTTGTCGGTTAATTAATTTTTGTTTATGTAGGCTTTTACACTTTTGCATATTTAAACATCTAATACGACCGATTAACCACTTTCGATTATTCTAACGGAGACTACCATACATACCGCTGCACCGTTCTTTTTGATTCCAACGATCCTATGGGCTTCCACGCACTAACACCTGACGTATCTTTCCTACTATTTGTTAAACAAAAACTACCGGTATCGATATTGTGGACGTAAACAGATGTTTGTGGATGTGTACGAGAGTATGTAACCATATACATTAACCAGTCTAAGCTATTTTATTTAGTCCACGAAAATTATTATTTTTCTAAACCATAATTAATAATCGCCTTTATAGGTTCCACATTTCGATCATTTCCCAATGACTGGTGCTACGTACATGGAAAGTTTAATTTTTTATTGGAGAGAATAAGAATTCTCCCACGCACTGCTGCGTAGTTGCATGCCTACCCCTTTTGGGAATATATGCTCGTTATAGGTTGTAGCACCCGCGGTTTTACTTAACTACACTTTGTGAGATCCCTTTAATCTTTTTAATCGTATCTTTCTCGCCTACAATACACTCGGACTTAGCCCTACTACCAACAAATTCTAATACTGGACCCCCATTAAATATGTCTTTAATTTTCCCTACAACTTTTTTTTTGTTGACAAGTGTTATATTGTATTTATTATACGCGGGGTAGTCACTCTTTTAAGATAAATATATTTTGTTTGGTATCAACTAATATTAAATTTTTCTAGGGACCCCAAATCTGTAAATAGATTTTAAATAGGACCACCCCATACAAAGTTATGCCTTTTAAAGACCCAAATCACTGATTTTTGCCCATCTTTATTTAACTCCATCTTTAAAACCCTTTTTTTCGCTAACCAAGACATATGCTTTAACCAACCGTTTCCCTAGAAATCTAAAACCGCAGTGTCCCGCGAATACCACGTGGAGTTAACACGTATACTCCGTCAACCAGGATAGAAGCAGGAAGGATTTGGAAGGTGGGAGAAGAACTTAAAAATTATGGAATCTTAAAACTAATATATACAATAGATTTACAAATCCATACAAATATAAACAACTATGTTATATCTTTACACCTCCATGCGTAGATTGTTGTACTATTAGGAATGATGTACTTTTTGTCATCTTCCTCGATAAACTAATTTTATTAATAAGCTGCGTATGCAAATCGTATTCTTTTACTCCGGATACATACGCAGACAAGTACTCCACACCAAATAAAGAATTGGATGCTTGGTGACTGTTAACATCCGCCTCCCTCGTGTACGCCCAGACACATCCCAGCCCATGAGCACCCCTGCGCATGCACACCCCAAGCCATGCGCGCCCATGCGCGTACGCACCCTGCCCATGCTCGCTGCCCATGGCACCCCTTTCTGTGCGACTGCTATTTCGGGTAACGTTACAGCCTTTTATAAATAAAGAACAATGTTATATACTATTATAAAATGTTTATTCTGACATTATACATAACAAATTTAAAAATATTTAATACCAAGCATGGAGTCATTTAACTTAATTTTAATACAAAGTTATACACAGAAGACAGTCCTTTCTTTATGTTTGTTTGCAGTGGTTTTAATTTTATCTAATTTTATTCGCAGCTTAAAATTTAAATCGACACCCAAGTCTTCTATCTCCTTTTCTAACCAATAGTTTGATACATAAAGACCGTCTAGGTTTTCGAACTGTAAAATGTACCGAAGTTTGCCTCTATATTTAAAGTCTTTGATTCCACCGACAACCAGATCCATTCCTTCGTGTAATTCTTGCAGCTTGTGACAATCTTTTAATCGCAGCTTTCCCACTATATCCTGCATACGTATCTTGTTAGCTTGATCGACTTCTTCTTGTCGGTATTGGAGGAAATCCTTTTTCCCACACACCGTTGTGTAGTTGCATATCCACCACTTTTGGGAATATATGGTTGTTATAGGTTGTAAGACCCTCGGTTTTAAATGATCCGAAAGGTTCTTTACTGGGCAAATATACAATGTTTAGCAGAACCCCTTTGCGTGTGGTGTACGCCAAGGTTACGAAACCCGCATTCCTTAGTTCGTCTTTGTTATCTGCCATTTTGATAAATACGTTTTTAGAATAACCTTTTAAAAAGTATACGGATTTAGTACCATCCTTTTCTACAAGAAGACCTACATAACTAAAAGAGTCTTTCTTACTAACCGCAAATGCATACAGCTTGTACAACCCGGATGTATCTAAGTCAGTCCATCGACACATAAAATAATCTTTTAATTCTTCCTCATTTTCTCTAATAAGATGTTCTTTGTCTAACACATCTTTGTATTGTTCGCGTATCGTCGCAGTGTTTTCCATGTAGTCAATTTTCGCCTTTTGCATCCATTTCCTCTAATTCCAGTTGTCTTTTCCTTCCACTTACTGCGTATGGCATACATAATGGGGTAATTTCCTTTAGCGTAAACGGATAGAGTTTACTACCAATATTTGCGCGTTGTCGTACAACCTCTGGGCGAATGTTAGGTGTATTATCAATCCCAATTCCGAAATGACTATTTCTTTTGGAATTGTAGAATATGGTGTTGCAGATTGTGTAAAATATGTACTACCTGCTTTAATGTAGCACTTGTGTAAGATTTTTATTTTATCTTGGCTGTCTTCCTCCTCTACTATCTCCAAATAATTTACGGGTAAATAGTTAAAACTAAAAGCCAAAGCACATACTTTATCAATGTTTCCCTTTCTTTTGGTTTTCGGACAACTTAATTTGCAAGCCCGTCAATTTCTTTGTATTACCATTACCCCAATACACGTACTGTAGCAGGTTATTATACACTAAACAGCAGCTATTTTGTAGCTTGTCCGATAGCTTACTCCACATTTTGGCAAGTGGTACCGAGTACATTGGCGCCTTTAGGAAGTATAACACTATCTTCCAATAACGTTAAACAGTCTTTTAAGGGATTATACACCCGTTCCGCACTGACATAGCTTCCAATTGCACAATTGTATATTGTCGCTTCCAATCGCGTAATACCATGTTCTTTAGCCAAAGTAGACGCAAATGTTTCCCTTAAACGTACATCTGGACAACGTAAAAAATCTAGTATATGATTGCCAAGTTGTTTATTAACACCAGGACTTGTTATCTGACACACAAATTTGTTGTATATCTTAATTCTTGCATTGGTTGTTAGCCATGTTAAACAATCAATTCCTACAGTTTTATCGTTGTCAACTATAATATTACACTTTTCTTCGTATTCGCCCTTATAGCAAAAGTTATGGTTTGTAGTTAAATAATTACACATCTCCATCTTGCTAAATATACCCGCAAAATCTTGGGTTACATCCATGTCAAAAAGATAGAAATAATCTTTTTTCGAGTTCGTCTAATATATCTGGTAGTTCCTCAAAAAGTTTCCAACTTAACATCTGCTAGTTCCACTTTTATGGAAAATTAAGGAATTTTAAAATTTTTATTAATGCATTAGGTCTCTTTCGATAATTTCTTTTAATTGGCCCATTTGTTTTTTTTGATGAAAAGGAATTAGTTTTAAACACATTTTTCTCGAACAAATCGCAAACTTTCTTCTATCTGGTAATGCACCAAAATTTTTAGGTAAACTCCTGTTTGCGGGTTTGTCGGCGTTAAAATCGAAATTTTAACAACATTTTTGTCAAAAAGGTTTTAATGTGTTAAATCACAAGATGCAAATCGATAACAAATATTACCAATATCTGTTACCAGATTTTGTTCCTATTTTCTATTACAGCCATAATCCAAATGCATTTGTCGGTTTCACTTTATTCCCAAAAAGTTGTAGAAACGTTAATCACCTTGAGACGCTCATGTTTACCGTTCTAGCTACTATCGAAATAAATTAAAAAAAAAATTGTTCTCTTATGTATTCTACAGAGTTGGGCGTATATTGTACCGAAGATAGTCGAATATGTTGTATCCGATCCTAAAGCCAGGACAGGAGATGCGTCATACGACAGGTTATCCGGATATATGTAGGATGTTAAATTAGGTGAAATTGCCCATGACCACATGACCACATGACCAATGACCATTATGACATGACCACATGAAAATTGATAGTATGGCTTTTTATTAATGGTTAATATCTATAAAAACCATTAGCTAATTGTTTTAATGAGTTTTCTCATTAAAAACTCGTTTAACACTAATTGCTTTTAATGAGTTTATCATTAAAAACGCTCATGTAAAACGTGTCGCGAATTGCTCTTAATGAGTTTTCCTTTTAATCTTAACACTGGGTCAAGGTTAAAAAAATCTAATAACTAAGTGCATGGTATTAATGAAGTAAATCGTTAGCATTAGAAGCACTGTTCAGACTCGATAGAGTGGCGAATATGATAACATGTGCAAAAGTAGTTCGCGTGCTATGTGTAATTGTAGCAAGACTTATGTGCATGTGTAATGTTAAATATGCGGGTTGGATATGCTGTTCTGATGGCGGATTGACATGGCATTGTTCTGATTCGAGCTCGGTTCATCGATTACGGTGAAGTTCGAATTCGGAGTCAAGTGCTGAATTGAATGGTTGATGTGAAAATTGTGTCGGCATGTGCAGTGACTGTGCGAGGGCATGACGTATTGCGGTATGCGTTCTGACTGACGGATGGATGTTTATCTAAGAAATTGTGGTTGGATCGTGTATCTGGGTATAATGTGTAGATCGTGCAGTAAGTATGAGAAGTGAACTGCGGTCGTAAATCAAATCTGTGTTCCAATGGAGACATGGTTGAAATGGACCGGAAATGAGAATCGGTGTTCTGTGACTGTGTGGATGTGACGAGGATCGTTGGACGTCGAGTGAGTGTATGGTTGAAGCTTTGCAGGCGAACAGAATGTATGGTTGACGGCAAGCGATAAAGTGTGTACTATGCTGAAGAATGCAGTGGATTGATGTGAGTGTTCTTGGTAATGAACGGCGCAAATGCTGCGTTGACGTTGATAGGCGTTGACGTTGCTGTGACGTAGGTGTACGCGATTGGCGGACAATGATGTCGGTGACGGTGGCGACGACAAACTGTTTAACGTTGGGAAGATAATTAGTTATGCTAAAGGGCCATGCTCGTTGCAAATTTAATGGGTCCAGATAAATTGTGTGTGGTATCTTATTGCAGAAAGTAGATTAAAAATTAAGGGACCCAGTTACGTTAGTAAACCGGGTCTTAAACTAAACGAATTTTCCTAAAGGTGCACAATGGATGCCGAGAATAAATTTCAATAGAAATTAAAGTTCCAGATGCACCGCATTGGGAAATGATGAAATGTGAACTATAAAGGGATTATTAATTATGGTTAGAAAATAAATTTCTGGACCAAATAAAATACTTAACTGGTAATGTATATGGTTACTACTGATCCAAAAATCTGTTTACTCCACAATATCGATACCGTATTTTTGTTTAACAAATGTAGAAAGAACTCAGGTTTATCTGAAGCCCTAGGATGTTGATTAAAAAAATACTATGTTTAATGGTTTTCCTTAATAACGGGTTAACGCTTGGTTTATGAAAATCAAATGTAAAGCCTCTAAAAATTAATTAATGAAAAATGCCTGACATTTAAGAAAGTATGAATGGTTTAGCAGCCTGCGTAAAAGGACATTTTTCCAGATCAGAATAGCAGTACAGAAGGGGTGCAGTATTCGTTGCTGCAAAAAGTTGTTTCGTGCGGATGTAATTGTCGTTAAGATCTGGAGGTTTAAAAATTCGGCCCATTGTCGTTGAATGTGAATTCGACGGGCGGGTTGAAGATAATGGTTATTGCTGAGTTTTTCCTTTCGAGGGAACGGAATTGAGACTGAGATCTAATCTATTTGGCATATGAGACTTACGGTTCTGAAAATTCTGGTTGACCTATGCAAAGTGTAAATCAGAAGCAAATTTAATATCCGAAAATGCATGTGTTGAAGTATAAAAATGGTGCTGGTGCAAAGTAAAGGGTGACTTTTGTCGAATAGATGCGTGCGGCAGGGTATCATGATAACGCATTGTCATAAAATTGTTGTTTAGGAAGTCGAACGTGACATTATTACATATTAACCGGCGTAAAATGGGAAATATGGGTATCTTAAAGAGATTATTTGCTGGTGTTCATTGAAAATATTCAGCATTTTCCAGTTGCGTGAAGTATTAAAATTAATTTGTAGTTCTGTGACAACAATGGTTTCTAGAAGGTAAAGTGTTTGATATAGTCTGCATTCGACGATTGCAATTGTGGTGTCCCTTTTGTTAATGCACGACGATACATGGAAGGTTACCGTGTTCAGGAACGACTGGAACGACAGTCGTAGTATTATTGACGATGGATTGACAATGTCGGATCCAACTGTTGGTGAATGTGTCTAGACAAGCGTGCAGTGAGTAATACGATAAGTAATGGTTGACGTTGGTACAAAGTCTGAGTATAGTAACTGTGCTTCTGAATAGGAGAATGTGAGATCGTCGTTGGTCAACGGCAATCTACTTGCGTTGATCAGGCGTGTGAAACGTGCGCGACGATGTATAGCGTTGAAGCGCAACTGTGTGCGGTGAAAATGCGTGCGGTTGTGAAACGTTGCGTTGGAAGATAAGTGATGACTCAAAGGCGCAATGCTGGAAATGGTGATCGGACAGCTAACTGCTGTTTAAGCTGTATGTACTTGATGACATGGAATTGACGGGACTGACGTAAGTGTCGAGAAAGGTAAGTGATGTGCTGGACTACTGTTCCGTATGTTGGAATGTGGGAGAGCAGATAAAAAAATCTTACCAATGTCTTCGATAAGCGGGTGGTCATGTTTAGCAATCTGCAACTGTTCTGATTCAAAATAGTCATTCGGGATGAATGATTCGCTCGGCACGGTGAGCGTGCCGGAAATGATGGCTGTCCGTAGCGAGTGGTAGTGCATAGGAAGCAATGGATGAAATGGTGGCAAGTGGACTGACTGGCTGCGCGATGTGTGACAGGCTGATGAAAATGTGAGAAAGATGATTTTAGTGTCGATAGACTGACTCGGTAATGTTGCTGGGTTGAAGACTCTTTGACTGTCTGTGAAAGGATGTTAAATCCGTATGCGGTTATTCTAAAACGTGTTGTAAATGCGAACAGATGACTGACGACGTGCGGGTCACGCACAAAAGTGCATGTTCTGGATGCGTAACTTTCGGATCATTGAGCTTGACACATTGTTCCCAAAAGTGTGGATATACTGCGCGTGGAGGATTTCCTAGCGAAGAAGTCGTCAACGTATGCGGAATGTGGGGCTGCGATGGTGTCATGGCTGAACGAAATGGTCGTGTCGGCAGAATCAAAGATAGGGGCAAACTCGCGTCATTCGAGCTGAAGCGATCTATGTCGATTGAAAGGAGATGAAACGAGTCGTTGGAAAGCTGCGAATAAATGAATAGTTAAACCACTGCAAATACGAGGGAATCGGAAATTGACAGACATCGAGCATCTAATTCTCTATTTGGACAATATCGAGTACTTACCGGTTCTAGAAATCATTACGTGCGATTGACCGCTATGCGAAAGTGTAAAAGCCTACAGAAGCAAAATTTAATTATCAGACGAAAAGTGTGCAATGTGCTATAGAAAGTATAAAAAATGGTGCTTTGCATCGCTCCTAACAGTAAAAAGGAGAGTGACTTTTTCTAGCAATTACAAGAATAGCAGTAGCGCGGCGAAGGGTATGCATGTATTATACAGCGCATTGTTGCTATAAAATATGTTAGTTTACGAGAAGCTCGAACGTGCACAAATTAAATTTTAATCTATAATTAACCACGGTCGTAAAAATGGGAAATTAATGGGTAATTTTAATAGTGCTAAGCATATACTTTCGCTTGGTGATTCATTTGGAAAATATTCAAGCCTATTATTTCCTAAAGTATGACGTAGAAGTTATTTAAAATTAAATTGTTGTAAGTATCCTGTAGACAACAAGTTGGTATTTTCTTAGTAATGGTTTAAAGTGTTTTTGGTTATAGTAGCACTGCATATTCTACAGCACGACTTGCAGACAACTTGTGTGCGTGTGCTAGCCCTCTTTTGGATTTTTAATATGCACACGATCCGTATAACATGGAAGACGTTTTCCGGTGTTTCTACTAACGGCATACGCACCATCGACGAAGCGAACCAGGTGCATGCATTAGCGCTAAATGTATTGGACGAGCAGCGAGGATTATGACATCATTTAGTTCCCCGCCGAATCCTCAACATCGTTCGGTCGTCTTCGGAAACCTTCGGTTTGCATTCTATAAGGAGCATAAATCAGGTACGCTCGAGTAAGCTTTTTAGTTAGTTCGATTACAAGTTTAACTAAAGTGCTATAGTGCGGGTTTTGTTTTGTACTAAAATGGTACCTGCAAACGTTTATAAGTGCAACCTTGCGGTGCTTCCTATACCTGGAAAATGCTCTCAAACGGCACCAGAACAAATGTCGTAGTGTAACATCGCCCAGGGTTAAGCCGTCCGCAGCAAAGTACTTAAACTCTAGGTCTTGCGGTATCGCTTTACGAGAATAGCTCACAGCGACACAAGGAAAAAGCACGGTATGTTATTAAGCCGTAAACGTTCAACGCCACCAGCTGTTAAAGGGTCTTGTACGAAACAACCACGAATTATGTGTACAGTATGCGATTTCGAAATGGAAAAACTACGTACGCCGCACACTTAAAGAGCAACAAACATAAAAATGCATCAGTTACCGCTACTAACGAAGATGGCGTAGAAATGATTAGCACAGCGTTTAACAACTGCATGGCTAGCTATCGCATAAATAACGCCAGCGTCGACAATAGAGTGTCCGAGTTTCTTTGGAAGCAGAAGGAACGATTTATTCGATTACTTAATAAAAAGAATACAACATATAATCCGGAAAATACGTACGCGGTCTTAAACATCATTCCTAATAGTACAGCAACCTAATTAAGGTAGGTCAGTAAGCAATATTTAATTGCTGTTAATTGACTAGCATTTAGCGTACTTTCCTATTTAAAACCCATTACATTGGAATGTGTTTACCTCCACGTGGTGTTGCTGGACGGTAAAACATATTGTTAGGTTAACGATAATATGTCTTATTAACCGAAAACGCGTCTCCTTTTTTACATTAATCTCATTTTGTTACAGGTCTATTTAAACAACACATTAATCTCTTTTGTTACAGGTTAAACTTTCGGCTACGCACAGGAAATAATGTTATACTTTGTAAAATTGCATTCTATAAGTTTATTAAACTGTAAGTTGGATAAATAAATTATTAAAATTTTGCGTGTTTAATTTATTTATGTTGGTTAAAGCATATGTCTTGGGTAGCGAAAAGGTTTTAAAAATGGGGTTAAATATATACGAGCAAAATTTTTAAAGAGGTTTGAGAGCTTTAAAGTATAACTTTGCAGGGCGTTGTCCGATTTCAAATCTGTTTGCAGATTCAAATTCTTGTAAAATTTTAGACTAACAAGATGTATCGCATGACTAAGAAAATTTATAAGAACGCTCAAAAGTCGCTACAGGTAAGAAATCTTAAAATTGGGGTAGCTCTTGGGGATGGTGCTATGTGAAAATTTAAAGAGATTTGGATAGCTTAGAACATTCTAATATTGATTGATACCAAACAAGGTAGGTTTATCTCGTGGGTGGAAATGTGGAGAAAGATTTATCTCGCAGAGGGTATATGTGTAACTTTGCAGGGCGTGGTCCGATTTTAAATCTGTTTGCAGATTCGTTGTGTAAAATTGTAGACTAATTTAATGTATTGCATGTATAAAAAATTTATAAGAACGCTCAAAAGTCGCTACAGGTAAGAAATCTTAAAATTAGGGTAGCTCCTTGGGGATGGTGCAATCTGAAAATTCCTAGAGATTTGGGTAGCTGAGAAAATTCTAATATTGATTAATACCAAACAAGATAGGTTTATCTCGAAAGATGCAATGGCTAGACGAAGAAAACTATTTGTTAGGTTTGCTTATAGAGCAAATAGCAAAATTAGAAGATCAGGACTTTAAAGGGGTATAACTTTGCAGGGCGTGGTCCGATTTCAAATCTGTTTGCAGATTCGGGATGTGCGTAAAATTTTAGACTAACAAGATGTATTGCATGACTAAAAAAATTTATGCGGACGGTTAGAAATCGGTCTTGGTAAGAAATCTTAAAATTAGGGTAGCTCCCTGGGGGATGATGCTATCTAAAAAATTCCTAGAAATTCGGGTAGCTGAGAAAATTCTAATATTAATCGATACCAAACAAGATAGGTTTATCTCGTGTGTGGAAATGAGGATGCTCATTTATCTCGAAAGATGAAAAATTTAAGATATTTATCTCGAAAGATGAAAAATGGTTAGTCGAAGAAAACTTTTTGGTCCAGATGTGTGTGGAAATGAGGGAAGCTGGTGGAAATGAGGCGGTGGGATTCCCAAAAATGGTCTACTAACAATATACGATAAGGCCATCTATACTGTCAATCGCTGACCTCCAACTGTATGAAGTTTTAACACCATTTCATTAAGAGCAGCTTCTAACTCTTCCTTGCTAGACGCTAATACCGCTATATCATCTGCAAATCTAAGCATATCAATTTTTGTCCCTGCATAGTAATTCCAAATGTCTTCCTGCATTTGATAGTATTCATTGCCTGTTCTATGTACAAGTTAAAAATCAATGGGGATAGGGCACATCCCTGTCTCACCCCTTTCCTAATGTTTACTTCTGTACGTTCCTGCTCTAATTCTATTACTGCTGTTTGCTCTTTGAATAAGCTATGTACTATTCGTCTGTCCCTATAACTCATTCCAATCTTTTTGAGTATTTCGAACATTTTTTTCCATTTTACATTGTCGAATGATTTTTCCAGATCTACAAACCCTACATACACGCTTCCCCCTTTTTCTATTGTTTTCTCCATTATCACTCTCAGAGCTAAAATAGCCTCCCGCGTTCCCCTGTTTCGCCTAAACCCAAATTGGTCTTCTAGTATTTCTTCAGCCAGTTTTTCCATTAGTCTTTGCACAATTCTAGTTAATATTTTTGACACGTGTGTTGTCAAACTTATTGTTCGAAAATTTTCACATCTATCCGCGCCTTGCTTTTTTGGTGTAGTTACTATGATGCTATGTTTGAAATCTTTGGGTATCTCGCCTGTCTCATTTTTTATGTATATTTAAATCTTATCCAAATTTGATTGTGACAACTGAAAAATGAATATATTGTCCCACATTGTAGTGCTACATTAGTAAGTACGTTGTCTATTACTGTGTTTGAAATTTTTTTTCCAGTAACTATTACACCGACAAAAAAATCTGCAGTTTTCCGATAATCTATGACTCAATAGCTACTATCTCTATTAAAATCAACATTTTAGCTTTGGAAATGTAGGAGAACAACAGGAGGCGGTCATTTTTGACACATTTTGAGCTATATCATGAAGACTATTAGACCGAAAATTATAAAAAAATATTTTTAGAAGCCTTTTAAAATCCTCTTTCAAATGATACCTCACACGATATATTTATTAAAACTTTTTTTCTTTTGACCGAATTAACCCCCACCATTTTAATCTAAAAATATTGTTTATTTTCCGACTGTCGATATATGTGCGCGCCATAAAGACCTAGCATTGTGCCAAATTTCAAATTCTTACGTTACATAGTTTTCGAGAAAAACCTCAGTGACAGACGGACGGACACGAGAGTGTTTCATATTTAAGCCGCCCATTATGAGTACTTGAAAGGAAACTCTATTTCTTGGTGAACATTACGATAAACTAGCTACATGGAACAAAGCTCGTGCCTTTTTTGACAAAAACGCTAGAAAGGTGTTTCGCAGTTAAGAATAGACAGATGAATAGCTTCTGGGAATATATTTGCATAACTCTTTCATCATGAATATAACCATAATAAAAACCGCACAAAAATAGCATGCTTAGAATCCTTTTACCTGTACAACGTCGGTAATTAGCTGATAAATAATGAACAAGGAAAATCTTTTTAGAACAGACACAATTTTAAGAGCAAATTTTAAGTTTTCAGTACACCCTTCGCTGCGAGGTATTTAGTTGTTATTCCAAATAATCATAAACCCTGGATATTACTTCACGGTCACTTATTATTAGCTAAAGCACTACACAACATTTATTTCACTGGCTACATACACAAATGAGAACGTGTTCACTCATAAATATTTCAAACGATGTACATCGATATAAAACACGACTTTAAAAGCCTGTAATCCGATACTTTACTAAACGCCCCATTGTGGTTTATGTATAGAGTATATTGTTCACTCAATACGACACTGCATGTTATAGGAAGGAAATAAATGTTTTAGTGTACTTTAGGTACATATTGGCTGAATAACAAGATAATTTAATGGAGCACAATCTTCCCCTGCAACTTTTTCAGTCTTCTAGGTTTAAAAAAAAACAAATTTATTTTCAGAAACATTTAAATATGAAAAAATGGAGCGGCGAAGCAACCGCCTCTCTCAATAATATAACAAATGAATTAGTTATTTGGAAAACGCTATAAATTCATTTTTCAAACTTTGCAGATCGAGGTAAAGAGAAATCATATTAAGAAGAACCCACAGCATTTGGCAGATTGTGCAGAAATGTAGTAACAGTGGCGTAATTACGATCATGGTGGGTGGGGATTGAGTTTTGTATATACTTGTGCACACATAAATGAAACAACGTAATTTAGTTCTAAAAAGAACTGTTTTATATTATAATTTGAATAAAAGCCGCTATGCCTGCGGCCACGTCCCCAATGCTCCACCCGAAGGTACTACATTGGGTTTAAACGCGAAAATATAAACGTGCTTCAAATGTAATCTACCTTCAAAATTAATCAATCCTAAATAAAAATTTAACAAAATAAAACAAAAAGTAGAAATAGGATTTGAGATCAACAAGACACAAGCAAAGGTAAAATGGGAGGGCTCCGTAATACCAGATAGTAGTCGCCCGCTCTGCTTACCGGTGCGACCTGAAGGGTCGTCTTAAAACTATCCAAATCTAGCTAGCTAATTTTAAAAATGGATTCAAATTTTCTAAGCATTCGTCAAATATTTTAATAGTGAATCCAGCTATTTTCCCTACTCTATAAATTTATAAATTCGTGCTCCCTGGTATAAGTATTTAATTCTAAGTAAATCCTATATTCGTCCCTAACGTTCCCTATTGTTCCATAACCCGACATATTATAATTATATTCTTCGTTCTTACAAATACTACGTCCAAAAAATAGGCGGCAGAAAGTGAAACTAATTATATCAAGCTACAAAACAATACAATGCAGGCAAAAATAAAAATGTTAAAATAAATAAACATCTAAATAAGCAAAAGTATGTAACAGTACATAAATTAGCAAAAGCATCAGCCAAATTATCAGTTGCACTCCCATAAACATTATGACAGCTAGCGCCATTACACACAAAAAACGTGCTCATTAAATTATTTTAAAATCTTCTTATTAATACAAAGCAATGCTTATGCGAGTACAGCCGCCACAATTTTATTCCTATCTCGCATATAGATTTTTCTGGTCGTCTTCTTACGTCTGTTGATATCTTACTTCAAAGAGAGTTGAATATACACTGTTAAAGTCCTGGTGGGTATGCACTAAACGTCTGGGGGGTTCACAATCACTATAACTTTAAAAGTTCTGGGGGCAGTTTCACTCTATTTTATTTCCTTTATTAATTTTACTGATTTAAATTAATGAGGGTTTTCTGATTAAGTTTGTCATTATAAATTTACGTTGGATTTATTCCCGATTTTCCGCGCGTTTAAGGTTCGACAGTGATTATTTTAGTGGTGGTGGTGGTGGGGGAGGGGTATCCTCGTGCATAATAGATTTTTGGTTATTGAATTTTTGCTTTTGTTTTTGCTTTTAATTTTTTTCTATTTTTAATTTTTTTTTATTTTAATTTTCTTTTTATTTAACAAGTTTTAAATCGTGCTCATATATCGTGCCAAGTCAAATCCTAGTTCTCCAATCCTTCCGTCGCCCCCCCCCCAGCCCCCGACTTACGCGCGGCCAGGCTCTTTGGCTATGCTAGCCCTACTATAGCTAACTTCCCATCAGCCAACCCTCGATTTGCCAACTCGTGCGGGCAGTCGATGAGCACGTGCTCTGCGCTTTCTGTGCTCCCACCGCATTCGCAGCGGTCATTGTCGGTTAAACCGAATCTTTACAAATACGCCTTCAAGGCTCCATGCCCTGTTATCTGTGCACCATTTTATGGTCGAGCTTCACCTCGATCTTATCTCTAGCTACTATACTCGGTATGAATTTATGTGCCAACCTGCCCGTGGCAGCGTTGTACCACCTCTCTTCCCATTGTCGTATTAATTTTTCTCGCAGCTTGCTCTTAATCACAGACCTCGGTATCAACGAGTGCGATATCCGTAAGTCGCCCATCACGGCCTTTTAGTTAATTCATCAACCCTATCATTTCCTACGTTACGATCGTGCGATCCAACCCAACACAACTATAAATGTCAAAACAGGAGCGCCGTAAGTGCTACCATTCAGACGTCTGCTAGGAGGTCTGACGAGGTGTTTATATCTGTTAGGGCCGTCAGCGCTGATTTACTATCGCTGATGATGTAATACACGTTTCTACGCATGTGATTTATCACAAAACCGAGAGCTTCCCGTATAGCAACCAATTATCACTGGAAGATAGTGCTCCAGTTCGGCAATTTGGTATGAAACCAAAACCTTGTGCTTATTATATACGACAAACGCCGCGCCTGCTTGCCCATCATCCATACGCGAACCATCCGTGTAAATCCTGATCCCTACCGCGTCCCCATTAGCTTCGACAAATTCGATACCACTAACAATGGCCGGGTGCCCTAACTCTGATACAACGATTTTCCTATCAACTTCCCTATTTGCAAGATTCATACTCTCTATAATTTCATATCCTTTCTCTGTATTAATTAATCTTCTATCTCTGATCTCCCTAACAAATGTTTTATAGCAGGAAATGAAATAACATACAAAAGATGAAAAACAGCTGATGTAAATTTCCAGGTTGAAATTCCGAGTGAAGGTTTGTCGCGCGAGGTGGAAAGGGAATGCCCGCAGGGATCATGCTCTGGCCCCACATTTTGAAAGTTGTTGTATGAGAGCATCTTTAGGATCAAGTTGCCCACAGGATGCTCAATCGTTAGGTTTACGGATGATACGCTTTTAATTGTTTGATTGCGATTGTTAATGGATAGGCGCACTAAACCGAACGAGGCGCTTAATAAACTACACAAGTGGTGGCAGGCGGTAAAATTAAAATTTAACACGGCGAAATCAGAGGCGCTTTATTTCGAAAAGAAACAGGGACAGCGACCCCCTAGGCTAGAGCTGGGAGAGGAGAAAATACCGTTTAAGGAAGCAATTACATACCTCGGGGTAAAGATTGATGATAAGTTAAATTGGAAAGCTCACGTGCAGTAAGTTAAAATCAAAGGCAGCGAAATATCAAACAAAATTATGGCAGCGGCGAAATTAAACTGGAGTTTCAGGGGCAAATCGCCGAGGACGATTTATGCCGCAGCAATTGAGCCGGCAATGTTGTACGCAGCTTCTGTATAGGCAGAAGGTTGTAAAATCCGGGAAATGCGTCAATTGATAAGCGTTCAACACATAACCGCAGTGAAAGCGGCCAGGGCGTACAGGACCACCTCCATGGTGGTGGTCCTGGTGACTCTCCCTATCGAATATCTCATTAGAGAGATTAGAGATAGGAGACTGATAGATATAGGGAAAGGGCGCGGAATTATCGAAGACATTCATCTTGGTAATAGGGAGGTAGAGAGAAGGATCGTCGTATCGGAGTTGGGGCACCCAGCCGATATAAGAAGAATCGAGTTTGTCAAAGGCGATGGAGACGCGACGGGTATCAGCATTTACAAGAACGGTTCACGCATAGATGACGGGCAAGCAGGCGCGGCGTTTGTCGTGTTTAAGCAGGAAAGAGAGGTGTTTTGGTATCAAACCAAACTCGCAAACTGGAGCACTATTTTCCAGTGCGAATTGGTAGCCAAACGAGAGGCAATCAATTACGTCATAAACCACACGGGCAGAGATGAATATTATATAATCAGTGACAGCAAATCAGCGCTTACGCCTTTGACAATTATGAACACCTTGACAAACCTTCAGGCGGACGTCTGGAGGATAGCGCATACGGTGCTGGAGTTTCGACGTTTAAAGTTTTGTTGGGTTAGGTCGCACGATGGTAACGTAGGGAATGATAGGGCTGACAAATTAGCTAAAGAAGCCGCGACGGGCGACTTTCGGATATCCCATTCGTCGATACAGAGGTCTGTGATTAAAAGAAAGCTGCGCAAAAAGTCAATTCGACAATGGGAAGAGAGGTGGAACAACGCTGCCACGGGCGGGTTGACCCACAAACTCATAACGAGCATAGAAGCTAGAGGTAAGTACGAGGTGAAGCTCGATCATGGAATGGTGCAACTGTTAACAGGGCGCGGGCACGGCGCCCTGAAAGCGTATTTACAAAGATTTGGTTTAACCGATAATGACCGCTGCGAGTGCGGTGAGGGCGCAGAGAGCGCAGAGCACATACTCTTTGACTGCCCACTTGAGGTGGCAAATCGAGAGTTAGCTGATATAAAATTAGCTATCGCAGGACTAGCATGGCCATAGAGCCTAAAGAAAGTCGGCGAAGTGGCTAACCAGAAGGCGTTCTGGACAGCTTTCAAAGAATTTTCGGGAAAAGTCGCAAGATTTGACGGTGGTAACCGCGCGTAAATCCGACGTGAGAGCGGAAGGAGGATTAAAAATTTTTTACTTTGACTTGGCGTGAGAAATGATATGAGTTTGATAACCATAACCTGTAAAAAAAAAGATAATAAAATAATAAGAATAATAATAATAATAATATAAAAATAATAATTAAAAGTATAATATGCACGGCGAACCCCCCACACCACTAAAACAATCGCTATCCCACCATTTACGCGCGGAAAATCGGTGATAAACGGAAAACAAATAAATAATAACCAACTAAATCAGAAAACCTCATTAATTTAAATCAGTGTAATAAATAAAGAAATCAAATAGAGTGAAATCGCGCATCCCCCAGGACTTTTAAAGTGATAGTGATTGTGAAACCCCCAAAACGTTTAGTGCATACCCTCTAGGACTATAACAGTGCATAACCATCGCCCTAGAAGTAAGAAACAAATAGATGCAGGCAGACAACCAGGTACTCGGATGCTGGGAAAATGTATAATGAAGGTAAGAATAAAACTGTTGCGGCTGTACTCGCATAAGCATTGATTTGTATTAATAAGAAGACTTTGAAATAATTTAACAGGCACGTTTTTGTGTGTAGTGGCGCTAGCCGACATAAAGCTTATGCGAGTGCACCTGATAAATTATTTGGCTGATGCTTCTGCTAATTGCACTGTTACATGTTTATACTTTTAGATGTTTATTTGTTTATATATATATATATATATATATATATATATATATATATTTTATATTTATTTATATTTTATATTTATTTGCATGTATTGAAATATTTTGGGGCTTCAATTGTTTTTTTCGTTCTGCCGTTATTTTTGGTGGCAGCATTTTAATAGGAAGGAGAAATGTACTAGAGAAGTTTGTAAATATAATATAAATCAGTTAGGGCTTGATAAGGAAAGCTAGAAGGAAAAATTGATAGGTTAGGTCAGCGCCACGACGCTGACTTAACCTATCAATTTTTCCTTCTATCTAGCCTAAGTCCACACAAGTCCAACTAACCTAACCTAACTCCAGACAACATTAGCTAACATAACTCCTAACAAGTCCAGCTAACCTAGCCAAACCTAACTTTAGACAACACCGACTAACCTAACTCCAAACAACGTAAACTACCCCAAACCCTCCTCCCTCCACCCTACTTTGTCCTTCTCTTTCGCATCCGTATGACATACATCCAACATACATTCAAACTATATCCTACATACATCCGACATATGTCCAGTATACATCCTATATATTCGACAAATGTTGAACATATGTCCAACATATGTCCAACATATGTCAGCCATGTCCGCTATATGTCTGATATATGTCCAACATTCGGACTAACTCTAAATCCGATCTAGGTGGAATTTTCATCCGACCTAGGTCGTAGGCAATTTCACCCTATAGAGCAATTTCACTTTATGAGGCAATTTCACTCTATAAGTCAATTTTACCCTACGAGACAATTTTACCCTATAAGGCAATTTCACCCTAACCTAACATTCTACATATATCCGACATATAGTCAGACATATGTCGATGCGAACCCCTGCCCAGTCCGACCTAAGTCGGATTAAATCCGACTTACGTCGGATAACAAAACTGTTCCTAAACAAGAGAATGTAAGCGATATAGCGGTGTCCGACATATTCGGGTATCTTCGGTAATATACGCCCCCACTCTGTAAAGCACATAAAGGCAATTTTTCGTATTCAATTTAGTATTCGGCAGTAGTTAGAACGGTAAACATGTTCGTTTCCAAGGTGATTAACGTTCCTAAACTTCTTGGGAATAAAGTGAAATCAATAAATGAGCGACTTGGATTGTGGCTGCTGGCAGAAAATATATGCAACAATAATCTGGTTACAGATACTGGTAATATTTGTTATGTCGAAGGCGAACAGATGCTGACTGGTGGAATACATACACCAATTACAGAACAATTTTGTGACCATATAATGTTCGTTAAAATTTGCGACCCTTCTGACGCCGAGCAAACAACTGCAAACAAAAGGATGTTTATCCTAAAAAAGAAATTTGTGGTGCATTTAACAGCTATTTACGAAGAAAGTTCGACTGATTTGTTTCCGCTAGGCATGGTGTTAAAGCTAAGCTTCCGTTTTCGCTTACTCCCAGTAAGAGAAATTATCGGAAAAGAAGGCCTCGAAAGCATTAATAAAAAATTCCAAAATGCTAATCGAAGAAAACTATTTGGTTCGGAATGTTACCGGTAAAAATTTTTAAAATGAGGGTATAAATCCCACAAGGAGGGAACAAGGAGGAAATTCCCAGTAAATGTCCGAAGTAGGTTCACTTCCAAAGAATTTACATGTAAATTCCCATAAGCAGGTGGATTCGGTGGATTCTATAGGTGGATTCCATAAGGTGGATTTGTCCCAGGAACGTCCAATTCCTCTACTAGCGGGCTTACTATAGTAGTATTTTTTGTCCTCTACTATAGGGCAACATAACCGAACATAATTAAAATTTTTATGCGTTCAGTTTCTGTTAAATGAACCATTTTTATTTTTCGATGTACCAACTTACTTAAATAAACAAGATTCTGTCACATTTATAGGCTACATTCAATTGTTAAAATAAATAAAAGAGATTTCGGATATCTAATTCATGTTATTGCGAAATTATTTTAATAAACAATTTTTACATTTTTTCCAAAAATTTTCTGGTATAAGGGTACTAAGATTTTACATCATCTAGAAGAGTAAAAAATCTCTATCAAAATGAACCTAATGAAAGGGCACATTGCTATTTAAAAAAATGAAAGTGTTATTCGTTACTCAAATTGTTTTCTGAAATAAAAACAATTAAATGTTGTCTTATTATGGAAATTAAAATGTCAAAGAACTTTTATTTAAAAATTCATAGTAAAAAGTCGATACTTATCGAGATATACACTATATTCCATATATTATGGGCACCCTGTATTGGTAAAAATTAGTGGATTAGCAAACTCAATGGCATTTGAATTAGGTATGGCGTTATCCAAATATTTTCCTAGTATTAACAGCTTATTGCCCTACTCGAATAGACTGTTAAATAGTTAACAGTTTGATAAAAATAAAACCTAGTTTTCCATTCCGTTGTGTAATATCGAAACAAAGTAGAAAAATTCTCCTTCAGTTTGCTGCACCTAGGTCAAGACCTATTCGATCTTCTCCACAAGCCATCCTTATTTCAAAAGTTTTGTAAAACCTTAAATTGGTATATAGATTTGAAAACTAGATGGCACTACTTTGTCTGATACATACAACGGTAATTTATTCACGCCATACTTCTAACCACTGACGACCCTGAACTTTTCGTAGTTTAATTTATGTAAACGTTATTCATTTCGGCTTTCATGCTCTGTGACACTCAAATAAAGTATAAAACAATAATTTCCTTATAAATTATCAAGCTACACGACATTTAAATTTGTTTTGCATAGATTTACACGGTACTGTACGAGGAAAAGGAAGCGCAACTGTATTCTTCTTGTAAATGATGCGGGCATAATTATGGCTTGTAAGCATAAGGGTTAAGTGCTTGGTAATTGTTCTTTAAATGTACAAAAAACTGTTGAGTTGGTCAGGAATGGTTGAAGGAAACACGGATATTCAATTCAAATGACATAATATGTAAAACATATTCCTTTGCAGCTGTTGGATTAATGAGAATGAGCTAAGAGAATTATTTTCTTAATTACTTTATATTCCTTTTAGTGTATATGTGCAATTAAAATATTTTTAAAACATTGCTACAAATAAAATAACTACAGATCCCAGCAAAATTTTCAGTACCCTTTAACATTTAAACTTAGTCTTAAAATATCATTAATAAAAAATCATTTCCAAAAATATAGTCGAAAAATTTCTAATCGGGATCCTGTTCCGTTTAAATAATTTATTGCGTTTTAATATATAGCTTGTCGATTATAGTTCGTTTTCCCCTTCATAATTATATTACAATTTTTTATTGAGATAATCATGTGGTTGATTTATGGCTCATTCTATATAATAAAACTCCTTTTGATTCCCTGTTCGAAATGTCTATCGAATTGATGTACAGTGCCACCAAGCAAACATAGAACCCGGAAAATATGTGAACTAATTTCCAACAACATATGGAACCAATCAGAAAGCGATTTGTTTCAAAGTACACTGCGAGAATAAAGCATTCTTAAGCAAATTTAAAATTCCATGGTGTGTGTTATGTCATGTTATTGTTAATTAAATCTTCTAAAATTATTAAAGATGTAAAAATACACGAATGCCATTAATGTTAAATATTAATAACCTAACCTTACAAATATTTCAATTTGACAATTAAAAGCTTTCTACTTTGAGTATATTTCTTAGCAGGCAGCGACACCCAGGACACACATCCCAAGTCCTCTATTTTCTCGGTGGCGCTATATAAATAGCGCATGTATTTCAGTAGAGGATAGTTACTGCCTAGATTTTTAAGGAGCAACATATATCTACCACCGCCTCCGGCGATCAAAGGTGAGCAGCAGAACGGTGACGAGTGACGACTCGAGGGAGTTCTCCAGCTATGCGGGGCGCCGAGGAATGGGAACACAAGTGAAGTCGTTGGGTATGCACATCCGTCAGTCCTGTTAGACGAGCTACATGACGATGGAGCAGCCTGTGGCGAATAGCCATCCTGTCGATCGAAAACCACCGGCCAATGGACCCAGGGTTCGGATATCGTGTAGTTGGAAAGCAACCAAGGGGAAGATCCGGGAAACAGCTCACTGCATCAAAACAAGAGGATTCCAGGAGCAGGCCTCGTGAAGTTCAGTCCAACAATTTATTAAGAAGTCCAACCAAGAAACAACACATCAATCATCATCAACAAGCCAAAAAACTCGTGGAGTTATAAGGCACTATAACGCCGATGTCCGACGGAGGCTAAGGGACGGCGACCCTCAGGAAATCGACCCCCACCACAGTTGAAGAAGTCAAGGACCTTATCAAGGCCTTAAGGGTCAGAAAGGCTCCTGGACCGGACGGAATCTCCAATCGGACCCTGAAAGCGCTGCTGAAAAAGCCCTTCGGGTGATAACCGAAATCATCAATGTCATGTTGAGACTCCGCCACTTCCCATCCACGTGGAAGATGGTGAACGTCGCAGTGCTCCGGAAAGCAGGCAAATCTGCGACATTCCCGCAGAACTGCCGGCTAACTAGCTTGCTGTCGGTGGTTGGGAAAATAGCGGAAGCCGTTTTCCTAAGGAGGCTCCAAGCAGTGATGTAGGAACACCACGTGATCCAAAACAAGCAGTTTGAGTTCAGTAAGGGGCATTCCACCGTTCACCAGATACTGCGAATGGTGCACAATGGAGCACATCGCGGAAGGCTTCAACTGGCGGCAGTGAACAGGCGCGGTGTTCCTGGATGTGTCTAAAGCTTTCGACAAGATTTGGCAGTAGGGCCTACTCTACAAGATGCTAGAGAAAGGATTACCACGCGCTCTCGTCCAACTGACAAAATTCTATCTTCACGATAGATGGTTTTGCATCAGGTTGGACGGCGTGCGCTCTACCAGGCGGAGAATCTGGGCTGGTATCCCCCAAGGCTCTCTCCAATCACCGGCACTCTTCGACATCTTCGTGAGCGACTTACCGAAAACGTAACTAGTTCGTTGCGGAATACGGACGTGTTTCGAGTGCTCTTTTATCAATTAATATTATTATTATTGTTAGACTTCATTGTAATCTATAAAACTGTAAATTGTGCGAAATAAGTCAAACCAGTGCGCGACCGTTAATAACAACACACAGAAACACACATAAAAATTTTCGGTGGGTTTTGCACCCCTAACCAGGTGGAAACCACTTCAATAAATAACACCTGCAGATTACAAGGCTGATAACAACAACTATTACAGCCACGCCGGCACGGTACGCGCGACACTACGTTAGTTGGTAGCAATATTAGATAATGTAAAGATGAGGCGCAAATTATAGATGACGCCACACAACATGCAAATTATTGCAACACAATTACACAAATTTTAAAGAAAACCCCAACGGGGTACTCACGTGAACATGTAGGGCTTCTCGCAGGATTACTCCATGATGGTCGGCGGCGGCTTCGCTAATCTTTCTCGGGCGTCGGCTGCTTCGCTAATCTTTCTCGGGCGTGTGTGATTGGTTGGCCCTGGTCGAATCCAAATTTAAATAGTCTTCTTTTTATATGTAGGGAACAGGGAACGACAGGAAACTGGTTTATAAGGAACGATAGTCAAGAGAAGGCAAAAGGGACCTACATAACAAAAAAAGATACGATAACACACAAAAGACAACAACACTTGTTCACATCTCGGAGGCTAGTTCAACACGTATGCCGGAAATCCACCACTTCCTTCTTGGCCCACCGCGTCGGCGCAAATCTCGCGCAATCTGAAGTAACGGAAATACGCGCACAAATTTTTTTAAATTTATGGCGCGAAATTCTTACAAATTAAAACTTAATTGGGATGTTTAGTGCCAAATTTTTCGGCACGTAACACAACATCCATAGAACACAGCAATAATAGAAAGTAACCAAACAACATATCCTATTTAATCAACAGGTAAATACATACAATCACAACATGCCAACGTCAGACGAAGGGATGAACATATCTGCTCAGAGAAAGACATCGCCATCACCATACAGTCAGATGCCTCCACCACCAGCATTTGTTGATGCAATAACGCCTTTCCAACAATATGGAGCCACTACGAGGAAGCCAGCAGAGCCTAGATCCAGGGCCCCTTCTACAAGTTCAAATCCTACAAAACGCCAGCGCGATGACATGGATGATGTAGAAATTCTATACCTCGCGATCGCCAAAATTTGCCAGATTAAACAAGAAGTGGCAGCCTTCGTGTATAAAGATTCAAATAAAATCTCTCGGAAATGCGGACACTTCTTACTCCAAAAGGTGGAGCAATTAGCCTTAATAGCACACGAAGCTAATAACCTACACTCTACAGCTGAGGCTAAGATAGCGACATTTGAGAGATTGCTGAAGAAATTAGATAAACAGCAACAGAGAGTAAGTAAAATCTCAGAAACACAACCTTCTACATCTACTATAGCTAACACACCTCAAACAAGTCAAGCACCACAGCCTCTTACGTACGCCAATATAACCACTTTTCCATCATTACCTACGTCCCAGCGCGCTCCGCTTACAAGACCCCCAGCTAAAACCATTACACTTAAACCCATTGCCTCCGAAGCTCCACCCACTGAACTTTTAAAAATAATTAAAAGCAGCCTTCAACCATCCATCTCCAAAATGAACATCCAGTCAATCCGACCCACGAAAACATCCGTCACCATACGGCTGCCCTCAAGGCTCCTGTTTATCACAAACCATCTGGAACATAGCCATTAATCCCTTACTCATACACAACATCCCCAACGTCACCACCCTCGCATACGCAGATGACGTCATTTTCCTTATCCATGGTAACTCTAGATCATCTATTGAACAAACAGCCTTAAAATTAACATCCCTCATAGAATCCTGGTCCATCTCAAATAAGTAACTACTATCCCCATTCAAATCAAAACTCCTCTTGCTGAAAGGCTTCCTAAACCCACAACGTCTTCCCAAGATCAAGATCCTAAACACCCTGCTTAGATTCTTCCCCTACGTACGATACGTAGGACTGTATATAAATACCCGACTGTACACACACGCACTTAACCAAACTAAGAACAAAAGCACAGATTATATTACAGAACCTTTAGCAATCACTCCCAACTTCAATACATTAATCCACACACAGTCGACGCCTGATTCTTTCCCAAATTATAATCCCTATCATACAGTTCGCATCTGACACCTGGTTGCTATTAACCCCACCTTCTTCTAGAACGAAACTAAATACAATAATCCGTCCCTTCCTAATATATACATCTCGAGCATACAGAACCACATTCACGCTAGCGCTATATACCATTCCTCAAATCCCTCCCATATAATTACAACTCAACGCGGTCCTACAATTCCGAAACCTGAAGCGAAACCTTCCAATCTAGCTCCACGACACCATCCTAACTCCTGACAACTACAGTATTCGTTCCTGGTTAAACCATTCCTGGCAACAACTCTGGTCCACATCCCCATCCGGCCGATACACATACGACCTGTTCTCCGATCTACTTGAAATCCCACAACACGTATCACACTCTAGCCATCAAACGATACAATTCCTAAGCTCTCACGGCAAATTTCGATTCAAACTTCACTCCTTCAACATCACCCCATCCCCATATTGTCCTTGCGACAACTCCTCACCTGTGACTTTTAACTATCTCATCTATGCATGTTCACTTCTATTCACCTCCCGCTCAAACTTCAAATCCGCACTAAACCTAGATTCCTTCACTCCATTACCTAGCATAACACACCTCATCACGCACAATCCTGAGCTACTAAACAAATTCCTCACCGACATACTAAACACAAAACCCCCAAAAAACAATTACACACTCTAATACATAACCTACCCCACATCCCACACTCCACACATTGCACAACACCAGTGCTTACTCCCCTACATCGAGCATCCAGACACTGCGATGCCACTAAACGCCGACGACACAGCCATTCTAGCCAGGTCTCGTGTTCCGCACCTCATCATCCAGAGACTGCAAACGGCGATGGATGCTCTCAAGGAGTGGGCAAGACTCTGGAGAGTCGAGGTCAATCCAGAAAAGGGCACGGCAGTTTTATTCTCAAAGCAACGTCATCGACCTGGAGACGACATCAGAGCATTCGACGAACCGATACCTTGGCGTTCAAATGTCAAGTATCTAGGGGTAATCCTTGATTCGAAACTCACTTGGAAAGCTTACATCGAGTATGCGGCAAACAAGGTCAAGGGAGTTATGGCTCTGCTATACCCCATTGACCAATCGCCAAAGTAGGGTAAACGCTTCAAACAAGCATAGGCTCTGCAAGGCGATAACCAGACCGACATTAGCATACGTATCAGCGTTGTGGGGCAACGCAGCGAAAACGCACATGCGTAAGCTTTAGGTGATCCAGAACAAGACCCTAAGAAGAGTTTTAGGAGTTTTCTGGTTCATACAAAACGCTAAGCTTAACAGAGAGGCAAACCTGCAGACCGTCAAGGAATGGCTCCGGACAAACGCAGAGCGGTTTTACGGATCTCTTGCATGTTGATATGACAACATTTACGCTCGTGACGTAAAAGATTGTCACACCGAGTAAAGGAGGCACCACATTGATTGACCAAGGAGTGAGAGTATATCGATAAAAACGCGCTAAACCAAGAGTCAAGGACCACAATCAGACAGTGTCTGTGACGACTCCACTGTCCGAAGGTAAATAGGTAGGTAGACCCATGAGTTAGGAAGTGGGTCAATAGGTCAACACCAATTGGAGGTAGGTCAACTATCTTGGTCAGAGACTAGATTGAGGACACTGTCTGAAAGTATGTCACTAACACGGTCATCGAACCTCGGCCACATATAGTGACTCGTCCGATACAAGCACGCAAAATCAAAGATCAACGACCATATCCAAGCAGTGCCCACTGCAATGACTACTCATACGCCACAAGCACGTGAATCTAAAAGTCAACAAACCCACCTCTGACAGGTTATTGACCCCAGTTTGCAGTAGCCTAGTCACACGAAAAAAACGCGGGAAAACCATGGTCAACCACATTCTTCAAAAAACAATCGCAAAAAGGGAGAACACAAAGACCGCGCAAAATTAGTGGTCAATGACACTTAACCAAGCAGTGTCTGCGACGACCCCACTGTCCGGAGGTAAAAAGTCAACAAACCCAACCACCGAAATATCGTTGATACGCCCACTGGCAGCAGCTTGCGGCACGTGAGAAACGTGCAAAAAAACCCGGGTCAATCTTCGGAGAAAGTAGAACTCAGCAAAAAAGTGGGACTATCCTCTTCCGGAGAAACTAGAACTCGCACACCGAAAAAGAGGCTAATAACCTCATCCGGGGAAAGTAGAACACGCACACCCCGAGTGTGGTGACGTCACTCAGGTGAATAACCTCCTGCGGAGACGCCAAACTCCGCATACCGAAAACAAGCAGGACAACATAAAGGCCAATGATCGTACATTTACATTTCCAATGCTTCACCCGAAGGTACTACATTGGCCAGGAGGCAAGTTTTTTTGCCTGGAAATTTAGAATTTTGCCGAACCCTTACCGTTTTGGCAAGGTAGGGATCTTCAACGTGCGTGACAACACTCGCACACGGAACCTCCATTTAAGCTCTCATCCGAACGAGGGCGTAATTTTTGTGATGGATGCTCACCTGCCATTTTTCAAGCCGTTGGCCGTGTCGGGATTCGAACCCAGGATCTTGGGATTCGTAGTCTTACGCTTACTACATTGATCCACGGTGACGCCTAAAGGTGTTTAATGTGACGTCACCCACAAAGGTCGATGAATCCGCATTATAGCGTCACTAGGGGACAATAATCTACTCTGCAGGAACCAAAACCCCGCATATTTACTAGCTTCAACCAATTAGAATGTATGATGTAGAGAAGGGGTTTCACAAGTAGGCGGGAACGAGTGCCATGATCTGACAGATTACGTTGGGCTACTTTATTAAACAGAGGAAGTGACCAGTCAGTGCGTGTAACACAGTGAAGTTACCTGCGTCATTCTTTGCCTTCCTTATCTCTTAATGTCTTATGAATCCCCTGTTTTAAATGTTAGGTTAACAACAACTTTGCTGCAAATTGCTGAATAAAGGCTGTGGAAACTTGCCCACCCTGACGTATGTTTAGATGAATAATACACGGTAATGCAAAGATCTGGTAATTTGGTTCTACTTTAACTAAACTACCAAAACACGTAAGCCGTTTCATTGTGTTACTTATTATTGTTGCGATCCACTATTAGGCAACCCGTCAAACATACAAACGCTCGGGGCACAGCGCCTTCTCAAGGATTCCAGAATTCTTCTAGAAATTACGGGAGCATGAGTTATCCTTGTAATCCAGAGTATATATAAGACCGCTAATGAATGCAAGAGTCAGTCTACAGAAGAATGTCGTATATAAATTATAACGTGTTAAAGTAATAGTAGTTTTGAGCTTTTAGAAGTTTACATAAATGTGATATGCTGTGTCTAATGTGCATGCAGCTTGTAGTATACATAAATAAATAGAAGTGTATAAACAAATAGTTGTGTTAGTGTTGTTAATGAAACTATGGTAAAGAAGATAGTTTAAGAAGATATTAGTGCTTGTAAATTCATTAGTGTAATAGTGCTTCATTGTTAAGTGTCCTGAAAACATCTATAAATAAGGCATATACTGTTAATTAGACTTGTGAACAGTAAGTAATAAAGACGTTTGTTATTACTTGTTTTAAATTAAAGAAACGCGGTAGTATTAGCCCGCTACATTATTATACTTTTTGTATTAAAAATCTATGCAGTGTTATTACGCCCTCTGTACTACCATATTACGAATTATTGTAGCTATTATTTGTCAAGTTGGCAAGTAATAATTCTTACTTGAAGCTTGAAAATAACCATCTAGTTTAATGTTCTTACTTGTCTGTCTCTTCATGGATGTTAACAGTATATTTTTAAACAATTATAAACAAAATGTTCTCACATCGGAGTTCCCTTTGGTTTACAAGCTTCGGAAATTATTCCAGTCTCTCACCGCCTGTTATCAGCGCCTGCGGTCGTATACATTTAAAAATTATATCAGCTTAAGATAGCGTAATATTAAAAATTTTAATTGCTAAAAGCATTCTTTTGTTATAAGCGCAAAGTTTTCTGATTTTTGAAAAACGAAAGCGAAGTTAAAGCGAGGATGACTATTGCCGTAGATAATTCATAGCGCTTTCAGATAAACAATACAGAGATTATGCTTGGGCGTTGTAACTCAAAAATATATTTGAAATTTATAGCGTATTGCACAATATTATTGTGTAGTCACCAACAAATATAAGGGAAATGACATAAAGAGACGTGACCAGAATGTACATGTTGAAAACTTGTATATTTTTGGATCGTTAATTATACATAAATTTAACCATTTAACTTTCATCTCTAGGATCTCATTAAGAAACGTGGGCTATTCAACCAGCCAACCAGTGAGTCAATACGACATTAATCCTTTGAACTAATGTAATTTTTATGTATAGAAAATATTAGTACGCCGGCATATTCAACTTCTAGTGTAAACTTTATGTACAAATTGAAGGGGTCATTGATTGCAGAGCTCACTTCAATAAAATCTATTAGTTTTGTTTACTTTCACACAGTACTGAACGTTTAATTAAAACCTTTATTATTAGATAGGTACACACACCATTGACAACGTTACTATCACCCTTCTTTTGTTTGCCAAAATAGACGATTTTGCTTACTCTTTGATATAATAACATTATTTTACTTTAGGTAATAAAACACGCATCGATTATATCATTCACGTTCGTCAAATCATGCTGTAACACCAGGACTAGACATAGCTTTTAAGCAAGTCCATGCAAAGGTATATACGGGGTCATTCGGAAAGTAAAGAACGTTTGGTTGTATTTTATTACAGCCAAACAAAATATCGAAGCGGAAACGTGGGGATATTTAAAAAAATCCTAAATCAAATGAAAATATTTATCAGAGTACCATTGAACGTAACAAGTTCGACGTCATTATCACCTGTAAATTCCACTAATGTTTGTTTTTTATTAATCAATAATCACCGAGTGTCAAAAACAAAGTTGTTCTAATAACGCCTTTTATTATTTGCAAATTGTTACGGTAACTTTTTGAAATAGAGCAATTCTGCATTTAGCTGCAACCACCTTAATTAAAAATGCTAATCTAAATCCATTTTATATTATTCTCAAAGTATACAAACATAACAAATACGCTTTGCTTAAAATTGTTCCTAAGTACGTAAAATATATCCTATAACTGTTTATCAATTCGTTAAAAACAAGCAAGCATTTGATTCTTCTAAACACTTTAATTTGTTAAAATGTTTACTGGTCAAAAACCACTTCTAAAATCTAGAAGCTCGCCTTAGCAATTCCTCCTAATACATTATATCCGCTGCGTGTTATTTCAAATAGTTATTCGTCGGAAGATTAAAACTTCTCCCTCATTAAATACTTGAATTGAGTTGTCTATTCTACGAAAACATGTTCGAGAACAACTGCTTTGTATAAAAGCATCGTTATATCTGCACGTGTTCGATCGCTCAAATTTTATGGGTAATAATATCATTCCTCCTAATTAACTCATTTCAGGTATATTTGTAGCGTAGATTGATAATCATACAAACCTCTATTCTTTTCTAAAAGTCAAGGCAAATTATTTACTTGGCCGTGTTTTAGGTGGCATAACTCGCAGGGATGTTTTAAGTTATACTTTGCTTTCCCATGCTAACACGAAATTCAATGGAATTAATTATTGTATTTTGCATTCGCTGTTGCTTGTATTCCAGGAAGGCTTTGGCGTTGTCTGGAATATATATTTTTGTTTACTCTCGTAAAACATAACAACCGAGTGCTGGGAATGGTTTTATGTTGTTCCTTCTATAGTTTCAAAGTTGTATAAATACAAATCCAACTTTGAAAAAGCTCTCTTACCTACTTGTTCATCGCTCTATTACTTCTTCATTTTCTCCTGTTATACAACGTCCTTTGAGCATTGTAAAATCGCGCTTCTAAAATGCGTTCGTGCTAGTACAGTTAATTAAGTTGTTTCAGCACCCAGCCGTAGACGAATACAGGCGCATTTCCTCATCCTAAGATGGAACTAGAAGAAAATAGCTCCAAGTACAGTGTATTTATCTGTTTGTTTTATTTGTGTTGTTGTTTTGGACGATAAACACCTCTTTTTGATTGATTCCGCAATAAATTGCGGACCAAATGCACGCTTACAACACAAACAATTATGTACTTATTCTTAAAACTTGCTATTTGAAATTTTAATGCGTTAGAGCACTTTTCTACTGTTTATCCTTTTGAATTAGTGTTAACGTTAACAACTTGCTGTCTAAAATTTTAATGTTACAAGATGCGCTTGCTAAGGCAAATGTCACTGTTACTATTTTATTATTTGATTTCTTGTACATATTTAGGGTTGAAATAGGTTTTAAGTATGCTTATATTTAGATAATAAGATTTTATTGTTGATATTTTGGAGGTTTAGGTTATACCGTATTACATGTAAATTGACGCTTTGTGTACATCACGTTGTAGCAAGCGATTATCTAAATGTATTTTTGACGTTTGTAAATATTCTTTTCCTATAATTTCGTACCATAAATTTTTTGTTACTAAGGTTTCGAATTCTTTTCTTTCTAGGTCACCCACCCCACTCTACGTCCTTTTTGAGCTAGCCCGAACTCTGATCCTTTTGAAGATTGATTCTACCATTCTATCCTTGTGTTTTGTTGCGGTTTTTGGTGTAGGCGAGATTCTTTAGTTACTTTGCTGCTTTCTTTCTTGTCTGCACGGAATACCCTAACAAAATGTTTGGTTTATACGATGAAAATTTGCTGGCCCACATAATCACTTAAAAGTAGTACGTTCGCAATAAAATTTGTGATTCTCAATTTAACATTCACGTGACTCTTTCTACATTCACGCAATGCCATTAATGCCATTAATACTTTCCGATGAATGAAACATATACATAAAATGTTTCTCAATTTCTCCAACATAAAACACGCTTTTAATAAAGGTTTTTATCTTCTATACTTGTTGATAACTTTCAATGATAAAGGAATGAAAGGAAGGTTATAAAATGTCCTTTAATTTCACTTACATAAAGGGCATTTTCAAATTACCTTGAGTTAGTATTTAACCCTTGTGAACTAAGTGGGCACGTCCTTTTCTAAGCAATATATATTGCTATGATAATAGGGCTATTTAAGGGCATATAAGGTCACAAGCAAAGAATACTTCAAGTAAATATCCATATAGGATCAGAGGAAGAAAATTCGGGTCTGGATAGTTATGTGAAAGAAATAGGACACTGTGTAAAAATCGACATACAAAAAAACAAAAAAATATTCATGGTTAAATTATAATCTACACCGGTAAAAACAGTAATAATACAAGTATACATGCCCACCTCTAGCTACAGTGGGGAAGAGGTAGAGACGATTTACAAAGATATCGAAGACATACTTAGATACGTAAAAAGAACATGAAAATTTAATAATTACGGAGAATTTTAATGCAGTGGAAGATGAGGGTAGTGAAGGAGCGGTAGTAGGTTTATTTGGTTTAGGCACGAGAAACGATAGGGGAAATAGACTGGTAGAATTTTGCGTAAAAAACAATTTAACCATCACAAACACATTATTTCGATCTCACGTTAGAAGACAATACACATGGAAGATGCCAGGAGATATATGAAGATATCAAATAGCTTACATTCTTGTTAGACAACGGTTTAGGAATCAAGTGAAAGACCGTTGAAGCTACCCAGAAGCAGATATAGACACTGACCACAACATCCTAATTATGAAGGCCGTTCTTAAATTTAAAAATTTAAGAAAAAAGAAGAAAACAAAACAGTTAGACTTTGAGAAACTAAAAGATAAAAATACCCTCGAAAGATTTGAAAAAAGTCAAATAAATTGCTGAAAGATTCAGGAAAATTTTTGATACTAGAGAAGTATAAACAGAATGGAGTAACATTCAATCCAGCTTAGACATGGCGGCAAGAGAAATTCGGGGATATGCACAAAAAGAAAATAAGGAACCATGGATAACAAAGGATATTCTGAATTTAATAGAAAAAAAACGAAAATACAAAAACAGACCAGACGAAGCTGGAAAACAGAGATACAAAGCCATAAAATGGGAGACTATTTGCAAACGCAGGAAACCTGGAAACAATGGATCGATCAAATGTGTAAAGAAATGCAAACTATGATGGAAATAAGAAAGACAGACGAAGCATACAAACTAATTAGAATGAATTTTAGGGGTATAAAACCGTATAGCACAAATATGAGGGGCGCGGAAGAACACATCATTATAGAAAACGTAGAGAAAGTGACTAGATGGCAAGAATACATCATGATCATTAAGTCTTCAGTCTTGGAACTGGTTAGACGCGTACCCTCATTGTTTCCTATTCCGAACTAACTTACACATTTCCTTGAAATTTGCACAGTCTGCATCTATCACTATCTGATCCAGGTCTGCCTCTACTTCATTTTTCATATCTCTACTGGTAATATATTCCACACTATTCCCCAAAAATGCCTTACAACGTATCCTGTCCTTCTAGTACTCCAATTTTTTTCTTGCTTCCACAGATATCTTTCTTCCTCTACTATTTCTATAACTTATTTGTTATTAGCCTTGTCTGCCCATGCTATCATCCATATACATCTGAAACACAACGTTCCGGAAGACTTCTATCTCTTTCTGTCTGCTTTTCCTACTGCTCCTATTTCATAGACGTACTGTACTGTGCTCCACACGTATGTTTTGAACAAGTTTCCTCTTGTCTCTATTTTGTTGTCTTTGAACATATCCAATGTTCTTTTTTATTAGATGCGTTCGGTCACCTTCTATTGTTTTATAGTTTTATACCCTATTTCCCAGATATTCCGTGGTGTGTGAAGGGGGGTAAGCAGCATGTGGCTGCCAAGTTGCCTCAGCACTAAAATTATTAAATCAAATGAATTGTAGTTTTATTCATATGTCTCTGTGGCAGTTTAAACATATGTTAAAATTGCGACTTTTTAATGAATGAGCTATGTTATACTTACTCATTTAGGTGAATAATTGAATAATTGAATAATTGAACAATTGAATAATTTAATAATTTCATGGTTGCTGTGTGCTCAATTATATATACTATTGTTTATAATGCTATTTTTTATGTATAGTATGTGCCAGGGCTTGATTCATATAGTGGTTAAGTGTAAGAATAGCTTGTAGCTAAACTTCGCCACTTATGAATTTAGACCTATTGCATATGTATGCGGTTTTTATTTATCTATCTATATTACTCATTTATACTTATATATTATATTATATCTTTCAGAATATGTATTCTTTTAGAATACATATACTACTTGGTAGTTCATTATATAATCTTATTCCTTCAAAATAATAAAGACATATTATTATTATTAATATATTCCGCACTATTTCCTCATGTCTTAGTATGTGACCTATCATCCTATCTCTCCTATTTTTAACTGTTTTAGAGATATTTCTTTCTTCTTCTACCATTCCTAGTACCTCCTTATTCTTAACTTTGTCTGTCCATGATATCTTCATCATACGTCTGTAGCACCACATTTGAAAAGTTTCTACCTTTTTCTTGTCCGCTTCTCCTACTGTCCAGGCTTCACAGCCATACCGTGCTGTACTTCACACATATGTTTTAAACAATCTTTTCTTTGTCTCTATGTTTGTTGTCTTTGAATACAGTAGTTGTTTTTTCTTGTTGAATGTAGCACGACCTTGTGCTAATCTTTGTTTTATAGCTTTTGCGCTTTTCCCATCTTGCGTTATTTGGCTTCCTAGGTAGCAGAAATTCTTAACCTCTTGTAAGTTCTCGTTACCTATTTGTAGTCTTCTTTTTGATTTATTTTCTCGTCCTTTGCATACTAGTACTTTAGTTTTAGTTTTGTTAATTTTCATACCGTATCTCTCTGTAAAAACTGTTTCCATTTCATTAAAAGCAGCTTCTAACTCTTCCTTGCTAGGTGCTAATACCACTATATCATCTACAAATCTAAGCATATCAATCTTTCGTCTCTGTATAGTAATTCCAAATGTCTTCCAGCATTTGACAATATTCATTGCCTCCAAGAATATATAGAAAATTTATATGCAGGAGAGGAATTAACAGCATTAGAACAGGAATTAGATATTGAAAACAAAGGCTTAGGATATCCTATACTTACAAGTGACTTTGAATTAGCATTAAAAGTCCTGAAAAATGAAAAAGGAATAGATAAGGTGCAGGCAAAAACTCTAAAAGTAATATGTACAAGACAGGCGACATACCCAAAGATTTCAAACGTAACATCAATCGCTACACCAAAAAAGGAAGGTGCGGATACATGTAAAATTTTCGAACAATAGGTTTGACAGCACATGTGTCAAAAATATTAACTAGAATTGTACAAAGACGAATGTAAAAACAGGCTGAAGAAGTAAGTACTAAGAGAAGATCAATTTGGGTTTAAGCAAAACAGGGGAGCACAGGAGGCTATTTTATCTCTGAGGGTGAAAATAGAGACGACAATAGAAAAAGGAGAAAGCGTGTATATAGGGTTTGTAGACCTGGAAAAAGCTTTTGACAATAAAAAATGATGAAAAAGTTTCCGAATACTCAAAAAGAGAAATGAATTTTAGGGATAGACGGATAGTACATAGCTTATATAAAGAGCAAATAGCTGCAATAGAATTAAAGCAAGAACGTAGAGAAGTAGATATAAGGGAAGAAGTGAAACAGGGGTATGTCCTATACCCGTTAATTTTTAACTTGTACATCGAAGTGGCAATGAATACTGTCAAATGCAGGAAGACATTTGGAATTATTATGCAGGGACAAAAAATTGATATGCTTAGATTTGCAAATGATATAGCGGTATTAGCATCTAGCAAGGAAGAGTTAGAAGCAGCTTTTAATGAAAGGAAAACAGTTTTAACAGAAAAATACGGTATGAAAATCAACAAAAATAAAACTAAAGTACTAGTATGCAAAGGAAGGGAAAATAAATTAAAAACTAAAATACAAATAGATAACGAGAACTTACAAAAGGTTAAGGATTGCTGCTACCTAGCAAGCCAAATAATGCAAGATGTGAAAAGCGCAAAAGATATAAAACAAGAATTAACACATGGTCGTGCTAGATTTAACAAGAGAAAGCAACTACTGTGTTCAAAGACAACAGACATAGAAACAAGGAAAAGATTGCTTAAAACATATGTGTGGAGTACAGCATTTACGGTTGTGAAGCCTGTAGAGTAGAAGAAGGGGACAATAAAATTTGGTGCTATAGACGTATGATGAAGATATTATAGACAGACAAAGTTAAGAACAAAGAGGTACTAAAAATGGTAGAGGAAGAAAGAAATATGTGGAAAACAGTAAGAAATAGGAAAGATAGGATGATAGGTCACATATTAAGACATGCAAAAATAGTGCTGGATATAGTAGAAGCAGAGATAGGAGAAAAGAGAAGCAGATGTAGTCCTAGGTTAGACGATTGCACACAGATAGTGAAAGATGTAGGATGTTGGAATTTCAGGGAAATGTATAGGCTAGCTCATAATAGAAATCGATGGAGGTACGCATCCAACCGGTCCCAAGAAAATAAATGTACTTAAACAGGATTGTAAGGAAGTACTTCCTTTTAAATTACAGCAAAGTGGCAGTTGGGTGGAGTCTTAAGATTTAGCAGTCCAGGTAAGCTTCTTTGAAAGTTTTTCAAGGCATTTACAAAGTATAGCGTTGCAGCCGAAGACAACTACATAATAATTAATATAATACATTTATAGCTGAGAAATGGACACCATCTTAGTGTATAAGAGCTATTTACCAGCCCAGAGTAGATTATAAAGAAGCAAACCTTTACTCGAAGCGTTATGCACATCCTTTCATTCTTTAGCATTAAAAGTTATTAATAAGTATGAAGAAGTAAAAATTTTATTAAAAATGCGCTTTATATAAGAAAAAATGGTAAACATTTCATACATATTTGTCATTCATTTAACATAGAAAGTTTTTAATGAGATAAGGGCATTGATTCTAGTTGCAAATTGCGTTAAAGTAGAAAAAATCATACAATTATTAAAATTAAGTTAAGGTTTAAATTTTTATTATAAATATACTACTTTCAAATGATCCCGTAAGCGAGTTAATTTTTGTCGTTTAATTCAACACTTGCTAGTGATACATGCGTTATCAAAATAAATTTTTTATTTATACTCGGTAATCGAATCAATAGAAAATGAAGATTATTAGAATTTACGTATGATAATGACGTCAAATTGAAGAGACCTAAAGCATTCAACGGATAGAATCCTATGTTTTTAAATTGCAGATCTCGCATTAGACACGGCGTACGCGCCAATTATCAAGTTTAGCACAAGATGTAGAATGAATATTTTGCTGGAACAAATAGCTCGTAATCAGAATTAAACATTATAAATAACAGTAGATTAACTTAGAAAGAATAATTGTTGATATTTCCGTAAACCAGTGAAGATCAAAAATAATAAAGTGCTAAAATTAAGTAAGAATAAAAATATTTTATTTTGAAAAGTGTAATTAAAGAGTAATTGGACTTAGCTGATTTAAAATCGTAAGTAAAATTTGAATGTTTAAATTGTTCTGGTAATCGAGTTGTTCTAGGGATCTAAGTTGTATCCCAAGTAGCATTCTGAGTTCGACTTTTAGACTTCAAAAGCGTTTCAACTGAAAATTTAAAGAGTAATGCAAAATATTTTTTTGATTATTAATACTTTCCTAGCTTCACTGAATGATTTCTAACTTTACTGAGAACATTCATTCTAATGACATTGGTTTGTTAGTGCCGGAATAAAATTTATTGCGAATTGAGTTTTGGATTCAAACTGGGTGTCAGCTTTATGCAACTTTGTTTGAATAACAATTCTTGAGATAGACATCTGTGTAGGTAAGTAGTTTAACTGGACATCATTCAATGCCACTGTAATCTAGGTCATATTTGTTTTAAAGTTTTGTTTTTCTATAAAGTACTATTGAAAATGTGCTTCGTGTATTCTATAATTTAATGTGAAATCTTGTTAAATCAAATATTTATTTAGGAAATAGTTTATAACAAAGAGCAATCTACACAAAATTAATTTTTTGTTCCAATGTATATTTTTAAAGAAATAATCTGAGGTAAGACTACTATGACCCTGAAAAGTCATTACCAATATATGCCAAGTGTAAGCTGATACTTGGTGTATTTTTTGTAAATTTTATGTGATTTGTTTTGCATTACTTCTGAATATTTTTTTGTTATTGGTACTAACTGTAAATGTTTGTACGCCTGAAATTTTTGTGGGGCTTAATGCACAGTTTATTTGAGTGGGAGATAGTTTATGTTCTACAAACTAAATAGCTGTGGAAGTGTTTTCTTTTTTAATTTAGATAGGAGATTATGTGACTGTTGGATAAAGCAAATGACTACGAGTTCAGGAGAAAATGAAACTTATCACGCGGCGTAGGGGATTATCTTCGTTATAACAATAAGTTTGCTCCCAAATCGTGGAGCTTATTCAATAGATCAATATCAATATCAATATCAATTTCGCGGGGGTCAGATTTTAATAGCACGACAGTAAATTGACGCACAAAGTGTGGGGCTCAATAACACTTCGTAGGCTTCCAATATCACAACAGGAATATATTGCTATGATATTGAAATAAACATCCCTGTACAACGCAAAATCTCAAACCTAAATTAAAGAAACCAGTTCCACAAGTATTTCAATTGGTAGAACTCTCCTGCTCAAATAAATTAATATATTAACTCTTACTAAATTACTTAGTGTACAAATATTTACATATAATAATATAGAAAAATAAAAATTAATGCAGTATAAATCACAAGGCGGCTCCGTGGCGTAGTGGTATGTGTGTGATCTACTACGCCCAAGGTCCCGGGTTCGAATCCCGACACGGTCCGCTGGAAAAATGTTATGCGAGCATTTTTAACAAAAATAAACCCTCGTTCGGCTGAGAGGTAAAATGGAGGTCCCTTGTGTGAGTGTTGTTACGCACGTTAAAGATCTCTACCTTGCTTGCAACAGTAAGGATTCGGCAAAATTCAAAATTTTGCAGGTAAAAAAAAACTCGATTCCGGACAAATGTAGTACCTTCGGGTGGAGCATTGGAAAATCACATGTAAAGTATAAATCACATAAGAAAAATAACCAAAGTTTCGTCTTACACTCCGAATAAAATTTCATGGACTTCCAGGTTTTGAGTACTCTCATCACCGTGCTTTCTTTAAAAATATCCCCTTTATCAAAGACTTGTGTAAATGCCGTTTACTATAACTAATTTCCTAAATGAAATTTTGTATTAATTAAACCTTATAGCTACACTTTCTTACAATAAAATTATCGAATACACTATACTCATTTCATGAAGTCCTTTACAAAAAAACACTATTCTTAAAAGATAATCTGACCTTTGAACTCATGAGCCTTGAATTAATTTCAGATCAACAATTTCTTAATGCTGTAAAACTTTGAACGCGAGCTTCTGTTGCAGGGATTGATTCTTGAATAAACCTATAAAAGAGCTTCACCAGGACAAAGTCAAAAACTAATTTGCAAAAAATTCAATTGCAGCAGAATTAAATCAAATTGATTTTAACCAAATCAGTATAAGCCTTGAACTTGATCAATGACTAAAAGTTTAAGCTAATATTTGAAGTATCATTTGAAGTGCTATTTGGAGTCGATTTTAAATCGGCGAAAATCAAACTAACGGAAGAATACTTTTAATTATAATATTTGTATTTGTATAAAATTTTATTTAGTACTGTCTTCTAAATGGCTTCACTCGTTAGCAAAAATATAGCAATCGTTATTTAAAAGTAAATTCAATACAAATTACAAACAATCATATTGTTTAGTAAGTTTCATTCTATCAAAGTATTAAAACCCGCAAAGAGGTACGTATTCCACACCAATAAGAATCATTCAGTTCATAATAGGCGATCTCATTTGTCAAACGCTGATTACAACAAAATCGAGTTCACCTTCTAGACGCGAATCCCTATCATATAAAGTAGTAAACGCTCCAATTGTTGCTTTCATACACAACAAAACTTGCTTTCAAATCGCCATTAGCACGCAAATGTTGGTTTTTATACAATGTAATAACAAAAACTACGTGATTATATACCAGAAATAGTTTATATTAAATTAGAATTCAACTTTACAGTAAAGTAAATTACTCTTATTTTTTAATACATGGAAACTGCTGACTAGAAGCCGGCGTACTAGACACAATCTGTTAGCTACTTCAATAATTATGATGACGGTTAAGAAATCACGTTATCACGTTATGACATTAAGATTTTTAGTTGATCTTTTGCTTTCCGAACAGGTTTTTTTTAGTTACTTGATATCTATTTAGGGAAAAGTAATATTCTACTAAATTATTCATCACGAAACCCACTCCTGCTCTAGTTTAATAGTTGCTGAAACTTGTAGGTCTCTTATCTGCGATCCATTTTCCCAAGTTTTGCACTGCATCAAAAATTGCGAGAAATTCAATACAAAATGAATACAGTAAAATATGTTTCTTATTAAAAATAATGAACTGTAACCTGTTTTACGTGTGACTGGTTATGAAAAAAATTTTCTCTGCGATACATTTAATGAGCATTCCGAAATAAAGCCTTCAGTAATAAAGTGCTACAAGCAGTACATTCACTCAACAGATCTGAGAATTAAAAGCTCCAACCAAGCAACCCCATTTGAACCCTGTCATCTTAAAATATCCAAGCCTGAAAATTAATTCATCGAGCGTTTTTACACTTTTAACAGTGACCACTTGAAGCAGAGACTGAGCCACTCACAGCGTTAAAATTACGAATAAAACCATTTTCATAAAGTGGAACGATAAATGAGATAATTAAACAAACAATGTAAGTGGATGTGAAATTTTGAAGCTTGTTGGTTACTACATTTGTTCTGAGCAATTCCATGGGAATAAGCTCCCTAATGTAATACTTGAGGAAGAGAAACGTATAAACGATAATTGAAACGAATTTAATAAATTAGTGTAGTTAGTCTTTCTCGAGTATAAATTCTAAATTGGATCAGATATTCCAACACGAATAATGTTATTATTTAGTTCAGTCAAAGTTTCTCATCATATGCAATACACACTTGTGGAGAATAAGAGTAATCTCTCTCTCTCTCTCTCTCTCTCTCTCTCTCTCTCTCTCTCTCAGGACATGAAAATTTAATAATTACGGGGGATTTTAATGCAGTAGTAGGTGAGGGTAGGGAAGGAGCGGAAGTGGGTTTATTTGGCATAGGCAAGAGAAACGACAGAGGAAATAGGCTGGTAGAATTTTTGTAACAAAAACAATTTAATCATCACAATCACTTTATTTCAACATCATGCTAGAAGACTATATATACGTGGAAGGTGCTGGAAGATATAGGAAGATATCAAATAGATTACAGTCTTGTTAGACAATATTTTAGGAATCAAGTAAAACACTGTAGAAGCTGCCCAGAAGCACATATAGACACTGACAACAAAATCGTAATTATGAAGGCCTCACTTAAATTTAAAAATTTGAAAAAAGAACGGAAAAAGGCACTTGGGCTTAGAAAAACTAAAAGATAAAGATATTCAAGAAAGATTCGAAAAAAAGTCAAATGAATTGCTCAAAGATATAGGGAAAATATCTGATACTACACACAAAAAGAAAATAAGAAACCATCGATAACAAGGGATATTCTGAATATACTAGAAGAAAGACCAAAATACAAAAATAAATCAGACGAAACAGGAAAACAGAAATACAAAGCCATAAAATGGGAAATTATTCGCAAATGCAGGCAAGCTAAAGAACAAGGGATTGATGAAAAGTGCATAGAGGTACAAACTAAGATGGATGTAGGAAAGACAGATGAAGCATACAAACTAATTAGAATGAATTTTATGGATATAAACCCATATAGCAAAAATATAAGGGGCACGTAAGAAAACATCATTATAGAAAATGTAGAGAAAGTGAGTAGATGATAAGAATATATAGGGAATCTAGATGCAGGAGAGGAACTAACTGTATTAGAACAGGAATCAGACATTAAAAATGATGACTTGGAATATCCTATACTTAGAGATGAGTTTGAATTAGCATTAAAGGGTCTGAAAAATGGTAAGGCGCTGGTACAGATAAGGTGCAAGCAGAAACTCTAAAAGCCGCTAGACAAGTAGTAACAGAACGCCTCTTCCAACTTGTACGCTATATGTATGAGACAGGCGAGATACCCAAAGAGTTCAAACGTAACATCATAGTAACTATACCAAAAAAGAAAGGAGCGGATAGATGTGAAAATTTTCGAACATTAAGTTTGACAGCACACGTGTCAAAAATATTAACTAGAATTGTACAAAGACGAATGGAAAAACGGGCTGAAGAAATACTAGGAGAAGCCCAATTTGGGTTTAGGCGAAACAGGGGAACACGGGAGGCTATTGTAGCTCTGAGAGTGATAATGGAGAAAACAATAGAAAAAGGGGAAAGCGTGTATATAGGGTTTGTAGATCTGGAAAAAGCATTCGACAATGTAAAATGGAAAAAATGTTTGAAGTACTCAAAAAGATTGGAATGAGTTATAGGGATGGACAAATAGTACATACCTTATACAAAGAGCAAACAGCAGTAATAAAATTAGAGCAGGAACGTAGAGAAGTAAATATAAGGAAAGGAGTGAGACAGGGATATGATTGATATGCTTAGATTTCCAGATCATATAGCAGTATTAGCGTCTAGCAAGGAAGAGCTAGAGCTGCTCTTAATGAAATGGAAACGGTTCTAACAGAGAGATACGGTATGAAAATTAACAAAAATAAAACTAAAGTACTAGTATGCAAAGGAGGGAAAAATAAATCAAAAAAAGAATACAAATATGTAACACGAACTTACAAGAGGTTAAGGATTTCTGCTACCTAGGAACTCAAATAACGCAAGATGGGAAAATCACAAAAGATATAAAACAAAGATTAGCACAAGGTCGTGCTGCATTTAACAAGAAAAAGCAACTACTGTGCTCAAATACCACAAACATAGAAACAAGGGAAAGATTGCTTAACATATATGTGTGGAACACAGCACTATTCGACTGTGAAGCCTGGACAGTAGGAAAAGCGGACAAGAAAAAGGTAGAAACCTTAGAATTGTGGTGCTACAGACGTATAATGAAAATATCATGGACAGAAAAATTTAAGAACGAAGAAGTACTAAAATGGTAGGAGAAGAAAGAAACATGTGGAAAACTGTAAAACATAGGAACGATAGGATGATAAGCCACATACTACGGCATGAGGGTATAGTGCGGAATATATTAGAAGCAGAGATAGGAAAAAGAAAAGAAGAGGTAGAGCTAGGTTAGACTACTGCACACAGATAGTGAAAAATGTAGGCTGTAGGAGTTTCAGGGGGATGTGTAGGCTAGCTCAAAATAGAAATCAGTGGAGGTACGCATCCAACCAGTCCCAAGAGGGATAATCTAATGATGAATAAAGTAATGACGAAGAAAGTAACTGCACTTAAACATGATGATTATTATAAGCAACAAATATTGGTTGGGCAATATTCTCAAATAATATTAATTATGTGAAAGGATTTACTAGAAAACTATTAATTCGACAAATGTCTAAGTGTTGAGGGATCAGCCACAGGCTGTTTAACCCCCTTCACTGAATGTCGGTGAAATAGGGCATACAATTAGAAAGCAATAGAAAGCGAACTGAGCTGAATAGATACATGATGCTGTATGAGAATTTCAGGGAATTGTGTAGGCCAGCTCAGAACATAAATAAGTGCAGGTACGTGTAAAACCAGTTTTGAGACGGAAACCTAATAACGAAAAAATAAGCGCAGATAAGTCTGATGAATATTATAAACAACTACAGGTATTGGTTGTGAAATATCTGCAACTAATGTTGAGTGTGCGAAAAGATATATTGGATTTTTTTTTAAATCGGTAAATGTTTAAGTGCTGGGGGAACTTGTCAGCCACAGGCTGCTTTCCCCCCCTGACGACCACTGAATGTCGGAGAAATAGAGTATATAATTGTAAAACAATAAAAGGGGACCGAACTGCATCTAACAAAAAAGAATAGCGTCTATGATGAAAAACAACAAACATAAAATGTTACGTCATCATCGAACAATTCGGTATTTTGTGACAATAAATACCATCAGTGCGTGCATCCTACAGTTGTCAGTGAAACATTATATACCGGCAGTGAGTGCGTGAAGTGACAGTCGTACTCGAGCCTTTACAGAAGCAAGTCGCATTCGAACCCTTGCAGAAGCCGGTTGTATTTAGAGCTTTGAAAGCGAGACCGACACCATTCGTGCGTGTTACTGGTTCTCCGTCGAAAGCTTTTGTGCGTGAACGTTTTTTATTGCCCACAGCGGCACAGGATAAAAGGTATTTATACCCTTTATTAAGTAGTTTGATGTAGTTGTTTTTTAGTTATTACATAACCGCTCTACTGCTATCGTTATTGCTTGCAAAAAGCAATTGGTCCTTCCCTGTAATTAGCATATCTTTATCAATTTATATCACCTCATTCACCCCCCCCCCCCGATGCATTGGTCCTATAAGTCGATCCGGATTCACAAGTCCTATGGTATACGCATGTCCTAAATTAAATATCATTTTGCACACCAGCGAGCTTTTAAGTAATTATTTTAGTTTTAAATTTGTGTTCAAGCTCCATATTTAGCGGGTTAAAATATGTATAGTATTAGCTACATACTTTCGTTAGACTAAATTAAGTGATTTCGCCGTAATTAAAACCAGCAAGCGTTTTAATTACAAACAAATCCTTAATATAAAATTTGTTAGTTTTCAGTTTTAAATTTATTTTAGCGGTATAAAGCACACAGCAACCTGAAAATTATAGTCGCTTTATACTTCTTAAATAAAAAAGGAAAGGGATTTGCTTTGTATTTAAAAGCTATTGTACGTTTTCTATCACATGCAACCCTTTTCAGTCGGTTTGCGGTAAAATATTGAACATCTGCAGAGGAATAAGGTTGTAAAGTCGCATCTTTCGGCAAATATGTTAAAACCACATGTTTCTGTGAGCTTTTGATGTAAAGGCCGACCGTAACCGTAAACGGTACATCTTATCTTCACGCTTTGTTTGACAAACCCTTGTTTTCGACGTCTCGTTTTAAGACCACGTTGCAGGCTACTAGTCATAAAACGTGATTTATTGGTTTATACGCTGTCTTACCTTTTCGTGCCTTGAACAATTCATAATATTTTAATATTTCTCAGTGCACATTTAGCTTTACCGTTTTACAACATTTTATTGTAGATCTTTCAAATAACAGTCACTATGGCTCCAAAGAAGGCACATGTAGTAGAACTAGAATTACTGAAAACACGTATTATAGAAATGTTTGAGCTTTGTAACACTATACAAAGTGACCCAAGTTTAAAAACGTTGTTCCTTATTCAAACAAGGGGAGTAACTGAACTTTATACAAATTTCAGCAAAATTTTAATTTCTGTCTTAGCTTCATGTGACGATGTAGAATCATTAAATTACAACGCTGTACGGAAGGAAGTAGATTTCGCTTATTTTTGCATACTGCTGCATCTCGAAACGATGCAAGAAACGCGGGCACAAATTACGGAAAATGCTCCAAGCAGCACGGTATCAAAATTGGTACCGTTAAAGCTCCCAAGCTTTAATAATGAGGTAACTGAGTTTACATCTTTCATCGATTTATTTGACAGTCTGGTCTATAATAACGCGTCGCTGTCCAATATCGAAAAATTAAATTATCTTATCAGTTGCTGTACCGGGGAGTCTTTAAAAATCGTTAAATCTGTACCCATTTCGGGGGATAATTTTATTATTTCCTATAACGCCTTGCGTGAGCGATTTAGCAACCCGCGTTTATTGGCAACTTTGCATTGGAGAGCTATGAAAGACTTTCCACCTTTAAAATCAGAAGACCCTAAGAAACTTAGGGCACTTATTGATTGTTTTTCAGAGAACCTTGCTGTTCTAACTAACTTAAAGTTTCCCACTGAACATTGGAACTTTATTCTAGTCGATTTGCTTTTAGAAAAACTCGATCCGTTCACTAGAAAACGCTTCGAACTCCAATCGGATCCGAAGCAAATACCTAATTTCGAGGATTTGAGATATTTTTTAACTCAACAATGTGCAGCGTTGGAAACCTTTTCTTCAACCGCACCTGTTTCTTATTCGACGACTGTCCATACATCTCACTAAGAAAGTTTTGAAGTTTACAGGGGTCGATTTTGATACCCATACGGGTCGCAAATAAATTTGGTTTTTGCAGGTAGATTAAGGAAGGTCTTAGCAATATATGTGCCAAAGCGCAAGGTGTAACTCGATGACCTTCTGCTACTTTTAATTTTTTTCCTATTTATATCATTAAAAGATGGTTTTTGAAGCTTACACGGGTCGAGCTTGATACCCATACGGGTCGCAAGTAATATTGGTTTTTGCAGGTACATTAAGGAAGGTCTTAGCAATATATGTGTCAAAGCAGAAGGTGTAACTCGATGGCTTTCTGCTACTTCTGATTTTTTTCCTATTTATATCATTAAAAGATGGATTTTGAAGCTTACAGAGGTGAAATTGATACCCATACGGGTCGCAAGTAAATTTGGTTTTCGCACGTACATTAAGTAAGGTCTTAGCAATATATGTGCCAAAGCAGAAGGTGTAACTCGATGGCCTTTTGCTACTTCTGATTTTTTTTCCTATATATATCATTAAAAGATGGTTTTTGAACCTTACAGGGATCGAGTTTGATACCCACACGGGTCGCAAGTAAATTTGGTTTTTGCTGGTACATTAAGGAAGGTCTTAGCAATATATGTGCCAAAACAGAACGCGTAACTCGATAGCCTTCTGCTACTTCTGATTTTTTTTCCTATTTATATCATTAAAAGATGGTTTTTGAAGCTTACAGGGGTCGAGTTTGATACCCATACGGGTCGCAAGTAAATTTGGTTCTCGCAGGTACATTACGGAAGGTCTTAGCAATATAGGTGCCAAAGCAGAAAATGTTACTCGATGGCCTTCTGCTACTTCTGATTTTTTCCTATTTATATCATTAAGTGATGAATTTTGAAGCTTATACGGGTCGATTTTGATACCCATACGGGTCGCAAGTAAATTTCGTTTTTCCAGGTACATTAAGGAAGGTCTTGGCAATATATGTGCCAAAGCGGAAGGTGTAACTCGATGACCTTCTGCTACTTCTGATTTTTTTCCCTATTTATATCATTAAAAGATGGTTTTTGTAGCTTACAGGGGTCGAGTTTGATACCCATACGGGTCGCAAATAAATTTGGTTTTTGCTGGTACATTAAGGAAGGTCTTAGCAATATATGTGCCAAAACAGAACGCGTAACTCGATAGCCTTCTGCTACTTCTGATTTTTTTCCTATTTATATCATTAAAAGATGGTTTTTGAAGCTTACAGGGGTCGAGTTTGATACCCATACGGGTCGCAAGTAAATTTGGTTCTCGCAGGTACATTACGGAAGGTCTTAGCAATATAGGTGCCAAAGCAGAAGGTGTTACTCGATGGCCTTCTGCTACTTCTGATTTTTTTCCTATTTATATTATTAAAAGATGGTTTTTGAAGCTTACAGGGGTCGAGTTTGATACCCATACGGGTCGCAAGTAAATTTGGTTTTTGCAGGTACATTAAGGAAGGTCTTAGCAATATATGTGCCAAAGCAGAAGGTGTAACTCGATGGCTTTCTGCTACTTCTGATTTTTTTCCTATTTATATCATTAATAGACGATTTTTGAAGTTTACAGGGGTCGATTTTGATACCCATACGGGTCGCAAATATATTTGGTTTTTGCAGGTACATTAAGGAAGGTCTTAGTAATATATGTGCCAAAGCAGAAGGTGTAACTCGATGGCCTTCTGTCACTTCTGATTGTTTTTCCTATTGATATCATTAAAAGATGGTTTTTGAAGCTTACACAGGTCGGCTATGATACCCATACCGGTCGCAAGTAATTTTGATTTTTGCAGGTGCATTAAGGAAGGTTTTTACAATATATGTGCCTAAGTGGAAGGTGTAATTCTGCCATTTGATTTGTTTCACTTTATTATTTAAGAAGGGTTTTTGAAATCCATATGGGTCGAAAGGTAATTTGGTTCTACTGGGACTGTAAAGGTGGTCATTTTAATAGTTGTGCTAAGGCGGAAGGTGTAAGTGTAGCTCCATTTCTGAAATCGCATTTTGTCTATTCAATAAAGTTTGCACGAAAAATTTACTGCTGGGAATTTTCTGCCAGTTGTACATCTCCTTCCTCGTAAAAATTACTGCTAGAATTTTACTGCTAACTTCACACTGCCAAACAATGATGGTACGCGTCTAACTAGTTCCAGGACTGAAGACCTCATGATGACGAAGAGCAATCTCGGCGCAACCTCACACTGCACTTTCCTACTGGCTTTGGATGGTTGCAGATCATTCGAAAGACAAAAATCGATTTTTCTATCTTAAGAGATAAACCAATTATATTTAGGTTTTTTAAAAGTTTCGTATCAAACATATCATTTCTGATGAAATTGTTGCCCTAGAATAACCATTTATACCCCAAACTAAAAAAGATCCATCTATGAAATTCTCAAGTATGTGGGATGGTTTCTACAACTGTTTCTGGCAAAAATTACCCCTTCAGGCCCACGAAAACTGGAAAGCTACCCTTAAATTCCCAAACATATGGCATATTATATCTAACACCGAAGATCAAAATTTCATTTACGGCAAAATTTTAACCGTAAGACCAACCTTCAACATAGCTAAAAATATATAAACTAAACCTAGCTATAACATTTTTGTAAGTTTGTTACAATTAATAATCAATATATGATTTCAGCTTCTGTTTATAAAATATAAAATACATTTTTACATAAAAGCGTATCACTTTCTTATTTGAACTCGGTGATATTTTTAACTTATACAACTTAACTCCTATGCAATTTAAACTTATTTTTTTTCGTTTTGCAATTCCCCTTTTTACAAGAAATGGACTACATAAAAACCGTTGAAGTTTTAGGACTGTAGGAGTATGCAACTAACCATACTTCTAACTAACTGACCAATAAGTGCGCAGCATACAAATAAATAGCATACACGCTAAAAAATTCCGCAATCAAAATGGACTCGTCCAACACCCCTCGAATTACAAATAAAATCGCCCAAACGCACAATACAAACAAAACCTCAGTATAAAACGAGCAACAAACGCTAAAGCAAATCATTTCTTATCGTTCTTTCTTTAAGAAATCCGTCAAACTTCTTGAAGGGAATTAAGCTCCTTATGCACTAAGCGTTTTCTTTTAGATTATCTTATTGTGACTACCAAATCTCATGGGATAAAATGAAGTGAACTCTAACGACACTATAGACATACCGCCCTAACTTGGATCGATTCACCTTCGAAGTTATCACGGCCATCCAGACTACCTCCTAGAGCACTTGATGCCAACAAACGCGCCAGGATTGAAAACGTTTCGCTATCAGCTCGCTTCAATTTCTACCAACCAGGATGCCCTCCTACGCCAGCTTTCCCGCCCACATACCATAAGATAAAAGCTATGAAAATTCGATTGCGACTACCGCCACGATGTGTCGCACTGCATCGGCATAATCTGCGCGAAGGTTACCTAGATACCAGGTCTTCGTCGTCATCATACATCTGAAGCATAACATTCTAAAAGGCTTCTCCCTTTTTCTGTCTGCTTCTCCTACTGTCCCTAACGCGTACAGTGACCCAAGTTTAATAGTAGTAATCATTTGTTATTCAAGAAATAAATGCTATTTGTGATTGAACAATAGAGGTTCTACTGGTGTATTTTGCGCTAAATAGAAGAATAGTGTTATTAGAAGATTGCTTCAATTAGTTGTTTGGGAAGTGAGGCACGTACAGAAACCAGAGCTTAAGAAGATGAAAGTTTGGACAGCCTGTACAAAAGAAGCCAAGGACATCGGGTCACATACCATTGGAGGCGCTACAGCCGCAGGAGGAAGCAAGAAAAGACATTGTTTATTGCGGAAACTGTTTGGGTGAGTATATTTTTGTAAAACGAACGTTCAAGTACCTTGGAAGATTAGATACGTCATTGTATTATTGCAGAGTTGCTGTTATTTATTTGTTTGAAATTTATTTCATTCTATTTCATCGAATAGAAAAGTTATACAATTGATAACTGTTAAGATTTATCTTATGTCAAAATTTGAAAAGAGTATTTGTAACGCGAAAGAAATAGTAAAGGCAAGCAAAGAGCAACTGAGGGAGGAGGAAGATGCAAAAATGCAGAGTGACGTTGAAGAGAATAAAAGCTTGTTTTGGAAATGGGTAAGGGAGACAAGAAAGAGTGGAAATAAGCGTGTGAATGACGGTGTTAATAGTAGAAACGAAAATGTTTGGGACGAAGCAAGTGTGAGAAACTGTTGGAAAGCGTATTTTAAGACGCAGTATGGCGGTGGTAAAAAGGATACAGATGACTGTGTGGATGACGAAGAGAGCAGTATTGTATTGGTGGAAAACGAAGATAATAGTATAAAATTCGAATGCAGTATAAATGAGGTATGGAAGGAGATGAGAAATCTGAAAAATCGCAAAGCGACGAGTGTAGATGGAATAACAAGTGAAATGCTTAAGTATGAGTCTGGGGTGCTGATCGAATGTTTGTGCAAACTGACAGAGTTGTGTGTAGAACAAGCGAAGGTGCCTGAAGATTGGAATAGTGCAATCAGCATCCCTTTGCACAAAGATAAAGGCAGCAAATATGAATGCAAAAATTATTGTGGGATAAGCCTGTTAAGTGTACCCAGTAAAATGTATGAAAAAATTGTAATTGAGGGAGCTCGTAAGAGAACGTAGAGCAAGATATGGGACGTTCAATGTGGTTTTATGCCTGGAAGAGGATGTGTAGATCAGATGTTCGCAACGCAACAAGTTGTTGAAAAGTGTATGCATGCCAGAAAGAAAATGTATGCAGCATTTGGAGATCTAGAAAAGGCATATGAATGTGTGAACAGAAGTGAATTATCAAAGGCCCTGCGTGAATAACGGTGTAAGCAAGTGCTTGATAAAATCTATCAGAGGGATGTACAAAGGCAGTAGAGCATGTGTACCTGTGAATGACTACATGCGACAATACTTTGACACTCTGGAAAGTGTAAGACAGGACTGTGTGATGTCGCCATGGCTGTTCAGTGTATTTATAGATAAATGTATCAGGCAGGCTTGCGAAGGGATGGAAGGAGTGAAAATTGGTGAAACAAATATCAGTGTGCTGTTGTATGCGGATAATGCAGTATTGTTGGCCGAATCATCACAAGAGTTGCGACGAATGCTTGGCAGGCTGTCGAAAGCGTGTGGAAATATACAATTCTAAGTAAATGTAAATAAGACGAAAGTTATGATTTTTGATACAGCTGGCGAAATTGATTACTTTGACAATGACACCATAGAGAAAGTAAACGGCTCGGTGTACCTTCGTAGAAAGTTTTTGAGTAGGAGAAAGCTGGATGCTGAAAGAGGAAGAAAAGCAAATACTGCAAGAAAAGTGTCTTGAAGTATGTGGGCAGTGAATAGGAATGAAGGATTGAGTATAAATCTAAAGCTGGCCATTTACAACAGTGTGTTTGTGCCATCCGTTCTGTATAGAAGCGAAATTTGGGTCTAGCAGAAGAAGCATGTTAGTTTATAAATGCTGCAGGAACGAGGTTCCTAAGAAGTGTGTGCGAAAAAATATTGATAGAAAGTACCAAACAAATGGGTCAGAGCAGAATATAGGGTGTAAGTGACCCTTAAAGAGTTAAGCGAGCGAAGTATGTTTAGATGGTTTCGACATGTGGAAAGAATGAATGAGGATAGACTAACCAAACGTATATATGCAAACAAGATGACTGGTAGAGCTGCAAGGGACAGACCGCGTAAAAGTTGGTTAGATGTAGTAGAGGATGTTCTGAGAGAACGACAGGTGAGTAGTATGGGTAATAAAAGCGCACGTCAAAAGCAATGTATGAATTTTACAGAGACAATGGAAGTGTGTAGGGACCGAGAGATCTAGAGAAAGATTATAAATGGTGTTGGGAGTAAAAGTAACGTAGTAGTTGAGAGTTATACTTTGCATATTTCCCCAAAAGGAGGAATTAGGTTTGATTACCCCAAAAGAAAATACTGTGAATACTATTTTAGTAAGTTCATTTAGTAAACCGAAAATTTGTATTGAATTATTGAGGAACGTCATAGTACCATACCCTCAATACGATGTAACCGTGTATTGAATTTAAAAGAGGAACCCTGAAGTAGTTTTATCAATAACCGTGGCAAGTTAAAAATGAATCGAATTAAATAAATAAATAAAAAACAAGTATCGGTTTGACAACTGTTAAACAAATATTAAATGCGGGCGTTCGACAGTTACAACACCATAGTCATTATAGCAAAAAGAAAGATGCGGGCAGATGCAATAATTTTCGAACAATAAGTTTAACAGCACACGAGTCAAAAATATTAACTAGAATTGTACAAAGACGGATGAAAAAACAGATTACAGAAATAGTAAGAAGAGATCAATTAGAATTTAGGAAAAATAGAAAAACACCGGAAGCCATTTTCTTTTAAGAACGATAATAGAGAAAACAACAGAAAAAGAAGGCATGTAAATCTGTAAAAAGAACCCGGAATCGTAAAAAAGAGGAGTGGGTTATAAGGATAGACAGATTGTACACAGTTTATACCAAAAGTAAACAGTTGTAATAGAATTAATACAGAAACGTAGAGAAGTAAACATTAAGAAAGGGGCGAGGCAGATATGTGTGCTATTCCCATTCATTTTTAACTTGGATATCGAAGAGGCAATGAATAATGTCAAATGCAAGAAAGACATTTGGAATTATTATGCAGGAACAAACAATTAATATGCTTAATGCGCAGGCGAAAAAGCATTATAGCACGCAGCAGAAAGAGTTAGAAGCAGCAATTAATGAAATGGAAACAGTATTAACAAAGAGGTACGGTATGAAAATTCACAAAAATTAAACTAAAGTTTTAGTATGTAAAGGAAGAGTAAATAAGTAAAAAAACCAGAATACTAATAGGAAACGGGAAGTTACAAAAGGTTAAGAATTTGTACTACCTAAGATCAAATGATGCAAGATGGAGAAAGTGCAAAAAATACAAAATAAAGATTAGCACAAGGTCGTGTTGCATTTAATAAGAAAAAGCAACTACCGTGTTCAAAAAAAACAAACATAGAAACAAGGAAAATATTGCTGAAAGCATATGTGTGAAGCACATCACTTTACGGCTGTGAAACGTGGACAGTGAAAGAGGCAGGCATCTATGAAAGAAAACAGATTCAGATTATCAACCATTTGATATAGGTATTCCACATTTACTTTCACAAGATGAGCTTCACGACTAAGTATGGGATTTAAATCTGTTAAAAGCTCAAGGCGAACTGTTAGGATCGAGGTTGCAACGTTGAAATGTATTAAAAGGTTGTACGCATATTTCTACCTATCGGAGAAGTGAACAAGGTTTTCAAAATTTTTTTATATCGTATTATCAGTTGGCGTAGCGTGTAGATGTATCTGTACTAATAGATGCATTAGTATGTGAATACTGTAAAATAATGGTGCGGTGGTATTTCAATAACTATCAGCGGTAGAGAAAAGTGGTCATTGTATACGCAAATGATGATGATAAACAACGATTACTTCAAAGCACTAACATTGCAAATATAGCGAAGCGTAGCACATTTATTTATTGCGGCCGTCTAGGACTGGAAGCGATAGTAGAAGAAGTCGTGTCCTCTCCCTGACAGACGATAAAATAGTTCTTGCATATGTGCAAATACAGCATAGTTTAGCGGTATTCGCGGCACTTAAAATACACAGACGCGGTGTTTGAAGTAATATCACGGTACATACAATGACATTTGAATATACCGGGCGGAGGTAAATAATTAACAAATTATAAATGTTTAAAATAAGGTAAGCGGTTAATTATATATAATTATAAACGGAACAAATACAAAACTAATGAGTGGAGACTATTTATTGATTCATCTACTCTAAGCTTAAAGGGAATTATCCTCCACAATGAAAATTCGTTCACCTCTGTTTCTATTGCCCACGCAATATATAACGGAAAAATATGACAATATGAAAACTTTACTTAAAAAAAATTAAGTGTACAGAACATGAACGGAGCATATGTGATAATTTAAGTCATCAGTTTTGTTAGGAATAGGGTTACACTAAGTGCCGCTGTTTTCTCTGCGAATGAGTTAGCATAGCAAAGGATAAAAACTATTGTAAAAAACTGGGGAAAAACCTTGTTGCTGAGAATAAAATGTTACAAATTCTTCTCTCGTTGGTACAAAGAAAGCTTTGCTACCATCTAAGCGTATAAACTGTGAGTGATAAAAAAACTTTGTCAAAGCTTTAAATAAAGGTGGTGAGGGATTCCAGTACCCGTGAGAGAAGTTTTTCAGGCTAAATGACGTACCAATAAAAAAAGTAATTTTTATTGGGCCCCAAATTCGTCACATCATAAAGAACAGTGTATTCAATTCAAAACCGGCCAAGATTGAGGTTGCTGCGTGGGTATCATTCAAAGAGTGTGTACCAATTTTTTGGGAAATACAAAGGCAAAATATTACAAACAAATTGTGAATGTTTTAATTTCCACATATAACGATATTGGTTGAAACATGTATTTGAAAATTCGTTTTCTCCACTCGCATTTGCAGTTTTTCCCCTTAAATTTGATTGTCCAATGCTTCACCCGAAGATACTGAATTGACCAGGATGAGTTACTTGAAAATTTTGAATTTTGCCAAACTCTTGCTATTTCAAGCAAGGTAGGGATCTTTAACGTACGGGACAACGCTCACACACGTGACCCATATTTTACCTATCATCCAAACGAGGGCGTATTTTGGTAAAAATACTCGTCTAATATTTTTGAGAATCGAACAGTCATGTGAATATCTGATCCACGGAGTCGGACTTTTTCCGTGTAAATCTAGGGTGTGTGAGTAACGAACATAGTGAAATGTTTCACCAAGACATTATGTATTGTGAAAACCGAAACGAGGAAGGTGGAGCACCACAATACTCAAATATTGTTGTCAAAACGTAATTAAATATGCTCCAGAGGTACCCTTGTTACGTTCATTTTCGGCAATAATTGGTTATTTTATTAAATTAATTTTCAACTCAAATTCTTTGCTAATTAATTATCCGTTTATCAAAATTCAATGTCTACGATTAAATAAAATCGTCGATTCATAATTAAAAAGAAATACGCTGACTAATAATTTTCAACTAAAATCCATTTTGTTCGAAAACGAAACTTTATTTGATAAATTAAATATCCTGTATATTTTACTTGGTAAACACTTCCGCTAATTAAGAATAAATTTTACTTCCCAGAATTCCGTAACGTAAAGTTTACGCTATATTCAGGTAGTCGATAACGTGTTCCAAGTATCCGATAATTGCTTCTTATGTGTTTTCCGTCGGAAGAATTCGTCGAATTAAAGCTGCGTATTATCCCAATATAAACTGTGTTTTTCCAGTTTAACTCTGAATAGAAATATTACTTTGAACTGGCTGAACGAAATTGATTTTATTTGCTTTCCAATCTACACTACGGAGACACGTGTAGGAATATTTGGTTGTTTCTGTTTTTCGTTATGAAAATTTCGCGCACGCAATACGGCATGATTGTTATTTAGGGTTTTTAGAAAGTTGTATTTTTCGTCGAAATTAAATTAAATTTTACTGGTAATTGCTCTAGCTTCTTCCAGTGGCATTAAAGCCACGATGAATGGTCGTGCCTTGCTGTTATGGGAGGCCAAGTGCGTTCTTTCTGGGTATAGGCCCACCTACTCGTTGCCATAGACCAGCTAGTGACTCAACTCCGACGTCAACAACTTCGAGGGTGTGTTTTCTTTCTCCATCATTTACGATTGCGACTATATCGGTTGGGATTTCCGGTTTAAGCTCATGCATTCCCAAATTTAATCCGTTTAGACGACAATTAGTGAATTAATTCAAGATTTATTGACACTATATAAATGCATTACTATTTGCTTTAAATACCTAAGAGTATACAACTTATTAAAGTGAAAATAATTTGAAAGCTTACTGGCACGTTTGAAAATGTTGTTGCCATTAGATTATATACTTAGTTTTAGATTTATCATGCTGATTTAGAGCTGTTGATTAGAAGGGTAATTTCGCGTAATTTGTTTTTTTGTTGAAACTCAATCCAGGGAGTAACCTAAAACCGGCAGCTCACCATTTAAAATAAAATGATTTGTTCTTTTGCTTGATATTTTTTTAGATTTGGTATGGAATCATTTATTGCGTGTACATATTGTGTTATAAGTTTCTTTTGTTGATATGTTGTGTTTTGAGTATGAATAAGTGTGTATAATTTTTCTTTCTTTATTTCAGGCCTCCTTTAACTTTTGTTGTAAGTATAATACCCCACCCACTCGCCGATTGATCCCGGTCCATTTCTTTTTTTTTGTTTTTTTCCTAGGCTACGTCAATAAACGTAGCATAAATTTCTGGCCCACGAAAAACACACGTCGATTCATAATTAAAAAGAAAAATCGCCACCCAGCAAGATTAAAAGGTCGGTGTAGGGTAGCAAAATATTGGAAGTGGGCAGGACTAACAAAAACTCCAAAGAGAAAAAGAAAGGAACAAAAATTCACTTGCGAATTAAAACAAAATTTGATACCAGAATAAAGAAACAAAAAAAAGAACCACTCAACAAAACACACAAAAAAACTTTCATCTGGCTCGAAGAGCCAAGAATAAAAGAAAGAGAAAAAAAAGGAAAAAGGAAGGAAGGAAGGAAGGAAAGACGGGTAATACACAATCTAGCAGGACTAAGATGGAACGGCCTGGACACTGAAAAAGTCGTCGGAGGACGGATATTTCTTGTAAAGAAACAGTACAGCCTTCAACCTCAACAGAAGTAAAGGAACGAGGAAGAAAACCCAACCGTGCCAGCCAGAAGAAGACCCAAAGTTCAAGCCTCAAGCAAACAAAGGTACAACAAGGGAGAACGAGACGAAGAAAGAATGAACGCTGGGAACAGAACAATGTACTCTGAACTGTGGTAGTCGAAACCGAAGAACCGAGGAAAAGAAAGGCTAACTAGTTTTTAAGTCGACTAAGTCGTAATTTCCGAAGGAAGAAAGACGTAATGTCCAAAAATTATGTCCGAAGGAGAGAAAAGTCGTCATAATCTGGGGCGCAAGGACTAGGTATTGGGTTTAAGACGTTTACGCCGCCAGAAGAAAAATGAAACGAGAGTAAGGACATTGGGGTTTTGCCGACATTTGTCCTCAGGTTCGGAAGGAGCATAGAATAATGTCTGCCTCGGTTAGGCAGTTTTCTGTCATATAGGAATAGCAGGGGTGTAGTAGTTGTAGCACTAGGTTAAGGAGGTGCCAAGGGTAGTTTAGAAAACTCAAAACGTGTCATAGAAGGACGTTGTTTATTGTTAAGATTGGTGGTAAGAAAGTCAATGGCAGAAAAGGAAACATCATGGGAGGTCCGAATATCAAGGATAGAAAAAGAAAAGGTATTGGCTGTAAGAGAATCATCCTTACCAAAAAAAAACACAAGCAGAACACACGTAAGTTACATTAGAAAAAGGAACAGAAGCAGATAAAATTTTAACAACGTTAGATGGAAGACTAGAAGTATCGCAGTTAGGAAAGAAATCAGCATTGGCTGTAGGAATGCCAACCCTAGGGACAGAATCAGAATCCGATAACATTTCAACCATATTACATGAAGGAACAGAATCAGATAGAAGTTTATCAACGTTACAAGAACAAACAGTAACAGGAAGGACTTCATCCACAATAGATGAGGAAGCGGAATCAGGTTGACCTTCGTCAACATTAAATAGCAGGACATCAGCTAGGAGTTCATCAACCTTAATTAAAAGAACATAAGTAAGTAGCATTTTGTCAGCATGAGAAAAATGAGTAAGAGTAGATAACGAAACAGGATCAGGTAAAACTTTAACGACAACAGCAACAGGCATCACAGCTACGGGTTCCCTAACTTCAACAGGACCTTCTCTATCCGTACTCGAAATCATCTTCACTTCAGCTACGGCTGTGATTGCCGACAAAACAGAAATTTCTTGAGTCGAAGCATTTAAGAAAGCAGGAACAGGTAAAATTTCGACAAAAACGGGAAGAGGCATTAAAGCTACAGGTTTGTGAACTTCAACAGAGCCTTCGCAGACTGAATTAGAAGTTATGGTCATTTCAGCAACCTTTGTGCTTGCGGACACGACAGAGAATTCTTTGGCAGAATCATTTAGGAAAGCGGGAACAAACTCTTGAGATGCTAGATGCAAGTCACCGATTCCAAGCATGAGTTGTAAGAGTGGTGGAGGCACAGTTTGGGGTGAGAGTGAATACGTAGAGCGAGCAGAAGGAGGGGTAGCAAAAGATGTAGAACTAGAGACGGAAGAAATTTTGTTCAAAGCTGTGTTTGCCAAAGAGGGGTAGGTTTCGATAATAGTAGCAGGATGACCTGTATGAGGGACAGAAGAGCACGTAGAGTGAGAAGTAGAAGAAGTTAGGTACCTAGAGGTGAGAACAGAATTGGAAGTCTGATTCGCGGAACTATTAGTAGTAGGATGACAGTTGGGACAGTTGTGGCGCGTAACTCTCTTATGTCCGCAACCAAAACAATGGATTACTTTAGGACGAGTACAACGGGTCGAAGCATGGCCATGTTTGTCGCAATTAAAGCATACGACCTGACGACTAGCAGTAGAAATAGGAGGAAGAACAGTAAAACGTACGAAAGAAGTTCCCCGTAGGCGTAGGAAAAACCTTAACAACTCTGTCATGTGAAGTAAAAGTATTTTTCTCAATAGTAGCAGCTTTATAAACAAACTTCATGTGTTTAAAATGATGAATCAGTAAATTATACAACGACTTTCAGTCAGGAAACCTATGCCAAAAACCACGATACCAAAGTAAAGCTTTAGCCATAAACAACACTGCTGCAGATTCATATAACTGCAGTTCCGACACATGGTGAGCTTGTCGGAGTTTTTTGACTCGTTCTAAAAAATCATGTACGATAAGAGTTTTTGGATTACCTGAAAATTTCAAATTCCACTCCCACACAGGGAGGCCTTGGTGAGAAATCGAAAAATCGAAAAAGAAGTCATTTTGAATACGAACAAGAAAGAAATGGGTAGCAAGTAACTAAATAAAGGCTAACCGTAATTCGATAAAAGCTCAAAAGAAAAAAATTGTTGCGAATACAGGACAATTTAAAACATATCCGACGGATAAACTTCGAGAACACGAATAGGAGCGAAACAACAAAATAGAAATTAGAATAGGGCTGTAGAATAATGGAAAAATCGGACGAGAAAAAACCCAACTCTAGATTCGATGGGGAGAACAAAATATACAGAGAGGGAAGGCAGAAAAAGAAAAATCTTGGGCGCCAACGTTTTCAATGGACTAAGATTATTGGCGAAAACACAAGTCCAATAATCTGAAATTAATCCACCCATAATATTAAGCGTAAGGGACGAAACATAAGTAATATGAGACCGTGAAAATGCGGGTCATGTAGGAACTAAGGCACTAACAATAATAAACAAAATATGCGAGCAAAAATTAACTACAACGAATACGGAGTTAAAGTTACATGAAACAAAATCGCAGCACAAGAAAATTAACGAAAACCAAATCGCAGAAGAAATTAACTAAACAAAATCGCAGCCCCACGTCAGGGCGTCAGAAATTTATGCTACGTGCATTGACGTAGTCTAGAAAAAACACCTTTTAAAAAGTAATGGACCCCGCACACTCGCCGATTGAGCCCGGTCCATTTCTTTTTTTGGTTTTTTTCTAGGCTACGTCAATGCACGTAGCACCCTACAAACAAAAATTCCATGCAAAAAAATTTGAGATTCGGTAGTGACCTGGTATGCATAATTTGTATTATAGCAAATGTAAACATTACATAATAACACGTACCACTATAAAAATATGAATAACTTTTGACTGGAGGGCAATAGAACAATTCTGTTAACAGATTCGTAATCAGCGGGACAAATTCTATAAGAAGCACTCATTACACATTAGAAAAAATTATGATTTGTTGTTCAACGTTATTTGCGTAATAGAATGGGACAAGATAGGTTATGTATGTTAGTTTCGCTTAACATAAAAGCAGAAATAGTCGCCAAAATGAAACTCCAGGATGTTGTAGACCACTTCGCTGTTATAAAAACTCCCAAAAAACAAAATTTATCGCGAATTGTATGTAAATAATTTTTTCTTATGTAAAATCTTTATTTAGGAGGCACCCCCATTATAATTTTTGCGGGAGGGTCCTCCAAATTGAACTTACGTTACTGGTGGTTAACGATAACATCATGTGCAACTTGTGAGAAATAATTTGACCCACTTCCTGATAGCTATTTATATTATTCATAACGGTATTCACTTATTTCATGAAGAAATGCTTTTATCAGAGTTATTTTCACCGACCTTATAAATACATAACAAAGGTTAAAAGCGTCTAAAAATCTGCACAATTTGGACAAGCGCCAATAATTTACCATAACAAACATTAAATTATGTATAAAAGTTAATTTATTTTTGTGTCTAGGTTTCTACACTTAAAGTAAGTCGGAACTTACCCTTGATATCCGTAAAGGTTGTTGAACATCCACACCACCGTGTATACGAAATCCCCAGGGAGAACCACCTTCCAGAACGATTTCACGAGCTGTCATTATTTGCACAAACCGCAAACTGCTTCTGGCCAATTGGTCCACAGCCAAAATTCAAATAATATCGAGTACAGACACTGTAAGTGTTGTTAAAACGTTTCATCGATCGAAATAGATTATTTTTTCGTTTATTTTATTTATTCCAAACACAAAAAAAATCGATCGGATACTTATCATAAACCGGGACCGAAAGAAAGCGACTTTCTAACAAAATAATTATTTATATCACGTTACGTAGACCGATAAGAGTTGAACTTTATCTGTAAGTATTTAATATTGTGTTCGTTTCGTCGGTGTTACGATTATCACGTGTTAGTCACCCACGCGTTTAATAACCGACGACGATGACGTTGGGAGCACTTCACACAAACGAATTGTCGTGCCATGCTTGGTTATTGTCTAATGTCCCCTGCTGAAAGCTGAATACATACAAACTGACAGCGACTTCAGCAGAAAGTTATTTCTCTTTCTGTTCTGTTCAATATCGAACCCGCACTTGAAGTGGAAGCTCAAATAGTGCGCTTTCTGAACGTGTTTCATTTCTCTTGTAGTACTTAAGGTTTGGTTGAAAGATGAATACCATTAGATCCTGAAGCTCTTCCAGATCTATAATAAAAATGGAATGTTAAAAACATCACGAAAAGTATTCAAGGTATTTTGAGTGAATATCAATAAAGAGATAGCGAAAATTTGTATAAACCTTTGCAAATCAGAAAAGAATTGCGACTGCGCTTAATTACTTTTTATTCGCTAATAAATTCTACTAATTACCAGGTATTATAAATAACAAATTAATCGGGGTAGTAAAGCAATGTTCGAATTGGAAGGTTATGCCTCTATCTTAATAAAAAGGCCGATGCAACCCTCTAGTGCTTTAAGAAAAGTTCAAGCATCGCTCTAGGATTAATTTTGTAGTAACGTAAGTTAAGGTTCGGGCCTTGGGAGCTGCCTTTTTAAAAACCAGTTCCATAACTTCTTAACAAATTTATTTTAAAACAGACATTAATTATGGAATTTTATAAAACTAGATTTAAATTACTCTAAGTTTAAAATTAATTAATAAATGTACTATTTTGAGTAGCCTAAGCAACTGTAATGTTAAAGCTGAATATTTTGACTGACTGCCGGGTCCTTGAGCTCCCGGGCTTTTTATAATGTTCCTACCCCCTCACATGGCTGTGGGAACTTGCAGATCTCATGTCTGCTTATTCTTAATACTATTCATAATTACAATGTTGTAATCTTAATTTCTAAGTAATCACGGTACCTGACCGTCTGTGACCTGACATCTGCAGTGTCACTATCGTATGCGATACAAAGTAGCGCATCCGTTCTCATGAACGTTAATAAACTTTATAACTTGTCCTTGTATTTACTTTGTTGCACTTCATTTAACATTTTCTTACACTTCTAATAATTTCCTAATTATTCTATTTTATAATATATACATCAATTGGGAGATACATAACTCGCATACCTTAAAATATTCAGATACTCAAATCTGGTCAAAATTATATGTCGTTCGTAAAGTGGAATTTGTTCATCAGCTGATGGACCCCACCCTCTCAAAGTCATCTTTCTGTATCAGCGGTGAATCGTGAGGTTATTGCTAGTTTGTTGATGTGGCTTAGTCCTGTAGTACCTTCAAAACAGGTGAATTCGAACGCTTTATGGAGTTTTTCAATATTGTTTCTGTGCTTTACATTAGAAAATTACCAAAATCTAATCATATCTTTACAAAACCTTTGTAACTGCAAATGTAGTCATTGATTAAAAACTATATATATTTTTGAATAAATAAACGTTATTTGAATTCACCCCGATTAGTGGGGTAAATTAGAACGGCACTTTAATATACACGGTAAGTCCAATAAGTGCCAATTCGGACAAGTTACGTGAAAAAAATAAATATCCTTTATTCAGAATTAAATAGCGAGCCATTGAAGTAAAAAAGACATGTTGTTATAAACCAGTTTCATTATAATCAGGTCTTCAGTCCTGAAATTGGTTAGACACGAACCCTCATTGTTTCGTAGTCTGAACTAACCTACACATTTCCCTAAAATTTGCACAGTCTGCATCTACCATTATTTGCATGCGAAAGCCTGATCTCGATCTATCGCTACCTCTCTTTTTCTATCGCTGTCTGTAATGTATCCCATACTATTACCCAAAATAGCCTTAGAACGTATCCTGCCCTTCTATTTCTCCTTTTTTTTTTGTTTTCCACAAATATCTTTATTCCTCTGCTAATTCTACAACGTATTTGTTATTAACTTTGTCCGTCCATGCTATCATCCTCATACATCTGAATCACAACATTCCAGATGGCTTGCATCTCTTTCTGTCTACTTTTACCACTGCCCCTATTTTTCATAGATGTACTGTGCTGCGCTCCACACATATGCTTTGAACAATTTTTTTCTTGTTTCTATGTTTGTTGTCTTAGAACATAACCATTGTTCTTTCTAGTTAGATCCAGTTCGGTTACCTTCTATTGTTTTACATTTACATACCCTATTTCCCCGATATTCAGTGATATGTAAAGGGGTATGCCCACGGTCCCGGGTTCAAATCCCGACACGGTTTGCTTGAAAAATGTTAGGCGAGCATTTTTCACAAAAATACGCTCTTGTTCGGTTGAGAGGTAAACAGGAGGTCCCGTGTGAGTGTGTTGTCACGCACGTTAAAGATCCGTACCTTGCTTGCAACAACCAGGGTTCGGCAAAATTCAAAGTTTCCAGATAAAAAAACTCGCTTTCTGGCCAATGTAGTACTTTCGGGTGAACCATTGGAAAATCAAATGTAGGGTATGTGAAGAGAGGGGGGGGGGCAGCCTGGCGCGACCAAGTTCTCAGCACTTCAGTATTTCTCGAATTAATAGTTTTTCCAATATATCCTTTCTCACAATCAAAATTAGTTGAAAATATTTCACAACAATCACCTGTGATTGTTTATCATAATCTTCACATTTAAGTGCACTTACGTTTTCCGCCTTGAAACTGATTGAAACCGTACCTTTCCTTATTTATGTTCTGAGCTAGCCTACCAGTTCTATGAAATTTCCACAACAGCCTATATACCGCTCGTATCCCTTTCTATTGTTTTCAAATTATATGCTATATTTCACTGAAGTTCAGTGGTATGTGAAAGGGGGCGGCTCCGTGGCATAGTTGGTATGTGTGTAACTACTACGCCCAAGATCCCGGGTTTGAATCCCGACACGGCCCGCTTGAAAAATGTTAGCATTTTTCATAAAAATACACCCTCGTTCGGATGAGACGTAAAATGGAGGTTTCGTGTGTGAGTGTTGTCACGCACGTTAAAGATACCTGCCTTGCTTGAAAGAGCAAGGGTTCGGCAAAATTCCAAATTTTCCAGGTAAAAAAAACTCGCTTCCTGGCCAATGTAGTACCCCCGGGTGAAGCATTGAAAAATCACATGTAAGGTATGTGTAGGGGGTTAAGCAGACTACGACTGCCAAAGATCCCTCAGCACTTAGACATTTGCCGAATTAATAGTTTTCCATTAGTTGAGAATATTGCAAGACCAATACCTATAGTTGTTTATACTAATCATCATGTTTAAGTACAGTTATTTTTTTCGGATTGAATGTGTTTCTCCATTGATTTCCACTCTGAGCTAGCCTACACATTTCTCTGAAATTCCCACATCCTACATCTTTTACTATCTATGTGCAATAGTCTAACCTAAGTCTACCTCTACAGCCCTTTTTTCCTATCTCTGCTTCTAATATATTCCTCACTATTCCCGTATTCCTTAGTATGTGGCCTATCATCCTATCTCTCCTATTTTTTACTTTTTCCACATATTTCTTTTTCCCCTAAAATTTCTAGTACCTCTTTTTTCTGAACTTTATTTGTGCATGATATCTTCATCATACGTCTGTAGCATAACATTGAGCTTCTGCCTTTTTCTTGTTCGCTTCCCCTACTGTTCAAGCTTCACAGCCGTATAGTGATGTACTCCACAAATATGTTTTAAGCAACCTTTTCTTTGTTTCTATGTTTATTGTCTTTGAACCCAGTAGTTGCTTTTTCTTATTAAATGTAGCACGACCTTGTACTAATCTTTGTTTTATATCTATTGTGTTTTTCACATCTTGCTTTATTTGGCTTCATAGGGGGCAGAAATACTTAACCTCTTGTAAGTTCTCGTTACCTATTTGTATTCTTGTTTTTGATTTATGTTCACCTCCTTTGCATGCTAGAACTTTAGTTTCGTTTTTGTTAATTTTCATACCGTATCTCTCTCTTAGAACTGTTTCCATTTCATTAGGTGCAGCTTCTAACTCTTCTTTGCTAGACGCTAATACCGCTATATCACCTGTATAGTAATTCCAAATGTCTTTCTGCATTTGACAGTGTTCATTGCCTCTTCAATGTACAAGTTAAGAAATAATGGGGATAAAGACATCCCTGCCTCATCCCTTTCCTAATATTGACTTCTCTACGTTCCTGCTCTAATTCTATTACCGCTGTTTGGTCTTTGTATTTCCAACATTTCATTCTATTTTACGCTGTGGAATGCTTTTTCCAGATCTACAAACCCTATATACACGCGTTTCCCCTTTTCTATTGTTTTCTCCATTACCATCCTCAGAGCTAAAATAGCCTCCCGTGTTCCCCTGTTTCACCTAAACCTAAATTTCTTCAGCTCGTTTTTCCATTCGTCTTTGTACAATTCTCGTTAATATTTTAGACACGTGTGCTGTCAAAGTTATTGTTCGAAAATTTTCACATCTAGCCGCGCCTGTCTTTTTTGGTATAGTTACTATGATGTTACGTTTGAAATCTTTGGGTATCTTGCCTGTCTCATTCATATAGCTTACAAGTTAGAAAAGATGTTCTGTTACTGCTTGGCCAGCAGTTTTTAGAGTTTCTGTTTACACCTTATCTGTACTCGACTACTTACCATTTTTCAGACTCTTTAATGCTAATTCGAACTCATCTCTAAGTATAGGATATCATTTTCAATGTCTGATTCTTATTCTAATGCAGTTAGTTCTTCTCCTGCATATAAATTCCCTATATATTCTTGCCGTATGTATCCACTTTCTCTATATTTTCTATAATGACGCTCTGAGTATAGGATATACCAAGTCATCCTTTTCAATGTCTGATTCTTCTTCTAATGTTGTTAGTTTCTCTCCTGCATACAAATTCTCTATATATTCTTGCCATCTACCCACTTTCTCCACATTTTCTATAATGACGTTTCCTTTCGCGTCCTTTATATTTTTGCTACACGGTTTTATATTCCTAAAATTGATTTTAATTAGTTTGTATGCTTCATCTATCTTTCTTACTTCCATCTTAGTTTGTACCTCTTTGCACTTTTCGTCAATTCATTGTTCTTTAGCTTTCCTGCATTTGCAAATAATTTCTCATTTTATAGCTTTGTATCTCTGTTTTCCTGTTTCGTCTGATTTATTTTTGTATTTTCGTTTTTCTTCTATTAAACTCAGGATACACTTTGTTATCCATGGTTTCTTATTTCTTTTTGTGTATACCCCAGTATATCTCTGGCCGCCATGTCTAAGCTGGATTTAATATTATTCCATTCTGTTTCTACTTCCTTGGTATCAGATATTTTTCCGGTATCTTTCAACAATTTATTTGACTTTTTTTCGAAATTTTCCTGAATATTTTTATCTTTTAGTTTCTCAAAGTAAATGTACCTCTTTCGGTTTTCTTTTCTTTTTTTCTTTTTTTCTTTTCTTTCAAAAGTTCGGCCTACATAATTACGATGTTGTGATCAGTGTCTATATCTGCTTCTGGGTAGCTTCTACTGTCCTTTACTTTATTCCTAAACCATTGTCTAACTAGAATGTAATCTATTTGACATCTTGCTATATCTACTGGTTTCTTCCACGTATATCGTCTTTTAGCATGATATTGAGATAATGTGTTTGTGTTGATAAAATTGTTCTTGTCCCAAAATCCTACCAACCTAGTTCCCCTGTCGTTTCTCGTGACTAAACCGAATAAACCTACTACCGCTCCTTCCCTACCTTCACCTACCACTGCATTAAAATCCCCCGTAATTATTAAATTTCATGTCCTTTTACGTATCTTAGTATGTCTTTGATATCTTTGTAGATCGTTTCTACCTCTTCGTCACTGTAGGTAAAGGTGGGCATGTATACTTGTATTATTATTGTGTTTACTGGTTTAGATTCTAATCTAACCATGGGTATTCTTTTGTAAGTAATTTTCTACACAGTTTTTTCGTATAGCTATCCCCACACCAGAATTTTTTTCCTCTGCTCCTGTATGAATTACCCTGAAGACTCCACTCCAAACATCCCCCGCCTCTGGCTACCGAACGTTGCTGATCCCTACTATGTCTAGAACTAACCTACTAATTTCAATTTTCAGCTTCTCTAACTTATTTACTTCTTTCATACTTCTAACATTCCTCGCTCCGACTCGCAAAATGTTCCCGACTCTTATTCTGAACTTTGTGATCGCATCCTCCGAAGTAGTTTCCTCCCGGAGATCCAAATGAAAAACTATTCTAACTCAGAAATCTTTTACTCCAGAGAAAATACCATCATGTTTATAACAATTTAAGTACGCAGTGTTCTTGGGAGGTAATGTGGTGGTTTCCCGTTGCCTTCCATATTGCGGTAGTGTGTCTTAGTCTGCAATACCGACCCCTATGGTCTCTGCCAATCTAAGTACCAAAGGAGTCGCTGCCCTCTTTTGGGGACATGTCATAGTCTAGTTCCTCACTAACGACCCTACTGCTTTGGTTGGACCTGTAGTGTGGCTCTTTAGCTCATTAGAACACGCAAGTCATTTCACCTGTTCGGCAAGGTGTAGGTCGATTCGAAATGGAATTAACTATCCAAGCACTAATTATTCATTTTGAACGATCACTACAGTAATTTACATTACATACTACAATTTATATTAGTAGAATGGACAACTAATTCCTTTCATATTGCAATTTTCAAAGCTTTAAATTAGAATTGTCCTAACTAATGTTCATCACGCCAGTTTATACCTTAAACAATTATTTTAGATATTTCGAATACATACCAGTAGTGCAACTTGTTATTGCAAGGCTAATAAAGCACTTAAATGTGACTCTTGTACTTCAATCAAGTCTATTTAAAGATGTCACGCCTCTAAGGTCTATCAATTATTTTTGTGAATGTACATATTCTGGTCGGAAGTTGGCTAAACGGCGTTATAATATGTAGACAAAATACGGTAGGAGAAAAAGGGGTAAGATGACGAATCGGCTAAGACAACGAATTGGTTAATTTTGAAAACAGTTGATAGATAGCGCCACCACCTTTACATATATCGTCAATGGGAAGTCTTTTTTTCTTTACACTCCATGAACAGTGAAATTTATTAAATTTTTGTGAGGTTATGTCAGTGTGTTGTAAGAATGGGTACGATAAAATAAAGTGTATATTCTCTGTTGTAGCTACTTTTACGTCGCAGTAAGTATTTTGTTTCATGTCAAATTATTGCATGTCCATAGTTTATAAACCTTTCCCAAAATACGTTTAAATTTTCATTTTTTGTAAAATTTAATTAAAAGTAGTCACGGATAAGTTGATGAACCTGCTAAGAAGATAAGATGGCGATCTCGTCATCTTACACGACCTTTTATAAATATTTTCGAGTAAAGTTTTTTGTTTAATTTGCAGAGAGTAATTATGGGTAAAATTTACAAACAAAAGACAAACCGGCAGAGTTGGTCAGAGGAAACAATGGCCGCGACTGTGAAAAATGTGAAGAGTCGATCGTCGGTAAATAGCACTGCAAAAACATATAATCTTCCAGAAGTGACTTTGCGACGTTATGCAAAGAAATATTCTGAGCAGGTAATCCTTTTTTGTATACGTAAGTAATTAATTTAGTATGTATATATCAGAAATTATGTTGAGGACTGAGAACGGTTATTTTTAGGCTATGCCGATTAGTGCCCGAAGATTCAGGTGCACATTTACAAAGCAAATGGAAAATCTAAACCAATACCTGGATGATCTAAATAGGAGGGCATTTGGGGTAACCCGAGAACAGTTCGAAAAAATTGTATATGACTATGCTGAAACGTTGAAGATGCCTCATCACTTTAATAATGAAACCAAAAAGGCCGGAAACGATTTTATTAAAAGTTTTATGTCAAGATTTAAGTTTTCATTGAAAAAGCCAAAAGCTTCTTCAGCGGCTAGGTTGGCAGCTTTTAACAGAACAAATGTAGAAGCATTTTTGTAGTATATCGGGAAATTTTGTCCAAAACAAATAACGCCCCTTCTCAAATCTATAATATAGATGAGACTGGCTGTCCTACGGTGGCTGCTAAAACTCCGAAAGTCCAGCAAGAACCTGTAGAGTTGTAAAAGTATCTTCTGCGGAAAAAGGTACGAATATTAGTGTGGCGTGATATTTTAGTGCTGTGGGCCATTACGTACCTTCATTCTTCATCTTTCCAAGGGTTCGAATGCAACAGCGTTTTATGAACAATGCACCACTGGGATCTTCGGACGTGTGTAATGAGTCAGGGTGGATGAATGCAGATATTTTTTACAAATGGTTAAAACATTTTATAAAAAGTGTAAGACCTTGTATGGAAAACCCCTATTACTTTTTATGGATGATCATACGTCATACACTACTTTACAAGCCGTGACAGATTACCGAGAAAATTATATTACCGTACTCGGCTTTCCTCCACACACAAGTCATCGCATGCAACCGTTGGCTGTCGCTTTTTACGGACCTTTTAAAACCGCTTATAACCGGGCATGCAATGACTATTTGATGCAACATTCGGGACAAGTGATCACCATTAAAAATGTTGCAGGAATATTTAGTGTGGCTTATGGCAAGGTTGCTACAACAATGGCATAGCTCCACCGAGTTCACAAATATTTGATAATTTTGTCTTTGAGCCATCAATGGCTACAGAAAAGCCATCGGATGCTTTTACAAATTTAGAAAAGGAAATAACAGGATTGCCTTATGATATCAGACTTTCACTAACTGTAGCCACTGAAGCAGCAGAACCGCCTCATGGCATTGATGCTCATGCTTACTTAGCAAACGTGGACAATAGTGTAGTTGAATCATCTCAAAATGCTTCCGTAACTAAACCTGTTTGTGCGGCAGCTGGACCGTCTTATACTGGTGTACCTCTTCTGCCTATTGCTGCTCCGAAGAAAAAGAAAACAAGCAATAAACTGCCGTTATTTGCAAATACCTAGTACATCTGTTAAGATTTTCTTTGAAAATAAAGAAATTGAGAAAAAAAAGAAAGATGCGAAGAAAGAAAAATCGGAAGAAAAGAGAAGAAAACCAAAAAAAGCAGAAACGCAAAAATGAAGGAGTTCCAAAAGGGGGAAAAACAAACACATGTCAGAAATATAAAATTTGATGATGGTAAAGATTCCTCTGATTCCTCCATGTCAATCGATTATGCGGTACAAGATGATGATAACGATTATGTCGACGATATACGAGGGCCAATTTTTTCAACCTCCAATAGGCTATAAATAAAAGACAAGTTCATATAAAACATTAATTTTATTACCAAAAGATTGGTACACTTACGATTACTTTTCGACATAATCACCGAAGAGATCAAGACATTTGTCATATCTGTGGACAAGCTTTTCAATACCCTGTTCAAAAAAAGTTGCCGCCAATAAATCCAAGTAGTCCTTAACGTTGGTTTGAAGATCCTCGTTGGTTTGAAAACGCTTCCCACCAAACCACGTCTTCAGGTCAGGAAAAGATGAAAATTGCTTGACGCTAGGTCTGAACTATATGGCGGATGATCGAAAATGTTCCATCCAAATTGTTCGAGAAGACGTTGAGTTGCTCCAGCAGTATGTGGACGGGCATTGTCGTGGATCAGAACAACTCCACTGATCAGCTTTCCTCTTCGTTTGTTCTGAATGGCTCTACGCAACCGCCGTAAAGTTTCACAATAAACAGCTGCAGTGATTCTGGTTCCGGGCTCCATAAACTCCACAAGCAACACACCTTGTTGGTCCTAAAACACAGTAGTCATAGTCTCTCTGTTGTTGAAGGTTTGTTTGAATTTCTTTGGTTTGTTTGGTGAAGTTGAATGCATCCATTGTTGTGATTGTCGTTTTGTTTCCGGTGTGACGTATTGAATCTAGGTTTCATCCCCAGTTACGATTGATTTCAAAAAGTTGTCTCCTTCATCATGATAATGCTCAAGGAACTCCAACGCTGACGCCATTTGTCGAGTTTTGTGGCCATCCGTCAGCATTTTTGGGACTCAACGTGCACAAAGTTTTTTGTAGCCTAACTGTTCAGTAACAATAGAGTACAAAACAGACCTTGAAACTTCTGGAAATTTCGTAAACACAGCAGTAATGGTGAAATTTGCGGTTTTTTTAACCATTCTGTCAACACGTTGAACTAGGTCATCTGAAACGACAGATTTGCGTCTTTGGTCCCCTTCATCATGCACGTTAATACGGCCATCTTTAAACTTTCGACACCATTCACGCACAACACCATCACTCATGAAGTTTTCCCCATACACACGACTCATTCTTCGATGGATTTTTGCAGCACTATGGCCTTCAACCTGTAGAAAACGAATCACACTTCGCATTTCACACTTGGCGGGAGCATCAATAATAGCGGACATGTTTACGTGGCTGTAGCACAACGCCGACTGATGCCTGAATGTCAACAATGGCGGAGTGTGTAGTGCAAGAGCTGCGCAGTCGCCTACAGCGCATGTCTGCTCTCTGCTACCCGCGTAGCGTCTGCACGGAGCGATCGGATGTTGAAAAAAAATGGCCCTCGTAGAAGATATCTGCCTAATTTGCAACGATTTCGGTAAATATGAGATTTGGTACTCCTGTTTCTTATGTCGGGAGTGGGCTCAAGCCGCTTGTACTGGTATGACTGATGTGGAATCAAAACGCAAAGTATATATTTGTGACTTTTGTGAATTCAAGCAATAAAATATATTTTTAAGAATACTTTTTTGGATTCGCCATCTTACTCATCTTGAAACATTTTACCCGCATGTGGGAGTAAGATGATGAGATCGACATCAAGGTATGAAAAAGTAAATAAAATAGGAAACCTTAATATTGAAGCAACAAAAATATACGTTGAATTTAAATGTATAATGATCACTTTAAGAGCTCATCACAGTAGCGACCATCTTGAAATTTCTAAAATTGTTTTCCTATTAGGCACACAAATTAAAAACGGTTTTAATAAAAGTTACTTATTAAATAATTGTCTATGTGGGAGTCATTAATTTTTTTTTAACTGAAAAATTTTTTTTTTTGCTGATAATAGAGCGATTTCAACAAAACCAGTAACTTTCCCAAATGTGTGAATAATTTTTATGAATTTACATCAAAATTGCACACTACAATTTACTTTATTTATTGAATAAATCAAATAGTAGTATTTTTTAGAAAAATGCACTTGCAACGTACTGCCGTGGAAAAATTCAGAACTTCTTTGTCACACACTATTGTAAAACAGAAATGGTTTGAATACATGATATACAAAACAAAACACAACAAACCTACAGGAAACGCTATACTATTGAGATCAAACTATCATTATGAGAGTTTTCGACTATAGTCGTAATTGCTCGCAAATCTATTTGTAACTTTCATTATGGATATTATTTAGGACGTCAGCATTTATTGAAATGAGTTGTTCTTCATAACCTTGATTTATTGGTTGGTCTTCCTATTTAGTGAAGTAAGTAATTGGCATTCTCCCAGTTTTGAGGTAAATAATAATGAAAGACTGCATTGCAATAGTGTTGTATATTTAAAAAAAAAAATTGAAAACTATATAGTTGATGAAAAACTGGCTTGTAATATGGTGAAAGAATGGGTGTAGTGTAATGTAAAAAAGAATAAACACAGAATTGTTTAATTTTTATGCCGAAGTTCAATTAATATTTTGGAATAAATTTATAAGCGACCGTCTCACGCCAGTAATGCGGTGGCTGCAATGATAGGTTAGGTTACTGTTAGAAATAGATTTTATTATTAAAAAACACAAATCACTTAACACTCATATCAGAACAGTTGTTCTAAAACTATTGCATACTGTTCTGATATGCGTGTTAAGTGATTTGTGTTTTTTAATAATAATATCTATTTCTAAGCTAGTAACCTAACCTATCATTGCAGCCACGGCATTACTGGCGTGAGATGCTCGTATTTAAAAAGCCACCAGTAATATTTCGCTCATATTTAGGCTTGTGTAGTAATAAGGAATAATGTGATAAAAATCCCTATGGTTAATTAGAATTTACAAACCATGTGTAGTTAAGTTTTTTCCCTGAAACTTCTCTACTACACGTAAACTACTTTTGTTCATTATGGTACAAATTCGCCATTCACAAACTCCCATACGCAACTGTGATGGAACAAAATATGACAAGCTGCATGCAAAACGTAAATAAATAAAAGCAAAACAAACTTTGGACTACTTATAAATGCAAGCCATGCATTTTTATTCTACTAGAGGAATGTTTACTGTGTCCGATACAGTACACTTTGTTTATTATTTCGTCGTTAGAAAATGATAAAGGAAACGAAGAAGCGATAAGAAAAGAAACCCAACCAATATTTGTAGCTTTTCACAAAACTATAATCAAAATCCACTTGACATTTTACCTAATCATTTTTTATTAGAGATGCGTTTAAACCATTATTCTGTTTTTTCCATTTATTGGCCAATTAATTAATATAACAGCTTTGTCAATTGCATATAAGAAATTGTAAAATAACTGTGCGTTGCAAATGTAGGAATGTTAAATCTTGTAGTTTCTTGTTACCTAATAATTTTTTTTACAATAGAATTTCAAAGGTTTTCACTGATTATAAACGTTAGAGAATATGTATAATTAAAATATCTGTAAGGTTTATAGCTTGACTAATAAGTTCCGCAATACTGCCATCTGTATGTGCTCCCTGGCACTTCATAAACCATGTAGGCGGAGTACTATACTTCATATCCTTTTCCAATGAATATCTGCATCTCGACATTTCGTCCAGCCCTATGCTACCTCACCTCAATCCGCGCTTTTACAGCAGATGGTAGGTAACCTGCTGTGATGAGCTCTTAAGACTAAAAACCAAATTTTATGTCGAAATCATGTGTAAAAAAATATTATAAACTTCATACCGTTCTCTTACCCCCTTCCCCTGCACAAAGTTATAAGGCGGCTAAGGAGGGTAGGAAAAAGTGAATAGGTGCTACAACAAGCTGGAAGTTATGACTAAGACAGAGGAAATGTGAACAAGCATAAAATTTGTACAAAATACTATATGTCATTTTTAAAACTTGTATGATTGGAAACATCTGGGCATTTGTATAATAGTACACCTACTAAATGATAGTATAGTTGTGGGGTATTTTAGATAGTCTCTGGGAGTCAGAGGCAGGAGGTATCTAACAAGACACCCTGCAAAGTCCGGGATATCTGGGAAAGTGATAATTTTCTTTCTAGTGCAAGCCATTTTGTGATCAGTCATATAACATCTTTTCTCATGTTTAAATATATCAACTCACAATACACAACAAATTCATTAAACATTAACGTCTGATCACCTTCTTTAAATTTGAAAGAAAATGTAAATATTTAAATTTGGTGATAGCAACGTCTTATTTTGTATTTGGTACGACTTGTCATTGAACTTGCGCCAAGTTATGTGAATAATTACAGACAGAGTAACTCTTATTTTTGTTAGTGGATGGACGAACAAGGACATGCGGATGTGCGGTCCATTTATTAAAATTAAACGTAAAATAAAAACTAGAAATGTGCCCTTGACACAAAGTATATGCAATTCTAATTAGTTAATTCTGCAGTTGATACGAGCTGGGATTTGTATTCCACTTATCGTGTACTGAGTATTATCAATCTAGGTTCAAATTAAATTATTATATTTCATTTTACTTTCTTTTCAATGTAAAAGCTTTCAATTCGAAGTGAGACTTAGAGATATTCAAAACTCACCTCCATTTTAAACTTCACTTTCGGTCGTATTATAAAGTAAAATAAAAATCACAAGAAGCCGGTTTCGATTTAAAAAACACTCACGTAGAGGTGCTTTAGAAGAGGACTCTATGATTTTTGAATACTTAAAAGAAGAGATATTTGAAGGTGTTTATTTGTTGGCATAGGGAGATTTTAGACGTGTTGTGATCATGCGCGCTTATTTTAATCAATACCAGACACACGTGGTTGTATTTATATTTTTTAATAGGGATATTCATCTATATTATATACATTGTATTACATATTCCTTAAGAAAATAAATTTAAACGAAAAAGTTACTTTGATGGTTGTAGTTTGTACCGCGTATGAATTAAAACGCTTGAAATTAGAGGATTCGTAAGCTTTAAAAATAAATTTATCGGTGTGGTTCTTATCAATGTCAATATTTAATATGGAGTATTCTAATTCAATGAAACTTAGGAAGGAATGTATCTAAAATTAACCACCTTGCACGCATATGTGCACAAACATAATTTAAATACGTGTAATTTGCTAACGCATTAAAATTATAACATTTCTTTATGTGTATGTATTTTTTAATACTAACTATAATCATAAAGAATAAATATCCTTCATTTAATTACTTGTATAACTAGCGCCATCTCTTAAGACTAACTTCAATTTGGCTTGCGTAGCTAACCGATTACAGTTCTAAACTACGAAAAGCTGCATTAATGTGACTGCTCTTCTACAGATGACACATATACACTTAAATTATGTTGAAGCAGGATATAAAATATTTCAAACGTATGCGTTTCCGTTTTAAAAAACAGTAGCATTTAGGAATAGTGTAAAATTCTTGAATCTCAAACAATGGATATAGATAATAGTACAATATATTAAGGTTCAGAAAGGTTTAGAAAATATCGTTAGGTGGCCCACTTGATACCAGTCTGTAGAATTCCTATATAGGTAAAGTAATCACTCTTAGCCCAGTAAAATGACATAATTTGGAGGAAATAATACTGACTGGGCTAAAACTTTGTAAACAGACTTTTTTTAGGGTACTATTCAACATATTAAAAGTCCCTACGTGTAGACGACACTATACGTTGCGGGTACGGGAGAGTACAAAAGGTCAAAAAAATTAGTTTTTCGCAAATAACTCTGAAAATATCAACTTTGCGGAAATTTATGTTAATATTAAAACTGTAGCTTACAAAATTCCTCACAATTTTTTATTCAAGTCTGTACGGCCAAATTGAGCAGAGATATAAGTTTTCAAAGCACCGGTAGTTTTGCGACGCTACGAAAACGCGTACGCGTGTCGCGCATTTTTCACTAATATCTCAAAAATGGACTCTCGAATCGAAAAATGTTTTAAATAAAAGTTGTAGAAAATCTAATTGCGAACAATTTAGTTTTTTATTCATTTCTGTACGCCCCAAATTCACCGAGTTAATAATTAAAACACGATTTTTTTTTATGTGGATAGTGGCTGTTTTGCATGTAAATATCAGTATTAACTCTGAAAGTATAGGTCGTACACATATAGTATGTATAGTATGTAGAAGAAAATAAAATTTTAAACATGTTGATGTATGCATGAATCCATTTTGGTAAAGATAGCTTGAAGTTGAAAGCAAAAAACATGAAAAAATGTAATTTTTGAGTGCATTTTGGGAAAATAATTTTTTTTAATTGGTTGAAGGCAGTAATGTTATGTATTTTTCTTGAACATATTTTAATTATCTTTAAAATGAGACGTCGTAGAGCTTTTTTTATTGAAACGTTGACGAGTTACAGGTGTTTAAATATTTAAGAAAAAAATCAATTTTTGTTAAATTAACATTTTAGTTCCAAAATATGAGGATAATAATTTTTCAAAAATTTATTTTATCTTGATAACAAATAATTTACCCCCCTTTTTATCTAATACTTTTCCTGCCTTGAATGAGAAAAACAAAATCGACTAATATTTGTATAATGAGAAGGAAAAAAACCATATACACTTCACAGCTTAATATGTTTTACTGTATGACAAAATAAACTCCGAAATCAAATAATAATAATTTTTAAATTGTTTATCCCTAAAAATAAAGCTCCGTTTCCTTATTTTAAAGCCAGCAAAAATAACACTGTACTCTACTAGAAAATCTTTGAACGTTCAAGACCTTTCCCCTTTTTACGTAAATTCTCACGTATAAAAGAAACTTTTGTTGACTCTTTACATAAAATATTCAGGTATAATAAATATAGCCAATGTTCAAAATAAACAGAAAATAATGCCTTATGCTAGATAGTTCTAACTTGTAGTTTCCTTATGCGTCTTTCTTTGTTCTCCCTGGATCTGTTACTGCCTGCTGTGGATCAGTACCCCAGGAATACTTTCAATTGAGTTTCTCCAATCAATGCTTAAAACAATCCTCTGTTTTGTACTTCTTTGCGTAAGTTTAAACCAATATTTTTAATCGGATTTCTTACCAGTATCATCAATTTATTTAGTTTCCAAATTATATCCCCAAATATTTACCCAGTCTTTTCTTAGATTTACTTAGATTTACCCCGTCTTTTTTAGTATTACTTGGATTTGCCCCTTCTTTTTTAGACTTACTTAGAGCCGTTTTCCAGCAAACCGCAAAACTTGTCTTATGTATTTCTTACTATTATATATTTTAAAATTTTCTAACACCACTTTCACCAATATTTAATTATTTTAATTTTAATATTTACACGTTGCGTAAATTCTTGACTAAAAGTGATGTGGCCTGTGCTCAGTTTGAATGAAGACCGCTTGCTTATCAAATTCGCGTGTTATATAAGCAACGCCCCATCTAAAATTCATTGATTATCGGCGTTTTTTGTTCAAAGTTTACGACCAGCCATAGGGTGTTTTAAATACTTTGGGCTTTTACAGGTATACGTCTGATAATAATTCGTCGGAACGATGTTCTTGGTCACGTAGGATAGCAATGGATTTCTATTATGTATTTACTCATGACCGTCTGTTTTGATGTTATTACAGGAATTTCTTATTCGCTTTGGCACGTAATTTGACTTATGGCTTTTGTTTGTCTAGATAATACTCTGGGTTTTGTATTAACTCCATGTAGATAGTCACGTAGATAAAATGACGCAAATTAACATATTTCTGTTTACATCCTGCGTTTTCAAAACGTATTTATTTCGAAAGACGCGTTTATTATCAGAACGCTTTGCTATCTCCTTTCACTATTGAATGTTTGTTTTAATAGGAATTGTATCAAGATTTTCTAGCTTTTACTGCATTCAACGCGTATTTATTTACAATTTATGAATGCTTTTTGGTTTAAGACAAGTTTGATTGCATGTAGAGTTATTTCTTTTGTTGAATGTGTGTTTATTGTTGAAGTATATGCTTCCCGGCATTACTTAAAGTCGATTGCGATTCTTATACAAGGTGTTAAATGTTTGCTCTTTGCATAATATGCAAATTACGTATTTTTCATGCTAAATAAATGTAGTTTTCTAACTTCTAGTACTATTTACATGTATTATGTGATCATTATACTTCAATATATCCCTAAACAACCCTCTTATCATAGCAATATATATATATATATATATATATATATATTGTTGTCGATTCAAAAGGGTAAATAGGTATATACAATAAAATTTCAGCAACCATGTATATAGAAAAGAGCAAATTATATACGCGCCAAATTAATTTAATTCATTTAGTAAAAACGAACGAGTATTAAGGTATTTAAATATTTAATAATTAGAATGTTAGAATTACATAAAGGAAGAAAGCTTCAAAGCTAATAGAAGTTCAAGGCATAAGTAATCATAATTTATTTTAATCAAACGCACGAAAGCAAAAAGAAACGTGCTTGCACAAGAAAATCAATAATTTCTAACGCAAATATATGCGTTTTAAAAGCCAACGTGTATTTACACAGATACGGAAAAGCAGAAAATCGAGGAATTGTTATTTTCAAACGGTCAATAACTAACAGAAACACCTGCTTGTTAAATGTTACGTTCGAAGAATTTGAACGTACGTTAATATAAGATTTCATAGAAATTGTTTTCAACCGTCAAGTTGTATAAACAACTTGGGTAACAAATATCTTTAGGAGCGAGTGAAATGAACGATTGGTAATATACAACAAATAGAGACAAATATAGAGCAGCGGTGGTTTGAAAGTCACGTAAGGTATACACGTGGAGTTGATGTAAGACGTCGACAATATCGATTTTCTGTAACTCAAGTGGGGTTTGAAAGGAGACAGCGAACATGCATAGAATAAAGATGAATAGTGGTTAGGCGGGGTTTGGTGACGACAGAAAACTTTGTCATTGGTTGAACGCCAACAGTTTTCGAAACGAACGCACACGCGATAGTAGAAAACGAATTCGATATAAGCAAGCACGTAGGACGGGAGAAATTTTCCGAATTTAGCGACGGTTACGCTCAAAATTTTTAGAAACCGCTTTGAAAAATAAGCTTTTCGAATGAAACGGGTCCAGTAGGGGGTTTGAATATGAATATAAAAATCCAAGCAAAGTTATTAAAGCTCTCTTCTCTTTTACTTCGATCAAGTGCTGAATACTGATTCAGACCACCACAATAATAAAGCTTTTGGTTAGTATTTTGTGTGTGTAGTAAAGTTAACTTTAATATCGTAGTTGAAAGTATAAAACTGTAGTAGCCCACCTCAAATTATTAACGTGATGGATGAGTTAGTGCGTATTTAATTAAAAAATCCGGCTACTACAACAAAAATTATTAAATGGATGCATGATATATGGGGGTAAGCAGAACTGGTAATCAAGTTTGTATGCATGATATATGGGTATGGAATGGTACTGTGAGACAAAGTGAATAGCTTGCAGAGATATCAAATGGTAGAGGCCTGTGGATCCGCAAGCAGCATAGTAAATGGAAACAACGCCGAGGAGTTTCTGGTAATCATCTCCGACGGGAATGCAAAATGAAGAATTCTCCAGGTAATTACTTTGAAATTTCTGTTGTTATATAAACATTTGTGGAAATTTTGTGTTGTGTGGTTGACTTTCTGGTGGCATATTTATTGTTGTAGAAACTTGATTTAAAAGATACATGTAGTGGACAATTGACTAATTTTGATTATTGAGAAAGGGTAAATATAGAACATATTAAAAATTTATTCAGGATATAAATTGTGTTGTAAAGGGTAAACGGGGCTATAAATTTGTTTTAATTAATGCAAGGTTTAAAAGGCATATACAAATAAAACTGGGCTATAATGAGCTCACAATACTCCGGTTTGAGGTCAATTTAGGGTTACACGTGGGACCCATCTACTCATATCAAATCGAATTTGTTTAAAATCATTTTAAAAATCAAGGACTTTAAAACATACGATATATTGAGCTGATAATTATTGTATCAAACTGTTTGAAAATATGTGTAAATATATTTTATCTGTTAATAGGTGTAAATAAAAGGTTGTATGGTTGTTGTATTATTTGGTAATTTGATTTGATGGTGTGTGAGTATGAAAGAGGTATGAATGTAAAATTAGGTATTCAAGAAGAGGCCGATTGCTGAGCTAGCTAGGAAAGCAGAAGAAATTCGAAGGCGTCCTTAATAAAAGGGTAAGAAATTTTTTAATTCTTGTATTTTTTTGGAATTTTCATATGTTGGCCCAGGTCGGGCACGAATTTTACGGTGGTTCCACGGCAGTTTTATGACGCCCAATTTGTGGAGCTTGAATGATTTTTAGGAGCTGAAGCGAGTAATCCAGAGACTGTCCCGACTTTCACTGCAATATATATATATATATATATATATATATATATATATTGCTGTGAAACTTCCAAAATTCGGGAACTAAAGTTTTCAAATCGAGCCCTCGCGTTGGGCCGTCATAAAATGCTGTGAAATCTGCAAAAAACCTCACCAGAGAAAAAAAAATATTCGAGCCTCTCGAACTGGGCACCAAGATTTGCTGTGATTCTCGCCCTGTTGAATCTCTTCTGATAATCGCCTCTTTACTCTTTCCGCCTCGGCTGCTTACCTAGTTAAAACTTTCATCCTCATTCATAAAAAAAACAAACGCATTCCTACCACAAACATCAACGTTAACTCTATTTACATCAATATTCATAATACATTAAAATTTCAAAATTAAATTTCAGCATAAATTTCAGTATCATAAAATTTCAAGTTTAAATTTGTCATCAGTTTTAATTTGCATCCAGAATTAAAGTCCTGGTAGGATGCATACTAATTAAGTTACAATATGTTCAGACCTAAGTCTGAATAAAAGGGAGCATCTTCCACCCCTTTATGTTAATTAAACAGGTTAGTCTAATTGAGCTCAAAGACAGACCCAAATTTTCATCATAATCAAAACATAAACTGCTAAATACTCCTTTCTACTTAATCAAGAAAATTTTACCTTAAAATTCAAAATTTGTTGTTTATACAAATTCACTACTGTCCATTTTTTATCAAATAAATTATAAAGATATCCACCACACACCAAAACATCAAAGTTCGAACAAAATTGTATAATTTACCTGAAGGTTACTGCACTCGTGGCTTCAATGTACATCGTCCTTGCTAATTTCACCATTCCAACTGGGTTATGTTTACGTCCTCAGATTCCTGGTCGCCTTTTAAAATTCATCTACAACACCATTCGTTTAAAAAGTTTCAGGGCTTCTCAGGAACGCATCTATGTATATCCAAATCTTGTTTTGTGGATCCAATCACGTTTACGAATAACATTTGATTATTAACACCCCCGAAAAATAGCACTGAAATTCATATTTCTTTCACGCTTACCCAAAACTGCCTACTTTTGTTTATTCATTTATCGTTACTAATTTGGATAATTGGTACAGTAACACTCGCAAATATAACTAGACTTTATTACCTTGTACCTTCTTTTCTAAGTGCACTAATGCATAATAATTTGTATCGTAGCACGTATTCTGCTTGAAGTATGGTATAACAGCAAAAATAAAGAGCAAAACTGTTTAAAGTATTGAATAAAAATCGAAAATCTAAGAGAGCGAAACTCCTATAAACACGGGTTTATATAATGGCTCGCCTGCACGTCGGATTTGTCCCCACAACGGACAATTTTCAGAATTTCGCATTCTCTGTTCCCTTTTCGACAGCTCGGCACGCGATTCTACAAAATTTGCACTCGCGCCAGTTGAAAATCTAAGAAATTTTCACACGGCTCGCAAACACGTCCGAGAACAACTAATTAATTTTGTATAGAAATCGTTACGTTCACACCTCTCATATCTGCATCTTATTTCCACCAATCGCAAACCCAGTGACGTTGCTGAAATCACGCCTTCTATTATTCGTGTCTCAGCTTTGCGCGTTTCATCCATCTCCCTCTACCCTAGTCTGAGTGGTACAAATCGATATTTTTTATTATGGGCTATTTCAATCCACGTGGATTCGTATTTGAGTTAAATAACCCCGTATCTAGCCTTTCCGTTAATATAAGCTACGGTTTATCCGACCGTTTGCAATATACGCAGAATTTTCATGTTTATCTATTCAAATTTATTAGAACTTTGATATTTAAAAATACGCAGGTGTTCAATCGTAATACTTCTACGATTTGAATATTCTACGTATTTTAACCTTTTTGATAGATTTGTATGCTAGCAACGCGTCTCATATTTGGTATTATTGGGTTTTTAAAAGCTTTTATGCATATTATGTATTACTAATGGTTCAATTAACTCCAATTAAAATAATAATGAATGGCATTGACTTCTACCCTTTAATTTTTAGCGAATACAAATTAAATATTAATTATTATTTGTACACTTTGTTTAATTAATATAAATTTCGCACGTAATTTCTATTTGTTTCTTGGAACAATTAAATTCAATACACGTTGAGCATTTTAATTCTGCTTCTTTTTATAGAAAGCGTCTAGTGAATGATTTAAATCCCTTATTTTTAATGAAACGAATAAATTTTTGTGCTCCACGGTTTTAATAACGCGTATTATCTAATAAAAATCTATACACACCCTACATTGTAATTGAATGATTTAAATCTTTATACTGGGCATTTTAATTACGCCTACTTTTTCCCAAAGCTTCCTTATACACGATGATGAAAATTATTTGATGTCGTTAATTAATTTTCTACCCTGGTCTAAATTTGAGTAATATATATATATATATATATATATATATATATATATATAAAATAGGATGTATCTGTAAACAAACTTTAATGAAAATAATAAGAGCTTATTGACGAATACAAATCGGGCTAATAGTTGTATAGCCATTAACAAAACAATAGCTTTATTACTTCACAGGGGAGGAAACACCCACTAACCGGACGGTTTCAGCTTCCTTAAGCATCTTCAGAGTGAATTAGTTTCCAACCCTATGAAGTAATCGACGCTATTATAGTGATATAATTTTGAAGTAATCTCTGTACTATGGCAAAAGTAAATAATACCGCCATCAGGTGGTAAAACACCAACACTACTAAGCGTGGAAGTACAAAAATTGAATCGAAACTACATCGGCTTGCTATAGATGGCTATACATGTCTGACCTTTGAGATTTGCAAAATGTTAGAGCAAAATTTATTTGCAAACGTAACAAACCTTCTCGTGGCCACACCCGTTTCTTGCCCTAAGGGCAATTCATAATAATAAAAGACACGTTATTTGCTGTCCGCAAAAAGAAATTGTGTAGAACAATATATAAAATAAGATGTATCTGTAAACAAACTCTTATGAAGGTAATAAGAGCTTATTGACGAATACAAATCGGGCTAATAGTTGTATAGCTATTAACATAACAATAGCTTTATTACTTCACAGGGGAGGATTTTATATATTGTTCTACACAATTTTTTATTGCGGACAGCAAATAACGTGACAATAGTGGGACTATTAGAAGACCGGGAAATATGCGGTAGATAATGATAGCAGTAGAGTGGAAGTAACGTCGACTTTGTAAGTAGGAAAACAAGACAGAAACAAGACAAGGTGATTATTAGAGCGTGAGTGCAATAAGAATATAGACGCAGACATAAGAGGTGTGTATAGGATTTGTTAGAAAGAATAGTAGAGGGACGCTTTTCACGGAAAATACGGACGGTTGGCCAGTTTAATTAGTTTTTCTGAGTAAAGTGTCGTTGGAGTGGTGAAATTCTTAGATTTGAAAGTTAGTTATGTTGTTTGTACGGGAGAATTTTGTGGAATGGTGTGGCGGTTGCAAGATTTCGAAGAAAGCAGAATGAAAATATGTCACAAAAGGGAGATTTTGAGCTTATATAAGCGTTGCCGGAGGTGGCAAGGGTCTCTTATTTTTGCTTATTTTCTTATTCACTTCGCTTATATTGAGTATCATTGAGAAGACATCCTAAATTAAAAACCAGGTGATAGTGCAGTCCGCCAAATATATTTTTTAGTGTTATAAAAGCAGGTAGGTGCAATTGAAACAAACGGGCTGAACATATTTGTATAAATAATTATAACAAGTAATACTGCATGTTACTGAGATAAGCGATTGAATTACATCTTGAACAAAAGTGCTGGTTGGACGTTAAGTGGAGTTTGGACTGTGGATGGGGAGCTGTATGGAAGGCATCCATAAGTCGTTGGGGGAATTGGATGAACCAGTCGAGATGGAATGGTTGTTCTAGTTAGAAAACGGACATTGGGTGCAGTCCAGGAACGTGAGCTTGGTGGACGTCATCTACTGAAGTGGTGATTCCGGAGAATACTCCAGGTAACGATTATTTTTTTTAATGAATTGTCGTGCTGGTATTGAATTATAAAAACTATGAGTGATTTGAGTTACTTGGTGAAAATTCCATAAACTGAAAATTAATTTGAGTAACATATGGAAAGACACTTTGCTATTTTAAATCTAAGCATGTAAATACATGAATAAAATTTTTATTTGATGTAAGGAGTAAATGGATCTCTAGCGTAATTTGATAATGCAATAATTTATGCATACAGAGTAAGAGGGGTTTATACTGAGCTCATCATAGACCTGGGAAAAATAAATTTAGGGTTTTAGGATAAACTCATCTACTATTAAATGAAATGTTGGAGTATAGAGGAACATAAAATTCACGAGAATTTAGATTGAACTGAAGTGTGAAATAATTAATTGTAAATATTGAGATTGTGTGAATCATAATTTATATCATATGAGTAAAAGGGTGTATGTTTTATCGAAAGATTTTATTTTTAAATTTTTTTATTTTTCTTTAATATAAAGGTGTTGAGAGAATGAGTAGCCGTAGAAAATTAGCTTGGGGAAGCATAGATTGTTCTATTTCAAAAAAAAATTGGAGGAGTTTTGTTTTGAGTTCAGCTAGGGAGGGTTAATTCATAAGAGGGGCACTTCCAAAGGTAAGTGGCACCTATAGACAAAGAGAAACCACTGCAATTTTATAAAATTCATAAATGTGGCATCAATTCCTTAAAGGATGCTACAGCAAATTTTATGACAGCTCAACAGTGGGGCACGATTCCATAACATACACGGCAATTAATATGATCACCCAACATTGGGGCACGATTTTTAGAGCTTCTTTCCAGGAAAACCACTGCAATATATATTTATATATATATATATATATATATATATATATATATGTATATATAAATATTTTAGGTAGTTAATTACCTAAGGTAAGTTGATAAATACTATCGTATTATAGTGAATAAGATGAAATAATAACTTATACTTTTATGCAAAGCCCAAATGATAATTTCAAATTTTGAGCGTAGCTTCCTGTCTATAACTGACATAAGTCAAAAATTGACAATGTCAGATATGATTGATAAAAATGCCGAACGTAATTGAAAGTTAGGTTGATGTATCGTCGTTTACACGATTTAAATTTGTAAATTTCCCAATTGTGTCGTCGGTCTCGGTGGCGTAATTGGTAAACGCATAGTTCAGCAAAACCTGGATACAAATTCAAGTCCTGTCCAAGACCTTATATTTTTCATCTTTCAATTACTAGCTCGATTTGTAATTATCATTTGGGCTTTGCATAAAAGTCTAAGTTATTAATTCATCTTATTCACTATAATACGATAGTATTTATCAACTTACCTTATGTAATTAACTACCTAAAATATTTATATATATATATATATATATATATATATATATTGCTGTGTTAATAGGGTCATTTAGGGGTACTTAGGACCAAGAGTATAGCGCACTCCACATAAAATACATAAGGGCTCAGAAAACGACACAGTTTTATAAAGAAAACAAGAAATACGATGATTAGACTGGAAAGTAAATCACACCGTTCTGTATAAAAATAATAATTGTAATTAACTCAGTTAATGAAAAATATTTTGAAGATTTAGTTGAATAAAACAAATCCGCAAGTCGTTAAACAACATAATTGCTAGCATAAACGCGACACGCGTGGATAACGCAACATTATTACATCAAGAATCCTAATTAAAAGAAGCAGGTTTAATAATGCGTAGGATAGCAAACGCATATAATTTAAGGCATACATTGTATTATGTTTACGTGACTAGAGAATTAAAATCGACACCTGATTTATTAGAAATAAACGAGGCATGGTAATTAAATATCAAAATTCACCAAATTTATTTGAACAGACAATGGTTTACTTATCTAGAAGTATGAAAATCCAAAGCGAATCAATGCTATTAACTTGAAATCGTACGTGACAAGAGGAACGCGTTGATGTTAAAATACAATAATAATACTATGGGATATCCGAAAACCTTGTATTAAAGTTTATACAAACAACGAACTTTGCGCTTGTCAGTAGATAGACGGTGCATTTAAATATGACCAGATTTGTAAACAAATCAGTTCATCATAAAGTAAAGTATAGTTCACGTCTCTGAAAACGAAAATATCCATGTAAAGTGAGTAATTATGAAGTGTAAAATAATACCGCTGAATATAGAAAATGGATGGGTTTGTCGTTTTATCCTTAAATAGAAAAAATAGCATAAGTAACTAAAAGTTGTTTCAATTTAAATTATAATATTAACCTTAATAAAAAGGACTCTAAAGAATCACTGGAGACAAGTCTAAATGATTACAGGAGACAGCTCTAAACAATTACGGGAGACAAATCTAATTAATTACTAGAGTCAAGCGATTATAAATGATCATTACTAGAACAAATGAGGAAATGCAACAAGCATTTACTTCAATGATTAATGGTTTAATGGAGTACGCTAGTGTATTTAAGGCGATGCTATGAGGGATGCACACAATGGTTGGACCAGAGACTGATTTAAGTTGAAAAACAACAGGTTAGCCAATCTGAACGTTTATTATGTATTATTTTATTTGTGGATATTTCATTGCACTTTGCTAAACTGAATGACTTAAGATTTAACATTGAATTAAATATTACTAACTTGAATACTTTAAAAATTGCTTTCATGATAATTTATGTGAGGGGTCAGCAAGATTTAATTTTTG